>JAFNEN010000168.1:150000-750000 GCA_019343175.1 Oedothorax gibbosus
ACAGTCAGGTGACGAGCCGGAATCTGAGTAGGCACCCAAAGCAACCGTTAAGGGCGACATCGTACGCAACGTCGAGAGTTTGGAGAATATTTAATGTGCACTCTCTTTACACGGGGTATTATTCGTCGGACATTTTTTAGCTGCACGGGCCGTTTATATGTCGGCAGTTATTTTGGCGATGCCCGGACTCGAACCTGGGACCTTCCGCATGCAAGGCCAATGCCTTAACCGACTGGGCTCCCCAACCCACCACGAGTTTGAACTGTGACCAAACATGGCTTCCCTTCTAACCCTGTTGTCCTGACTTCCAGATGGAAGGGGAGAGGGATTAGTCCGAATTAGACCGGGGCTCCTCTTCCATTGTGGCCTTTTACGGCAGAATAGAAGCGTCGCGCAAGTGTGGCCGCGACAGATTAGTGGCCATGCCCGATTGGGGCCGCGAAAGAATGCATCCCCCCTCTGATTGCGACAAAATTAAAGGCCGCTTAACCCCGGCGCAGTCTTAATGGAATTATCTGCATGGGTCGCCTTTTCGCGCATTTGGTCATGGGTGCTTAGGAGTCAAGTGGAGAGAATTGCTGCGTTGGGTGGGTTGAGAAACATTTAATTGGTTTCGTTAATTTTGATGGTTTCGTTGATTTTGATAGTTTCATCAGCTGTCAACAAAAACCGATTTCTTGATCACCAACTTAAGTGAATGTTTGAAATGGGTTTGTTTCAAGTGACGTGTTTTCATTCAGATTTCATTTCTGTTCTCTTTTTGATCGGTGCTCCAAATGGTGCTCTGTTCTCACGTGATATTTATTTACGAATCGAGGCTTGAGAAATCATTTATTTTCATTTAGAACTTCTGATGCCACCCATTTCATAACCATTGATTTATTCAATGAAATCTTATTTTTTTTATTAGCTTTGAGTTACATAGACTGATAAGCGTAGACTAGGGTCCAAGTGTGGAAACCCAGTTCTCTTTTTGATTGAAAGAAAACAATAAATAGCTATTTTTTACCTAAAAATTTTTAAACTGTCCTTCCAATGTTGGAAATCAGGGACTGTAAGTATAAATTCAAAAAAAGGTATATAATAAAAAATAAATTGGCAATTTTTTATATAAATTTTTAGATTTTTCAAAAAAATTAGGGTAATGTGGAAGCACCCTAAAAGGACAGTAAATCATTGTGTAAACACAAAATTTTTTGGGAGATTTGAAATGTAAGCTTTGTATGGCATTTCCAGTATCTCGTACTACCATCTGACTCTTATAAAAACTTCAATTTTTTGTCAATGGTATAGTTTTAATAGTGGGACATATGCGTCCCACTATTTCCAAAGAGCTTATGGCTGCTGCCGGATGTGCTTCAGCTGCATCTCAAACGTAGAGTTCGTAGAGTTGTGGATGTTTCCAAATAATAAGTTAGACAAAATATAGCACATACTTCAGTACAAAGATAAAGTTCTCTACAGTCGGAAATACCTTAAGTTTCCACATTTGCACTTCCTCCTCTAATTACAACTCCTTTTTCGTCAATCATGAGTTAGATCATTGATTTTCTTCAAGAAAAGCTTTTTACGATTCTGTTCTAATTCATGCTTTTTATCTATAGTTTTCATCGATTACCGAATCTTATGAGTAGTATTCACGAATTGATACTTTTTATGAATATTTTTCATGTAAAAATGATTTCATGAATAACTTTTGTTAATTAACATTATTTCCATTAATTACCACTATTTTTAATCAATTCAAAATATTTTCACCAATTATATATTTCCATTAATATTTTAATAATTATATATTTATTATTAAATATTTACACTAATTTATTACTACATTCATTTAAGGATTTTTTTATCAAATAAAAATTTAGACTAATGTGTGATTTTGTCACTTTATAAAAATAATGAATGACTATCTCTCATTTTAATAATGAACTAATGTGTTTATTAATACTAATTTCGTCAACTAAAATTCGTATTTCCAGAAATTGGGATTCAAAAAATTTATTTATTTTAAAAAGGATTTGTTTTTATATATTATTATTACTATAAACTATTATTTGGGAGAAATAATCCTGCTATACCACTTTCGAGTTTTAGTGAAATAAAAAATATTCATGCTAGTTTTGCACTGTACAGTTTTTTTAAAATTTATATTTTATGCAGTTTTACTGTTTTTTCTAAAAAAATACATAATTTCAAAAAAATTATATTGTATTTATTAATTTATATCGATACTATTTTCTCGTGCAATCAACGTTTTCAATTTTTTTATTGGCCAGTAGTGTCGATTAATGGAAATTTTCCTTTCCGAAACGGAAAAAAATAAACGAAAATCGTGTCAATTAACGGAAATATTTATTCAACAAAACTGTCACTACTATTTCCGTTAATTGAAGGAATCATTTTTGAAAGTGTATTTTATTAAAAAAAATGAATCAATGTAGTTGATAAAACTATTAATATCCAATTTTCTAAAAACACGTTTTATGACTACATTTTTAAGCCTTTTATTATAACATTAATAGTTTAAATGCTTTTTCTAAATACCTTCTCTCTGAATAAACTAAACTTTTAAAATAATGAAGTTTCACATATCAGTTATAGAGGATGTCACGCCAATTTTAAAGCTGCCCAATCACCAAAACCTATAATTAATATTCTATAATATTTTCGGTTGGTGGTTATGCTTAAAAATTTAAAAATTCTATTCATTAATTTTTTAAACAAACTAAAAAATAGCAGTTTTACAGATATGGAAAAGAGATTATTTTTAATTAATTACCATATGTTTAAGGCGAGAATATTCTTTAATTTACCACTTGAGATGCATTGTCGACAAATTCCTGACTCACATATATGTGACTTAATAGAAAAAAGGTCTATGAGCACTTTCATAATATGGGACACTGGCCATTTCCCTTATAATATAGAGTATTAAATTACCATTACACAAACCCTAAGAAAATAAAAAATAAACCTCTCTTATTCGAAAAAGAGGTCACAGCCGTTAATTTCGTCATAATCCTATACACCCGAATTACATGATTAATTATTTTACGCTCCCAAAACGGCAATGTTTATCCCAATGATCGGAAAACAATAGTCATCATGAGCGTTAAAAAAATTCCAATTGAGGTTTCCATTTATAATGGCGGAAAAAGCTCCCTTTTTACCGATTAAGAATGATTTTTTTACCGATTAAGAATATAAAAACTTAAAAGCGAGAAGAGCATTATTAACAAGCTGACATCATTCAAATTTGTCACAGCAAACGGTTCATGAAAACCTGAATTTTTTTTCACCAATACTCATCTTGACAGTATTTTCTAGTGGGTGGACAACTATTGAGATCTCGCCAGCGGTTTTTGGTAATCAGCGATCGATTCCCGGCATATAGGCTCTAGAGAGACGTGCAATTAAGAGATTTTTTTTTAAAAAATCAAAATTAATCTCTCTCCAAAAGACTTGGTGATAAAAGATTGGGATATGTATCCTTCTTAAAAGAACTGTTGTTTGAAGATCTTGCTATTTTAGAAATAATTAAGTCGTTTTACTTTTTTTTAATTAAATTTCTTATGAATGTGGATAAAGTCTATTAAAATTGAACAACACTGTAAAAATGTTTTGGTATATTGCAGAAACTTTCTGTCAGCAAAATTGCCAAAAGTATCCTTAAATCTACGGAAAAAAATATGTTTGCCTAATATTCTAGTAACAAAACAAATAGAAAATAGCAATATAAAAAACACTCTTACAGGCTACCCAGTGGACAAAAATAATCGACGAGCCTCCCACAAGTTTTTTGGTTCTATCCTAGCCATACTGTGGACGTATTGCCACTAGACAAAAACATTCCCTCAAAAATCACTGGAGTTCCCGAGTCCACTGCGATATATATGCTCATCAAATCTGTTTAGTTGAAAACCCCACGCCACCGGCGCTCGTATGATGTCACTCGAAGTTCCATTGGGTCATCACTTGACCAATGTTCTAAAATAAGAATAAAAAAACTCAGCCAAAATAAGCCTCAAAAATAAAACTCAGTTAAGAGATTACAAATAGGCAGCCAAAAACATTCCATTACCATTACCAATATTCTTGCAGAATAGATTTTATTTAGATCATGATACGTTAAAAATAAAAGGTGAACCCATGATTCGTATACGAACCCTCTTCGACTGCATAGGAGTTGGCCATTACACTATGGCGGCCTCAGATTCAGTGTGAATATTTCAAATTTGTTTCGTAATCAAAACCAAAAAATATGCTCTCAACAAGTGCAATCTGTATAAGTGGTTTCAGATTTTGTCTGTAAAAATAGAAAATGTGCATCTTGGCAAATTGAGGAGTAAATAACAATTTTTTTAAAGAACGGAAATTTACTGTAGGAAAATAATACAAATATACTATTTGTAGCAATTTTATTTCTTACAGTGTACCGCGGGTAGGCAATGAAACAAACTAGCTCAAATATAACAAGTTGTTCTTTGTTTTACACACTTTTTAGATTCAATATTTTTTTTAACCCACCCGATACTCCGATAAAAACGATGGACAAAAAAAAAGCGCGTGTACTCTCAAGGATGAAACATTTGTTTTGGTGGAGGTATAAACAAATCAGTTCCGGTCGGGTGAAATTCTGGAAAGTCTTCTGTAATTAAAAAAATTTCGAAAACTATCTAAAATAAATGAATTTAGCGATGCCAAAATCGTTATGACCCAAGAAGCGACGATCCGTTTTCGATTGACATACTTCATAATCACCCTGTACTTTTGGGCGTATCAAGGCCTTTTTATAAATATACTTAGATATATTTCCACACTGATTATCATAATTTTTTAGCTTACTTATGGGTTTTTCCTCACATTTTCATGGGGTAATAGCTCACTTGATAACCCCTATCTTGTCGGAAAAGCAATTATCTACTTTATGGGTATAACTTTTTTCTAACTTTGCAAGTTCTAAACTATTCCGCTTAACATTAATAAAAGAGGGGTGTATCGTAATCTGTTATGGGAAAGTCTTTCAGGCGGCATAGAATTAAGTTAGATCGATGGCTTGAGGATAGGATTTTTTGAAGTTAAGACATAATGCCAGTTTTCCTTGACAGTTGACTGCGTTCGTTTCATTTAGCATTGACATGTATTTTTGTTTCATCGTTTGTAACAGAGATTATAACTAATAATTGCTTCGACACAAGTATATACACTGCAAACACAAAATCCACTCAAGACATGGCTTCCTCTAATTTAAACTTTCTAGCTCTAAGTTGGCCATTTTAATTTTATTGCCTTCGCAAATTTAATACACGTAATCAAAAACATGAAAATATAATTTAAAAAATTTGTAAGTGTAAAATTTGATAAGAACTTGTTTCGTAAATATTTATTTAAATAAAACTAACAGATTAATTATAATATAAAAATATTTTTTTAACTTTAAAAAAACCCTTAAATTTCACCAACTATCTGCATAACCTATACAAAAATTTTTGTAAAATAATTTTATTTACAATTTTTATTTTTATACCGCATTTTCCAAAGTACTATACTGTAAATCATGCTGCTTCACATTACTCCATAAAACTGGTAGAAGCCTAGCTGCTTCCAGTTTTATGGAATAACGTTACACCAAATTTATGGAGCAACATTACACAAGATAATAAGTTGACTTCTATTTTGCGTTGTAGCGTTACTCCATAAATTTATTGTAGTGTTACTCCATAAATTTATTGTAGTGTTACTCCATAAATTTATTATAACGTTACTCCTTGAAATTTGGAGTATTATTACTCCATGAAGCTGGAGAAATGTTACATCAAAGTTTTACCTTGAACTTTTACTTCGTTGAACAAGCACATACATAATTATTCTTATGAAAACCAAACGAAACTCAATTTTTTGTAAACCATTTGGTCTTCGTAAAACTTATTTCACCAAAGAAAATTAAAGTTTTTTTTGAAGAGATGTCCCTTTATTAGACTTTTTCCTTATGATTTTGAAAAAAATCTTGGACTACTTCTACAGTGAAATTAATACTCAAACGTTATTTGATTTTCTTTGGTGCATGGCAATTTCATGTTTTAACAAAAGGAATAAATATTTTTTCACAAACATTAGGAGATACAACTTTAAAAAATCTACAAAGAAAAAAATTAATGCTTTAAAAATTTTAGTTTTTCTTTTATCTTACGAAATCGACCGAATACTAATAGATCATTAAACTAGCGTTAATACAGCGTGCTTTTTAGTAACATATTAATTAAAAATGTATTTACGTTTCAGTTAACAATTTCAAGCCTCAGAATGTTACATTAGCTCTTCAAGATTATAAGCCTGAGAAATAACCTGTGTTTTAACAAAAATCTAATATATTTTAATGACATTTAATTAAATTATTCTAGATGCATCTCATCTTAATGTATACATTTTTATAACATACGTGTTTCAGTGCAAAGTATTCGATTTGTTTCAAAAGTTTAAGACGACTTATTGATAAGTATTACAATGTTTCAGGCGTAGCATTAAAGCTCAGACTAAGCTTTGAATAAATAATACTCAAGTATTAAACAATTTGTACTCCATTTCTGAGACTTCTTAAGCTAACTAAATAACGCAATATTACTAATTCAACCTAATCAAACGTTCAATTTATCACACATAAAATAATACGCTTCTGCTATAAATTCCCAGACGCAAAAATTGGCTCTGAATTAAATATCATTTTCAATTACCTCAAATACTTACGATATTCCCGCAAAGTCTTTGAAAAATGGCTTTTCCCAGACTTTCCCCAAAATTTAATGAGACATTACAACGTCGCCAATTCACCCGCAGCTTAAAGACAGGCGTTATTTAATGTGGCAACTAAAATCCACACACGAATTGAAGCCTGTGATTTAAATGGTACTTCCAATTACCTGATAGGGCCCTCGAAATCACCCCTTAATACTTGACAATCTCTTTATAGATTCATAATAAGTTGGGCCGCGCCATATAAAGATTCCAGAGCATCGCAGACCTAACTCCAAAATAAACCTATCTCAGCCGTTCTTCGAGATTTTTGGCTCTTTTATTAGGGTGCGAAGCAGCATCCTTTTAAGTCTCGGCGCTCGGAGTATGTCATCCATCCTACTTTAGAAGCCAGAGGAGACGTCATAAAGGACTTAAGTGCGAACACTGCGGAGAATTACCGCTTGTGATGAAGTGATGCTGAACGGAAGGGGATATGGTGGATAAGAGTTTCATGGTATTTTGTACCCGTTCATGCCAAGTACCAGAAGGTATACTTTAACATGTCCTTCTTCTTCAACAGCGCTACAGTCTAGTGCAAGTCAAGGCTTTCTCAATTTGCTTTCTCCAGGCAGGCCGATTTTTTGCCAGACTTCACCATCTTTGAACTCCCAATTCTTTCAAGTTCTTCTACACACTGCCTACCTACTTTAGCCTGTTGGTAGTGTGAAATTGACAGTTCTATATCAGAGGCACAAGGGGGAACACGGGATAAATGTCGGGGAAAAAGGGATCCCCTTCCCATTTTTCACAAGATTTATCAAAGATTTCGCCCTTTCGCTAAGGACACAGAACTATCAATTTCACTCAACTCTGGCAATTTATTCAGACGTTTCTAGATGGAACTTCCCAAAAGAGTAAAGATGCTGCTCCTAGTGGTTCCAAACCCAAAACTTCCACAACAGAATTTAAAATAAATTATGATTAAATGAGATGAACAATGGTTAATATGAGCCCCGATCTGGCCATCCTGCCAAACGAAGAACAGACATTTGGTTTGTTTGAGACTCTGACAAAGTATTCATAATAAAACAAGATTCAACCCATTTTTATAAGGAATTTAGATGTAAGATATCCATATGACTTTATGAGTAAATCTATCATAAAGTAGCAACAAAGTTTAAATAGTTAACTGTCAGATTCCGTATTTCAGGCTATCCTTCTAAATCCACTGAATTTAGAAGTAGCAGAAAGAAAAGGGTACTTAAGTGGAATATAAAATTTTATATATATTTTTCTATATTTTTTATTGAATATCAAAAAAATCCCTGTGTACCACTAGGTATCACATAGGGCTTACAGAAGTAAGTAGAAAACATTAGTTAACAAAATAAAAAATAGAAAAACATAAATTTAATATATTGCGATCAAAGCTAAATTGAAAAAAATATATAAACATAGAGAGATAATTTTAGTTTCCTTTTATATTAAAAATATTTTAAATAATTTTCATATTATATTTCCTCTAAAACTGCCCAATTTAGAGGATATAAAAAAGGAAAGTGTATGTCCATTAAATATAAAAATTCACCAAAAAGGAATCAAAGGAATCAAAATAAGTTTACAAAAAAAAATATTTAAATAGTCTCATATAGTTTTTAATTAAATGATTTTTACATTTTCACCTACATTTAAACCCGCTTAATTTAGTAGCTGCTAAAAGAACAATAGCATTGAACCAACGCTCTTCATAAAGAAATTCATGTTTCCTCCATGTTGCGAGTCGGCCAGCAAGTCTTCACCTTTGGTGTCTAGGGCCGTATTTCTCAATTACTTGCAGAGCAGGCAATTTCACCCTGGCTGCAATTTTATTGCGGAGCAGCCACCGAGCAGTCATGAAATATTCAGGCCGCTATATAGGCATCTCGGGGTCGGAGTAATAACACGTCAACGCGCTAGCGTTTATCATGGTTGGTGCTTCCAATCTTGCCAGCACACTGAATTCGCTTGGAAAGACTCTATCCAACATTTATTCCGATAAATAGTTTCACATTTATATGAAACTATTGCATATTATACACAATTTGGTAACAATATGTCAGAAATACGATGAAGTTCTTGAGAACTATGTAGCTTGGTCATCATGGTAATTATTGGGATTGAAATTTTGTAGACCGTTTGACTCGGAATCAATTGACTGTTAGTTGATATGTTGTCTAACCAATCCAGCCTTTCTAGGACCGAATCAGGATTCATCAATTATGCAGAGCGTCCCCCATTTTGTTTCGAGGATTTGAGGATAGCGATGAAACAATAATCATGGATCAGAGTTTTGGAGAGTCCTTATTACGGGCCCGTTCCATCAACAATCATGAAACTTTGATCGCTGAGGCTTCCAGTTTCTTTCTGGTAGCGAGTTGGCTTCATTTTTGGCTGGCATAGCTGACGGTTTTTCATGTCTGCAGCGATTAAGGAAATTAAGACGGAGATTCTGTCTGAGGATGGCCAGTCACAGATGTAACACAGAATAACTAGACATCGCTTTCGGCTATTTTTATTTAGCTGGAGCCGTTTTGCTCGTGGATTCGTTTATGGAATGCCGGAGTATGGGATTATTAAGGGAAATGGGTGTCACTAAAAAGGCCATTTTATTTAAATTGATATTGCGTCGGTAGTTGTTGTTTATGCCAGACATTTTTTAAAGTGACGAGGGTAAGCTTTTGGGGTTGAAAATAGACTTTTGAAAAATTAACTGAAATAGTGTTTTGTTGAGAAGTGGGTAAGAAGGAGTTTTGTATATCGAGTAATGTAAAGCAACTTTTTATTCTTGTAATAGATAATGAGATTTTTTTTCAAGGAAATGAGGAAGGGGAGATAAGAATTTTGCAACCAATTTTAGCATTATAAAGCTTTAGATCCTAGTTTATTTTTTTCCTTATTGGAATGAAATGTTAAATTGGAAAACGAATGGGAATGAAATGAACGAATGAATGAAAACGAATGGGAATGAAATGAACGAATGAATGAAAACGGATGGGAATGAAATGAATGAATGAATGAATGAATGAATGAAAACGAATGGGAATGAAATGAACGAATGAATGAAAACGAATGCGAATGAAATAAACGAATGAATGAAAACGAACGGGAATGAAATGAACGAATGAATGAAAACGAAAGGGAATGAAATGAAAGAATGAATGAATGAAAACGAAAGGGAATGAAATGAAAGAATGAATGAAGGAAAACGAATGGGAATGAAAAATTTAAAATACTATGGATGTATTCGGTTACGAGAACCAAAATATTCTTGAAATTTTGCAATATTACTTAAATCGCTGTTATAAAAATCAGACGACTATATAAGAAACTTCCAATTTGTATGTCACTGCCAGTTTTGGTTGTACAAAATTTTGCCCATGATAATGTCATCTATTGTTAACCTTCTATTAAGAACTCAGCTCGACACTGATATGTCGTCGAATTTCTTCATCTGATAATAGCGGCCTAAGGTTTATTATTCGACAAATAGGCCTAAACGGCAATACTTAAATGTAATTGGCTTGAGCTGCCCCATTTTAGCACTTAAAAGCAATAAATTAAAAAAATTCTCTCGATTCTGCATAAAAATTTAATTTTAGTAATTATTTTTATACATTTTGAGTCATTTTTCATTGAAAAGCTTTATAGGACATAGAAATGTGAATGTAAAGAAGCAAAAGCCCCCAACACATATGGATGTCTTGAAACAAACTCTTTAAATGCAAAATTATTTAATTAAAAACCCAACAAGTTAAGCAAATAAAAATTAAATTATGTAAGTGTGCATTCAGTTATTGAAGTTATGTTATTTCCAATTTTTTTTAATTAAAAATATTATCTTCCAACAAAATTGCTTTTTATTACGAATACTTAATTAACCACCATAAGGTTAAAATAAATGAATTCTAAATATTACTCTTATTTAGAAATATTAAGAATTTTACTTAAATATACATACTCAATAACCAACCCTTTTATGAAAATAAAAATAATTTAATTAGTATCCTAATCAAATCAAATCGTAAAATACACTTTAACATAAATTGCATAAAATTTAAATCCAAACTGAGACAGCTACTATTTTCTGAATTATAAATTTCGCAGAAAGTATATCCCTTTCAAAGGAAATCAAAGTTAAATCTTTGATTAAACTCTTATGTTTGACCTGATGTTATGTGCAAATAGAGAATTCCGCAAGATGTATCATCAAAGCATTTAGTTCAAAATTTAAAGAGAAATTGTTGGAGTTTTGGTAATTTAATTAATCAAAGTATCAAATTGGGAAAATTAAGGGTTGGATGGAAAATGAGTAAATTGTATTGATTTGTTTAAAGCATGGATTGGAAAGTAATTTTTAAATAGTAACTCTGTTACAGTTACAGTTACTTATATAAAAAGTAACTCTGTTACAGTTACTTAATATGAAAAGGATCTAGTCATAGTTAATACGAAAAATAACTAATCACTGTTACTTTTATAAATTTCAAGTTATAAGAACATTGAAATTTCATTTATCTTACAGTTTTTCAAAGAGAACAAAGACAAAAGAAATAGGGACAATTGTAAAAAGTTAAGAACGAAAATGCAGCGTTTTTAAAAATTAAATTTTAAATTATTAAATTTAAGCTGAACTCTAAACTGTGCCGAGGGGGTAGGGGTAGGGTACAAATATATTCCGGCTTGTGTGCTTGATCAGAGACCCGCTTATAAGCCTTCGTCAAGTATGACAAACACAGAAAGAATTTTTACTATCACAGAGAAAGGAAGTACACCCAGGGCGAAGGCGGGAATCAAACCCGCACCCGTTACAGCGCGCAGACTGCTAGCTTAATGGTCCAAACCACTCGGCCATCCGGGTTCACTGTGCCGAGAATATCCGTGGAGAGCGGCGTGAGAAGGAACGGAAATTATTCGTTAAAAGTAACTAAGTTACAGTTACTTTCTGAAAAATCGAACGGCTTTACCTGAAAAAAAGTAACTGTTACAAGTAACGAGTTACTCTAATCCCAGGTTTAAAGTTATTGGGAGAATTCGAATTTTGATTCCATTTTTCTATATTGGTTGTTAACCAAAAGTTTTTTTAGTTTCCTAATAAAGCAATACAAATTTATTTTAGTTATTTTTTATTAGTTTTGTATCCCATTTTTCTGTTTCAAATATATATTTCTCGAGGATTAATAACTAATTTAATTATTTATGGCTGATTAAGTAAGCATTATTTCAAAAGGCTCATATTATATTTGCTTAAATATAGTCAAAAGTTTGATGGATGATTTATTTGATAATCCATTTATTTGATATTTGAATGAGTTATTTGACAAACAAGAAAATGAGAAAAACATATCATTAGAAAAGAAGACACGGTTTACGAATTAAAAAGAAAAATTTGGTAAAAATTTCTATTTCACATCAAAATAAAAATGGTGTGTGTGCTCAGAAAAAAAAATAAGACGGATGGCCAGTTGGTTAGTCCTATATACCTAAGGCATCAATTTTGATATCGCAAGATTTTCAAAAGTATTGCTCTAAAACTAGGTAAGAGAAAATCGTTATAACAACAAATAAGACAATTTTTGAAAGAAAATATAATTTTATTCTAAAATTCTTTTTAAGAATATGCAGTTTTAGACTCGTATCGACACCTACAGAAGAGTTATAGCATCTGTGAGAAAAATCTTTATAAAATAAATGTAAACAAATTATTAAATAATTGTCTAACTACTAAAATATTATAGGCTTTCTCCTGTAGGCTAACGTTCATTTGCGGTCCCTCTACACTGTTAAAAATTTTGGCGCAAGATTTCACCAGAATATTGGAACTTTCCAGCTGCCACCAGTATTTGGAGCGTTGATTCACCACTTCTGAGGTCGATCAAAGTTATGGTTTAACCACAAAAGGGGTGAATTCACGCTCCAAATAGTGGTGGCAGCTAGAAAGTTTCAGTATTCCGGTGCAATCTTGCGCCAAAAATTTTAACAGTTATAGTTCGTATTTGCTTAATACATTTGTTTTTTTAGCAAAAAAATTTATTTAGTTTTAAACTATAACGCTCATTTAGTTGAGATAAAATTTTAATTTAAATAGGTTACACAATAAATTCAATTTCAACTTTTGAATAAATTGTCAATTTCCGCCCTTTCAAAATTCGCCGCTCTAGGCTGCAGCCTACTCAGAATATTTAGAAATGCGGCTCTCATTGTAGAAGTTAAAACAAAATTTTATAGTTTGTAATTTTTGAGTACCAGAACCAAGAGAGGCCTGACCAAGAGTAGGTGTTAATATGGTTAGTGTGCAAACAAAAATGTAAATTCTATTACTTGTGCGGGAATTGTGTTTTTTTAAAGAGGGGTGTTCTGTCTCATACAGCTAATGCACTAGTTTTGAAACCGTAAACCGAGCCGAAGTATTGCTTTGCCATGTAAGAATTTTTCCCCAGGTATGAGAATCGCCATAAAAAGCAAATAAAACAAATTAGAAGGGAAAGTATCATCTGGTTATTTAGTTATTATTTTTTAAAGCTTTAATTACCCCAAAATATACAGGAGTGACACTATTTTTAAAATTTATCAATTGATTATTAAATAACCGGATGCTATTTTCCCTTTAAATTTGCTTTATTTTGCTGTTATGACGATTCTTATACCTGGTGAAACTAACCAGGGACTGAACGTCTCTCTGAGGGAAAATAAAAAAGTTCTGGATTTTTTAACTTTGAATAACCTGTTAGACTATTACCAGGGATTGTAGTAACGCGTTACTTGTAACAGTTACTTTTTTCAAATAACGCCGGGTAACGCCGTTAGGTTTTTAAGAAAGTAGCTGTAACTGTAACTTAATTACTTTTACGAAGTAACGAAACATTTCGTTACTTTTCATGCCGCTCTTTACGGATACTTACGGCACAGTTAGGATTTAAATTTAATTATTTAAAATTTAATTTTTATTAACGCTGAATTTTCGTTCTTAACTTTTTCTGATTCTCCCTATTTCTTTAGTCTTGGTTGAAAAACGGTAAAATGGCCAGATTTCAATTTTTCTTATAACTTGAAATTTCTAAAAGTAACTGTGATTAGTTACTTTTCGTATTAAGTAACTATAACTAGTTACTTTTCGTATTAAGTAACTATAACTAGTTACTTTTCGTATTAAGTAACTATAACTAGTTACTTTTCGTATTAAGTCACTATAACTAGTTACTTTTCATATTAAGTAACCGTAACATATTAATTTTTTAATTAAGTAACTGTAACTATAACGTTGTTACTTTTAAAAAGCAACTTTCTAATCCCTGAATAGGGGCCCGGATGGCCGGATGGTTTGAACCATTACGCTAGCAGTCTGCGCGCTGTAACGGGTGGCAGTTCGATTCCCGCCTTCGCCCTGGGTGTACTTTCTCTGTGACACTAAAAATTCTTTCTTAGTTTGTCTTACTTTCCGAATGCTTATAAGCGGGTCTCTGATCAAGCACACAAGCCGGAATATATATATATACCTACCCTACCTTACCCTAATCCCTAAATATTTTTAGAAAATATTTGTAGTGTAGTGCCGCCATCTAGTCTATAGCACTGTCATTAAAATTTCCTTAATTTTTTTTTTTATCTTACACATTGTCACCATTTTGTGTTTACTGAAACATTAATTAAAGTTATATTTTATATATAGAACTGGAGTACAAACATAATATAAACTTTAATATTCAGTTATCGATTAAATAATTGAAAACATGTGACAAAACATTTTGTAATATTAAATATACGAAGCAATCCAAGTACTAATATCAGTATAATAAGTTTAGTATTTTAATTGCTATTGGTTTTATTTATTTTGGGAAATGTTTTTTTAAGTATAATTCGTTGAACCTTATTTGCCGATAAATGAGCTAAGATTTTAAAAAAATAACAGCGAAAAATAGATATTTTTTATTAAAATTGACCATTGATATTAAAATTTAATCAAAATTGGGAAGTGACAATTAAATTAGCCTCTTTTTAAACAGCTTTTTTAAATTTTTTAACAATTAGACTTTAGAGTGAGACAAGGTGACGAAATCTAGACGTTGACACCTTATTTGGTGGCGACATCTAGACAATACCAGATTTACTATTTGTAGTGTATGTCGAAATTTTTACTTCTGCATCAATGTTAGATTTCTTCTTTTTTTCAAATAGTACAAAAAAGAAGACTTTTCAAATAGTACAAAAAATATATATTTTTTCAAATTTATGTTTTCTAATTGTTGTAAAAATGCTTTTCATTTATTTTTTTCAAAATTTTTTAATTTTATATTATTTAATTATAATTATTTAATTTTAATTTTTTTTTCACAATTTAATTCAATTTAATACATCAGTTAAAATGATCAATTGTACCTTGGACAGAAATAAAGTCTCTCTCAAATAGGAAGACTTAATCTATTTTTAAATCATGAAAAACTGGATTTTCAATTTAAAAAATATATTTTTAAAAATTACCGTAGGAAGATAATTTTGAAGAACCTACCATGGCTATATTAACTTGAAATTTCCTTTTTAACAAAATAAAAATTTTAACAAAATAAAAATTTTAAACAGAAAAAGTTATCAAATTGCCTGAGTCTTCCTCATTTAAGAAATAAGGTGTCAACTTCAAACTACGATTATATGTGGGTAAATGTGACAGAAAACTTAATTGTTACTCCAAAGGAATCGGAATACTCGGAATACTTTCCGAAACTTACTTTCTCGGATTGCTGCAATTGCAACTTAATTACTTTCGTTACTTTTCCGTTACTTTTCAAGCCGATCTTCATAGATATTTTCGTAACAGTTTGGCGTTTGCCTTCCATTTAATTATTTCAAATTTAACTTTTAACAAAGCTGTATTTTCGTTCTTAACTTTTTTCCGATTGCCTCTGTTTCGTTAGCCTTGACTCTCTTTGAAAAACTGTAAGAAGGCTAAATTTCAATTTTTCCCATAACTTGAAATTTCTAAAAGTAACTGTGATTCGTTACTTTTCGCATTCAATAACAGTAACTAGTTACTTTTCATATAAAGTAACTGTAACACAGTTATTTTTTTTAATTTAGTAACTGTAATTGAAACAGAGTTACTTTTTAAAAGAAACTTTCCGATGTCTATTTCAAAGGCTCCTGTTAAAAGTCCAATTGAAAATAAAGACACATGCTGCCATCTTCATGTTACTATTGGAAGTATAATTTTCGTAGGGAAACTTTTTTTTTTAAAGATCTTCGTCATATTTTCAATTTTCGTAAATTAAACAGCTTTAATTGTTGTAGTTTTTTTAAATAATTTTCTAAATTATATGAAGTTTTCTAATGTTATTATAAAAAACTAAATTTGTTGAGTTGTATTTTAATAAATGACAGCACCAAAATAAAAGAGAAGAAATTATAAACAAAAATTTGGATCTGTTGTTGACTTAATATACTAAAATTATTATTACCATAATTATTTAAATTATTTAAATTATTAAAATAATTATTATTATTATTATTATTATTGTTCAAAATGAAACTCTCAAAAACAAGTACTATGTACTCATTGTCATTGTGAGAACAATCTCAAAGTGGAGATCATACATATTTCTTGAATTCAAAAACTTCAAATAGTCTTAACACCCACTTGCTACTAGCTGCGGAATTAGGTTTAGCGTAAATCCTTAATTGTGGATTCGGGGCTGAAGAGCCCAGTTATTTCGCCTTGCATGCGGAAGGTCCCAAGTTCAGTTCCGGGCATCGCCGAAATAACTGCCGACTTATATAACGGCCTGTGCAGCCAAAAATGTCTGACGAATAATACCCCGTGTAGAGAAAGTGCACGTTAAATAAAATATGTTCCAAAGTCCCAACACTGTGTACGATGTCGCCCTTAATGGTTACTTTGGGTGCCTACTCCGGTGTCGGCTCGTCACTTGACTGGGGTTCTAACTTACGACTCCCGTCGTCAATAGCCCTCGTGTAGCTCTAGTGCGATTATAATTCAAATAAACCTAACCTAATTGTGGATTCGTGCCCGCGTCAGAGATACATATTTTTTCAACCATTCTCTCCATTTTCTATTTTCAGAACTATGTATATATAATGTAATGCACAATGTATTTTTGTATAAAGGGGAAAAGGAGCTTCGAAACTCCTTAGGAAAAAAGATTTACTACATTAACAATAGTTTTAGTATTTCAGTTCACCGATAGATGGCAGCATACGAATGGCTTAAGAAGTAACTGTTACCCCCTCCCCCACCCCCACAAAAAAGACAATAGACTCACAACATGTAAAAACCGTAAGATAAAATTTATAACCAATTTTATCTAATTTGTATTCATGTTTAAAAATACTTTATTTATTTTCGTACTATGTAAAATAATTTTTGCTTTTAAGTTTAACATATAATTTTTTTTGTACAGTTATACATTAATTGTTTTAGAAAAAAAAACATTCTTTGCATTTGCTATGCAATGTAAAGACAGTGCAATTTGTGGTAATGTATAAGGAGATAGGCAAGCAGTTAATTTTGCACATGGCCGTTCTTAGGATGTGAGCAAGGTGCTTTCAAATATGTCTTCGCATTTAAAATGTGTGGAATCGTAGAGACTGAAAAAACTCTATAAAGAAAACTACGAGTGTTACTACGATTTTCTTATTTTATACTACGTATGTAAAAATAAAAAGGGGGTCACTGCTTAAACCTAATAATCAAGAATTCCACTGCGTAATTTCGATTCAAAAACTATTAATTAATAATAATAAATACAAAACAAAAGGGTCCTCGTATCCAGGTTGAAACATCAACTTGATATGACAAGGATGTAGAGCCGGATGAAACAGTGTAGGGGTTGCTAAAAATTTGCAAAAAATGCACCACAAAAAAAACTTAACTTGAAAATAAATGTAAAAACAAGTCAGGGTGGTGCTTAACAATGTTCCATGCACTTACACAGTTCCTTAGGGTAGGGTGGGGTAAATGGGTCTTGGGGTAAAATGGGTCACTTTATAAATACCCCTGTGTTACTTAATATATAATTTATTTTTCTGAACCAATTTTTGAAATAATATTGTAATAGGTATTTGAAACATATTCCATGAGATTAAAAGTTAATTTCATAAATCTGGCAATCAAAAAGAATCCTTTTATAAGCAGTAAAATGTGGTTAGCAAACCATATGGTTTTCTAACTTCTGAAAAAATCAAGAAAACACTTCAATCTTAAACACTTCACTGTAATTTATTTATATCATTGAAGTACATGCTAGGCAACACCTCAGGCCAATCAGTTAAGAAAAATATTGATTTTAATTTTTATTATTTCAATTTACTTTGGATGGGGTAAAATGGGTCATAGATAGGCTTAGCTTTTTTGAAGCAAGTTTTTGAAAGTTTAAGAGCAGATCATGCTGTAAAGTTCTTTAAAGGTGCCGGATTATTTCCTGGTGATAGAAAAGCAGAAAGAGTCTCTGATCAGCCGGATGATCATTGAACGCAGTTATATTACATGATCCAGTTATTTCAGATGATTCAGCCGTTCCATCTTGTTCAACACCTTTTAAATCTATATCAAATACAATTTCCACCCTGCCTTCTTGTTTAACACCAGCTACACCAAATTCAGTTTCCACACTGCCTTCCTGTTTAACACCAGCTGTCGGATACTCTTGAAGCGCTTAGTTAAATTTAAAAAAAAATCTTATTTTCTCCATTTAAAGATCTCAAATGTGCTATCCTGACAACTCTGTCACCTATGCCATGATAGCCAACTCTAAAAAAATACAAAAGAGTTCGACATAAAGTTGGCGAAGTAATGACGTAAGCAGATGTGATGTAGTGTTTACAAGAAGAAGAACTTCAAAGTTTGGTTTAAAAAAAAAACGCGAACCCTAAGAATTTGGATTTTCTTTTAAAACCTAAACGAAAGAAACCATAGTAAAAAACAAAGCCACCTAAACCCAAGATTGGTGACGATAGTCAACAGCTTTTGACTGGGAAATGGGTGGTAGTTGAATACAAAGAAAAAAAGTCAATTAAATAATTTTTGGTCAAATTACACTTATTGATGCGAATGATTTACATGTAAGTAAGTTAAAAAAAAAAACTAGTATAAGAAACTTTTGTCTTTCCGGGGTATTGTCCTTCTTTCCTTTATAAAGGGGACGATGATATTATAGAAAAATCAGATCTTATAAGAGTCTTGGAAGATCCGTTTTGTAGCAGCTACCGCAAACAATAATATTTTGAAAACTTATCATTGTAAATTATGTATCTTTAAATTTATTGTTTGTGTTCGTGATCTACTGTCCTTATTTAGTGTATTTACTAATAAATATATTATTATATAGTCATCATTTTGCATTATGACCCATTTTACCCCATGTGTGACACATTTTACCCCATGGTGGGGTGAAATGGGTCACAACTTATGGAACTAAGTTCAATCCATTAAAAAATTTTAAAAAATTACTTAAACTAGATAAAAATGTACTGAAGTAATAAAATGTTAAGATGCAACTTAAAAAAATCTGAAAACTTTGTTTTTTTTTTGTCAGAAAACTTTAAAGTGAAAATAGTTAAAAATTGACCCATTTTACCCCACCTGACCCTATTCATTTCTTCCCAGTACACATTCTCATTAAGTTGAAAAAAATAACATGAAAATATACAACAGTATCCAGATCGCCAATAAATCCCAAGGTCCAACCCTTGAGAAGAGATATATGGGCCGTGACCTAAGGTATAGATCAAATTAAGTATCGAGGGCATCCCAAATGTACCCCCAGGCATTAAAAAAGTCGGAGCTTCCATTTGATAGATTTATAGCTCACGGTTTAAAGCTCAAAGGGATGCGATACCGACGAAGGACCGATTGGAATGACTTGATGACGGTTTGGTGGTTAGGGGATTCTTTCAAGAAATGGGGGACTTTCTGAACAGACGCTAGTTGAAGGGTCTCCAGACCTTTTCTGGTCGAAAAATCATGGAATTGAGGACTACAGCATAGCTGCAAAAGAAATAATAATGTTTATAAAGACGTAGCAAGTGTTTTTAAGTAGTTTTTAATAAAATGTTAAATATATAAAGATAACTAAGCTTAATTTTAAGGTTTTTAATCATTTTTTTTTTATTGTACACTTAAAATTCGTACGGGAACACCTAAGGCAAACTGTATATTTGTATACCACCACAAAAGTGTGACACTTCCTGGCAGAATTATTTTTGCTAGGGTATATACATATGATTTACTCCTAGAGGTGTATTAATGTGTTTAATAAAAAGGTTGTAAGAGTATTACTAATTTAATAAACAATTGAAAATAGGCATTTTACTTAAACAGAAAAAGTGGTAAATTTGAGAAAATGTGACAAATTTTTCGGATAAGGCAAAGAGATAGAAAAACAACTTGATTTTTTAATCAACTATATTTATTAGATTATCTTTAAGAATTAATATATCTTAAAAAAACATATTTCCTTGTTTAAACCTCTCTTCCGACTGCACATAGTCCTAAATTCTTTAAAAACTAATTTCAACATTTTTCCCCTGTGCCTCTTTAATTCTAAATTTGAATTGTAAATTAGCTAGTTTCGGTATGGATCTCAAAAAGGAAGTCACGTGGTATTCTCAAATCGAGTGACGTAGACAGTGTCTCGATTTCTAAACAAATCGGCGACACTTTCTGTGAAAGTTGAGTTTGCGCAATAACAGTCATTGGACACTAAAAATGCGTCACGATGCCGCATCACCTTTCCGACTCTGTATAGTGATTTAAACTAAAAGAATTAAATAAATTTGTAACAGAATTTTTAACCCGATATTCAGATTCTTGATAACTTTTTCTATAAAGATAATTTAATTAAATAAAAATTAAAATTAGACTGTCATTTCCTATTGCATATTACATTGAACAAGCGTCCAGATGAAACATTGAGAACCCTTCGAAAACCACCCCGCTAGCTGCAGTTTGGAGGCCCATGCGGTTATAACTTTGAGGGTTGATATTTATGAGACAGTGGTTTAAACACCCCACAAGACCGTCTTTTTTTTTGTATATTTGCTTTTTGTGTTTATACTATAGATTCTTCTGGAAACGGATAGTGGCTTGGAACAAAAAAGTTTCTGTTTTTGTTTATGCAATTCAACATTTGGCAAAATTCCCAGCTGCTTGCACTGGGATCTTGATATTCCATCTCAATCTAATTAACTAAATATGTGCAGATTAAAACATAAAAATCATGATAATTCGATTACGGGCCTTTAGTAAGTAGTTATGAGGGTGTGTTTTTTTTCAAAATTACTCAAACCAACTTCCATTTTTAAAATCTTTCGGGAAGACTTGAATCGTTTATTTCAGAAACCAGTTAAGTGCAAATCACTTCACTGGAATGGAAACTAGAGGAAATTAACAAGAACTTTGAAAGTAATAAGTTTACATGTTTGTATCACCAAATTTTACTCGTTCTATTAATTTTAAAGAATGATATTTTGAGTACTCTTATGCCTAACTTGTACTCCGATAGCAACTTTAAGTAAGTAGCACTACTAAAAATAACATTCTTTAAAATTTATTGAACAAAAATAAGTAAAACTTGGTAACTAAATGCAAACTTACTTTTAAAGTTGATATATAACTCTTCTAGTATCATTCCGAAAAATGAGAATATCGTTTCTAGAAAATGTATATGGGCAATTCTACCATAATTTTAAATTTTATGTCCCTTAAACATAACTTTAAAAAAAATTAATATTTCTTTTCATTTTTTCTTATTATACTAATAGACTGATCCTTATATAATTGCAAAACGGAATTTTAAAGCAAAGAAAATCTAAAAATTTTTTAGGACACAAAACAATGCAGAAAATACCTTACCTTCCCATGTCCCGAATATTAAATTTTTAGTTTAGGGCTCAAACTAACACATTTTTGAGCTAAAATTTACATTCATTTGGATTTTAAATTGAACTAATACTATATCTTAACAAATTCCTTCCATAAAATTTTGGCTTTTAATATTTATAATGTGTATTTCTCTTCTCCTAACTTTGTCCCTGGGTTTTGGTACATTCACTGACCTCATTACTAAAGTGGCGAAGAGAGGCACTGGATGGAGCTACAGTGATTCTTCAATCATGAAAACTGTATTGCAGAAAACTCACATTTCAGTTAGTAGCCGCATTTTTTTTGCTATACTTCACCAATAAGCCCAAAAGTTAAAAACCCCAGTAAAATGAGCTGCGTGGCTTTATTACTTTCCTTACAATCCCCCATGGTTAAGGTTAATTTTTGCTTAATAATTGGAATTTTTTTTCTATAAATATGTTTAAGTGGAGTATAAGGAGTAAAAAAATCCATTTTTATTAAACTGGAGTTAGTTTCAACACAAAAAAGACCGGAAAACATCGTGAATTTCCTCACCGTCCGTTCTTTACCTTCCGTTCCTAACCGTCACAATGATCTAGGGATGGAAAACCGAAACCTGTTTTAAGACTAACCGGTTTGTTCGTGACTTCGGTTTAATTGAAAATTAGGTATTTTCATAGGGCCAGTTTAAACAGGTTTCTTTGAAACCGGTTTAAAAAAATAAAAAAAAACTGTCATCCCTAAATTTTTTGTAAAAAAAAAATCCCTTTATAAACCTTTTTACAAGTATTTAAAGTGATTTTGAAAAAATAAATTTCACAAGTTTTTTATATCTGAAATTAAAAATTATGGTAGAACTGCCCATATACCTGCTCAGAAATAGGAACATAGGGTTCAAAATAATTACATTATCCATTAAATATGAGAATATAGAATTTCTAGTATAAGAGTAGCATTCTATAAATTGAAAATTTTCGTTATCGGATATTCGAAAAGCGCATATTCTCACCTTTGAGAACAAAGCATTCAGAGCTATTACGAACCACTGATGTTCTTGAAAACGGAAACGTTTTTCTCCGACTTGCATTTTTTAACAGTGTGGCTGGAGTGAAGTTAAAACTTTTTATTAAAGAATTTTGCTCTGATGACTCCACATCCTCCAAATGCTTAAAAATAGTCAGACAAATATTATCGCTGTAAGAAATTGAGAAGTTTCTCTTTAGTATTTTCAGTCATGTTATTTTTTGGGCAAAATTATGCTTTTTTACTTCATATCTATTCAGCATATATTGTATTTTCAAAAGAAATTATGATTTTATATTGAAATTCAGATCTTTTGTATGAATTACTTTAATTGAGTTTTAAAAATGCTTAACGGACCTTCCTGTTGTCCATAACTGCAATCTGTATTGTGAAGTTCATACAGATCTAATAAACGTTTCGCAATTTTAAATACCTGTTATAGGTCACCTTTCCTATGGTATCACAAATCGTAAGCGTATTTCAGTATACGACCGCCTATAGAAAAGTCAAGTGCCATCCCCAATCAAAGCCAACATCCGTACCCGGCTCAAAAATGCAAAAATCCGTAAACATTTTCTTCCTTTGAACACCACCCAGACTCAAACATTTCAAAATCTCTCCCCACCCCATAAATAAAACACCCAAACCAAAATAAAAATTTCATTTCGTCTCGAATCAATATTCCCAACGCAAATAAGCGTCCATGTCTAATCTGCGGCTGCCGCCTTTGAACGGCATATCGCACTGTGAGCAGACTAGTGGCGTAGTTGACAAATATGACTTTTCGAGTTTAATATACTTTAAAATTCAAAATTTTAGGATCTATCGATTGATATAAATCTCAAATAAATCTACCATAGTTAAAGGCGAAGCTACAATAGTTAAAGGCGAATGAGACCTAATGACCGAGAGTCTCCAAACCAAAGTGTGTCTGTGTTAATTCAATGGGAAAAAATTATTTTCTAAGCCACATTTCTCCGGCTGTATTGAATATTTTTACAAACGGTTTTTGTATATGATAAATGTAACTGACTTACTGATCTCTATAATTCCACTTTTTTAAATTGGTTCGAATATATTTTTTAAATTTTCAATAAATAATTTTACAGCAAAGTACTCGAACCAATTTCAACCAAGAGGGATTATAGAGACCTGCAAGTCAGTTATATTGCTGCTACACACACAAAAAAAACTTTTGCAAAAATATTCAATACACCCAGAGAAATGTGGCTTATTTCATTGGTTTGACACAGAGGCACTTTGGTTTGGAGACCCGTGGTTATTCTGTCTCATTCGCCGTTAAGCTTTAGAAGTTAAAATCTTTACTTTTTCGACAATGAAATGAAAAGGCACGTCTCAAGTCATGAATGGCAACAGTTGCAGGGGTATTGTTTTCATTCTTGTTCCTTCAAGAATTGCATTTGTTTTGGTGATTATTTGATCTAATTATTTCAATTTAACATGAAAAATATTGGAATGGCTAAATAATTTTGGATATTGTATGTTTTCATAGCGATTTCTTTTGAATTTATTTTCTCTTATTGTTCGTTTCGTTGCCTTTCTTCTCTAATTTTTCTTTTTTGCGAAGTGTAATTTATTGTACTCTAATCTGTACAATAATTTTATCTAAATAGTAAAAAAAATCCGCTAAATGTAAAATATTCTTAATACTAAAAATCCGCAATTTTTTTCACACACTGAGAGTGAAACCAAAACAACCAATAAAATCGCTGAAGTAAGATTGAAAACTGGAAACTTACGTCATATGAAACATCCCAATTTAATCCAAAACAACCAATGAAATCGCGGAAGTTTGAGAATAAAAACTGGAAACTACGTCATCTGAAACAACCCAATTGAAAAGCTAAACCAGATGATTCTTCTAATAAATTGTTTTATAATATTTAAAAATTGTGATTTTACAATAGTTAATAATTGTGATTTTACAATAGTTAATAATTGTATTTCATAATTTAATAATTGTTGTCCGAATAATTTGTTGTTTCTCCTAATAATTGTTTTTGTCTCCTATACACCATTTTTCCGCATTCCGTGCGCCCCAATATCTAAACACTGCCGCACAAAGGCGCTATACTGCATAATTTGCGTCAATATACAAAACCATTCTCGTTGACAGGCGTCCTAATAGTCCATCCGATAGTTATTAGAGCGCCTTTTATAGATATCCCCAACTCAATATGGAAAGTAATTCGGCGGGGAAATATGCGCTAATCGTTTCGCTATGATTTATATGGTCTTTCTTCCCTCGCTCCCTTTGGGCTCAAACAATAGGGTCCCATTGAAATTTGGGCCGCTGAGACACTAGATGGAAATGAGCAGCCCCCCTTCCTCGTTTAGGGCTGCCTGGATTGTATTTTTCGAGGAATAATCCGGGCAGGTCCGATTTTTGGAATTCCACGATTGGAATGCAGAGGGCTCGACTCAAAAGAGAGGAAAAAATATTATTTGTGAGGATGTCTGTTATGCCTATTTTTTTCCCCTTTTGTCTGTTTTAGTCTTGGCATAGTTGGTTTGGAAAGAGGTGTTTGTGTATATATGAAGGAGTTGGTTTTGGCAAACAATATGTATACATATTAGATTGAGCGATGTAGAAGATCATTAAAGGGAAAAAACTTAATGATAGCACTAATCCATTAAATAGCGAACACATTTTTCAAATTAAATTATAGGAAAATATGGCAGCAGAATAAATAATAGGAAAATATATCAGAATAAATAATAGGAAAATATATCAGAATAAATAATAGGAACATATGTCAGATTAAACGATAAGCACATTTAAAAGATTAAATGATGTTCACAAATCATACAGTGAACACAATATCAAGTTGTTAGCACAATTAATATGTTAATAATGATACAATTTAGCAGATTAATTGTTTTGCAAAAGTAACACACTGGATGACAAGGAAAATTTCACATTGAATGGGAAAAAACCCAACAACATGAATAGTTCATGCATTAAACATTAAAAAAGAACAACATTAAAAGATAAGAAAGTCATAACTTTAAAATAGCATTAAACAATGAGAAAAATAAACACACTTATTAAAAATTGTAACATTAATAGCATTTAAAAAAATTACAAAATTCCTCGTGAGCTACATATATTTATACTTTTAAAAAATAGTTAAATACCTAATGAAAAGAACATACAACTGACAAAAAATTGTAATAGGCTTCAAGGTTAATAATCTATATTTTTGACAATCAGAGATTAATTATTTCTTCTTATTTTCTCTATTCTTCTTCTATTTCGCTTACTACTTCGTGCAATGTGAGAAAATACAAAGGATATTGGAATGTTTGTCATAAAATAAGTTATATATTTTTCATGTAACCTCTGCAAAACAATAGGGAAAAATATTGCTAAATTTCAACAAATAACTGAAAACATAGAAGCAAATACACAAGATCCAGCAATTAAAACATTAAAAAATAAGATCATTAACACATTGAATAATGATAAACTTTAACACATTAAATAATGAGAATATTTAACAATGCACACGCATTATCTTTAACAATAAATAAAATTTTCAATGAAAGCAATATACAATGATAACGTTGAAAATTGAAGAGCTTAGTGGAAGAACGTGCCAAGTGACAAAAAGATGAAAACGAGGAAAATTAGCTTTAAAGTTTTTCGTTTGCACTTAGATACTTTAAAAACGGCACTTACAAAAGTGAAAAAATATACTTAACTTAAAGTTTATGAAAAGGGGAAATCTTGTCATCTAAAATCAAATTTACCACAACTGATGTTGAATGGATAATGTTTATTATAATATATATTATTGTGTGAAAATTGATTAAAATTTTGATGTAAATTGTTTATTTAAATTATGAGTAAAATTTTAATAACCACCACGTAGTTTTTCCATGGCCGCTTTTGATTTTCGAAATTTGTTTGTAATTTTAAAGTATTTTTTGTGTTTGCAATATAAATTTTAAGCAATGGTATTTCGATACTTAGGTTTAATAATATTGTAAGTGATATCCTTATCAAATATGTGTAAAATATAGTTATCCAAATATGCATTTTTTTCTTATATTCTTAGGTTTAATGTATAAATTTTTAGAGAAATATACATATATATATATATATCACAATATAATAAATTTTATTAATTATGTTTAAAAATTTCTCATGTTATATATTTATAATTTTATATTCGTAAATTTAAAACTGATCCTCAAAATTTGTTATCTTCCCACTCTTTAAACATTATAAATTTTAACTAATGTGCTTCTTAATAATAATACCTCTGATATTAACAATTAATACCTCTGATATTAGTGGTACATTTTAAATATTTGTGTAATAGAATATTAAGAGGCACATAGTACCGTTGGTATCATTATTAAGAGGCACAAAATACCTTTGATATTAAGAGTCACATAATAATCTTGAAAATAAGAAGCACATTCTTTCTTTTATTCCTCTTCGAGCCTCTTGTCGTTTGACAAATCCTATTTGGTGCACTTAAAAAATTTCGCTTTTCTGCGGTACCGTTGATGTCGTTGTACCGCTAAGATGTTTTTCAATATCGGATGCACTTTGTCGATGTGTGCCTCCTAATAAAAGGCACAACTAATTTTACATTAGAGATAAACTTTTAAGGGTGCAAAATGATTTACTTTTTGATTCAAACCTATAATTATTTTAACTGAAATGTAGAACTAGTTTAACGATGTAAAATAATTAAGCAGTTAAAAGCCAACAAAAATTATCTTATAAGAACCGAAATTATTAACTTTTCTATTTTTAAAAAAGAGGATTTTTGATTAAGCTATAAAAAAGCAGGCTTAGAGTTAATCCTGCACATTAACTTTAGTTAAATAACACAATTAGGCATAGTTTTTTCACATGAGTCACGAAAGTCGATAAACATCTTTTAAATAAAGAATTATACCCGTCCTTCTCCTACTAGATCCAAACAAGGTGCAGACTATATAAGTGATACCTACGTGATTATTTAAATTGCAAAAGGGAACATAAAACATTCCATTACGGACAGCTTGGTAGGGTAAACAAAGGTTCATTACGATTTTCTGATGCATGTATAACACCAATAATAAAGAGAAAAACCATGCCAAATCGGCTATTCTTCGCCAAAATCTAATCCCCACTAAGGAATTCTCTATGAAATGGATGGCAAAGGGGTGGGATAGGTGAGGGTTTTATGAGGTTGGTTGACGCCTAAGCCGACAAAATATTGCTGCAAGCATATTGTCTAAAACCAACGGTTGTCGCATTCCAATCGTTTATTAGCCACGCACCCGAAAGTCCCCCATACCCCTCCTGGCCATTATTGAAAATTCCTCACTTTCTCTCATTAGTAAAGGTGGGGAGTGTGTTCCACCGACTGAAGCGACACCGCCGGCTGGAAGCCGAACCAACGCGAAGAATAGAGATGGGGGAGAAAGGAAAAATCTTCCCTCGTAATATAAGCGAATCTCGACTTTTATTCCTGGACAGGGAGTTTGTGCTTTGTGTGTTTTTTTATGCTAGTGGGGAAATGGGGAAATCCGAATAAAATAATCAATGTAAAGTGACACCACTATGAAAGGGTAATATGCATGATGCTGAAGTCTTTTATGGGCAAGTTGAGAGAGGTATCATAAGGATTTTCATGTTGGGGGAATTTAGGGTTTGGTTTGAGCGTATAAGATTCGAGTTTTATAAATGGACAGCAATAATAAAATATGTCTTTAAAATTCCTAATATAGATGGAATAAATTTTATTACATACATTTTAAACTAATTAAAAAAATCTGTTATATTACAAAAAATTTAAAATCTGGCAGCAGCGTTGCCAGAAAAAAACTGTAATGCGGAAAAAGCATGCAGTTTAAAATCATACGGAATTAATAGTAATCATTATGCTACTTTCGTCATCATCTTATTAATGGAAAATGAATTACATAAATTACTTAAGAGCTAATAAGAACTTGCCTTGAGACTCTTTACGCCCCAGTGGCGCATGAGGCCACGAGTTTTCTCCACCCCCTCCGGTCCAGGGCAGCTTCTCTGGTCAGTCCTAAACTTGCAAATTCTGGAGCGTTTATTTCTTTTAGAATCATCCGCCGAAAAGTCATTTTAGGTAGGTCTCTTTTTCTTCAACCATCAGGTACCCACGTCAGGGCTATTCTTGTGGGAACAGTCGGTTTCATTCTGAGGACGTGTCCACAGGGTTTACGAACCCGTTGCTTGTACCAAAAATGAAAATGCTGTCCTAGTACTAGATAAGATTTTCACGCGGCCGCTGCGCTGCACCAAAAACAAGAACAGTCGAAAATTACATTTAGGTAGTCTTGGAATGCGAAGCGCGCACTCTAATACCTATGCTAGGATTACTTGTTTAGAGATTCGGAGTCTGTAACAGATTTTTTAGTTTTTAGATTTACAGTTTAGAAGTTCGGACTCTGTTACACGCTATAAGCCAAAGTTTTTTTGAACTAAATTTAAATATTTTATAAGCACTTCAGTCCTTATTAGCTTTTAAAAATAGTTTTTCTTAAATTTGTTTTCCCACTATATCTTTCATTTTTCATTGATTTATTTGGTAGGGTAAAGATTACCATTAACCAATATGTTAACGGATATTTGTTATGTCTTTTTAACGGTCATTGCGTATGTGTTTATTTCACTCTGGTCATCTCGAGACTTTGCAAGATTTTTGAAAGGCACAAATCTTACTTGGTTCCCTTTAAAAATTTCGAACGGGTACGGTTGATTTAATTGTATCACTAAGATTTTCTGCAATATCAAATGCACTTTGTCTAAATGCACTCCTCATAATAAAAGGCACGATGAAGAAGTGCCTTTTAATAAACGAGAATCGCACTTTTAAGAGTGTAGCTTAGGTGTTGTGGGTTAGGTGTTTAGACTGCGCGATGCGCAGCGCATGCCGAAGGTACACAGATCTCACGGCCTGGTCTAGGTACCTAGATATCACAGGTCTGGCCAAATCTCACGAAATATCACAAGGGAAGATGGAGGTTAAAAAATCATCAAAATCTCCTCACGGAATTTATGGACGCTCCCTAATCCACGTTAATGATAAGTTATAAAATTAGGTATAATCTGTCCGAAAAAGAGGAGACAGGAAAAATAAAATTTTATCTATTTTGGAACATACTTATTCTACTAGGCATATTAATAACCGAAACCCGAAACTGAATAATTAAATTTAAAGAATATTTTTCTTAAAAAGAGCTTTATAAAACACCAAATACTAAAATCATTAAGTATAAACATAAAAAATCTCGAAGAAAAATAATGAAGTCAAGCAATGACCGGGTTTACGATCGCAGGTTAAAATAATTAAATTCTTGGCCCCTGCAATGTTTGCCCATTTTAGGCATAATCGCCTACATTCCGAGGCCGTCCCCAGACCCCAATAAACTGACCTCCATAATTTTTATATGAAAACCTTTTAATAAATTCAGTTAGCGGACCTATAGCCATATAGTGGGCAGCTAAGGCATTCTAGGAATGGACCTCCAGTTATCCCAATCATATCACACACCAACCAAGGCTAAAGGAGGCAAAAGTTGTCCTAAAGGAAAACAAACTGAGAGTATAGGATGTGGGAAACGTAACGTTGCTTTTATTGTCAACTGTTCTTTTGTCTGTGCAAAAAGTAATATTAATTCCGAAATTGTGATGTGATTATATAAATCACGATATTTTATTTAAGTTAGCCTTTTAATGTTATCCATAGAATTATACAAAAATCTTTAAGGTTGATTTTCTTTCCAGTTAGTGTTGTGTGTTTGCTTGTCTGGGTTACACATGAATGGACTGGACTATAAAGACATACATATACAAGACACGCGAGGGGGAATACGTTTATATTAACAAATAATTACGATGGCTTCAGAAAGAAACAAGAAGTTAGAAGAGGTGCGCTGCTTTTATCTGTAGACAGGGATCCCTCTCAGACGAAAGTCAGGAAAAATACTTGTTTCTCCAAAGATCCATCCTTGCTTGATCCCGGGTTCATACCCGGGCCCATTCGGTGACAACCGAGGGTAATAACCACCATACTAGCTGGGCTAGGTTTTCTCTACATTGACCACCGCCAGACACCATTTTTAGTTCTAGAGTGACAATTATCCAACCAAAACATCTTATGGCTTTCTACTAAAGATTTAGAAGTCACAAAATGCCAAGTGAATGGAATATGGGATTTGAAAGCACCAGGAAAAATAACATATTGAGGTCCGAACCACAATTTTGATTGAGATATGAGACAAACTATTATTCAAATGATTTGCACAGCACATACCAGTTGCAGCTAAAAATAGTATTTTTTTAAGTCAACTCAAAACATTGTCATTCAAAAAACCCAAGGTGCTGAAAGCTATCATCATACTTTTACGGGCCTTAATTAACGCAGTTACTAAACTTGCCGGAACAAGTATGCAAAATTGCCCGAACTCTGATCCCTTTGCCGCATTTTTCAGATAAGTATTGGTCAGAAGAGTCTGACTGTCAGTATTGACTGTTAGAAGAGTCAGCTTTTCCAACAACACACATTAGTTTTTAAAAAAATGATTTTTTTTCAATTAATAATAAATATTATCATAGTAAAAATAATTATTGCAATTAAAACAGGGTCTTTGAGCAGCTCTTCCCGAAATCGAGCACAAGTAGCTATACTGGAAGGGCTCTAAGACTTGCCAAGAATTTCGGTTGTTGGTATGGCAACGGCACACACCACCAGCAGTGCCATCTAGAGGTTGATCTAACTTTATTGCGGACGTATGTCACTTGCCTCAGATTATTGGGGTCGGTTAGATCTATTCTTTTCTTAGGCTTGGAATGCCTGAGATTCCTCAGGACATCGCAAAGGTGCACCTTTTGTCTTGTTCCTGGGTACAATAGAGGGGAAGGCATTGTGATTAGATAGACTAATTGACTAGTTCGAATGGAAATGCTTAGTGAAGGGGAGAATGTTTTTTGGCAAAACTAGAGGAGTTTGGTAAATTATGAGTGAGGAAAAGAATGGGGAAAATTCTTGGAGGTCTTTTATTCCATTGTTTTCTAAATATATTTGTTTTTGCTGATATATTTGTCGAACTTCGTCCATTTCAGATTAATTAATAACATAATAGTGTTAAAAAGGAAATGCGATAATATCGTATACACAAGTCATCCAGATTCATCACAATACATAGTTTTTATTGATATTAAATGAATATGTTTTCATTCATTCGTATATAAATATTGGGAATAAATAAATATCGATAGAATTTTGAAGTAAATAAAGCCTGATTAGTTTAGGCTGATTTGCCTTTTCACTGGAGTAGCCATAGAGTGACTATGCGAAAATAACTGTTTTGCTCAAAACTTTATAGCACAATGATTGCATAAACTCACAATTAACTATGTGTTTCAGATTCTGTAATAATTGATATTTATAATGTACTATTTCATGATTTAATAGAAAAAGCCAACAGGTATATAATGTTGTAACATAGTACATCATGTGGTATAGACGAATTAATCTTTTAACTTCCAAGTTTTAAAACACCTCAGTGACTTCCCTAAGTTGACTGGAATTCAATGAATTTCTGAGAACTATTGTTACCAAGTCCTTGGCAATGTTCATTGCTCATTTCTTAAGATGCTCATTAGAAAACAAAGACTCATGCATTTAAATACACATTTTTATAGTCTAACCTAATTGTTTCCATAGCTTTGAAACACGAAATAAAATAGAGATAATTATTTATTTTTATAATTTCAAAATTAATTTGAAAATTCTCAATTTTGAGGAGGAATCGTTGCTTATGTGTTAATTTTAACGTAAAGTTTTCATAATATTAATAATTTTGTCATTTGAATAGATTTAATATTTCCAATTAAATAAAATATTTGTATAATAATATTGCTTGGTTGTGTTTTATTCTCAATAATATTTAAACTTTCAAACATTATAATACAACTTTAGGTTGCGTAATGATAGCTCTTTTGGAAAAAAATAATGTTTTTTGCATTTGAATTATTGAAAAACTTTTTTTTGTTTGGTCATCGCTATTTACCTACATTACTTATTCATTTAATAGAAAAATACTAATATTGTTTCATAAAAAAAATCATAGTTTTATTTCTCATTTCTCTCTTTAAAGCAAAATTTAAAAAGAAGCATTGAGATGAGGGATGGCTAATCATCCTTCACCAAGATTGTCATTAACCATTAACGATGAATTCTAGAACACCATTAACACCTTAATTTCCGAATAAAAACGTTAGCTTTAAGTTTTATGAGTTCCATTTCCGTTAACTTTCCGTTCCATTACCATTTCCGTTCCAACTTAATTTTCCCTATCTAAGTTAGTCAAGTCTATAGTCTTCATTTGTCTTATATTTTGTTTTATTTATATAAACTTAAGCTGGAAGCTAATTTTTGCGTGGCTCACACTGACTCTCAAAAATTTAATGTTAGGTGTATTGTAACGTTGTAACCTCCGTATGTAATTATAACTATGTTTAAGAAAAGAGCATATTTTGATGTGCAATACCTCAAGTTTGCTTTGGGCCTCGCATCTTCTAAGGGTCAAAAGAACCCTAAAGTCCAAGGAGAAAGTAATGTTTAAATATATTTAAATTATAAATAGGAAACTAGGGAAGATGTGAGAAAATCTAAACTCAGGACTAAAAAAATGCTACAAACAAAATGTTTAGTTTGAAAAATTAGAATTTTAAAATGAGGTATTCGATTGTATTTTTCGTAACTTTTATCAAACCGCCTCATTCACGGAATCATATAAATTTCATTGTCACGTGAGATAAAATTTACAGGCCTCATTGGAAATGAGTCAGACATTCCTGTACTAGTCATGAACAGAAACCAATTGATATGGAAAATGTGTTCTTCTTTATAAATAGCTAATTGGAGTTATTGTTTTTTTAATTAAATTTTTTTAAAACTTAATCATGTCGTTCCAGAAAACAACTCTTTTTAGTTTTTGGGCATCCTAAAAAAAAACTGTGCATGTATGACAATTCCAGACAAATCCAGTGTATAAAACACTGGTGCACGTTGCATGATTGAAACGACAAGAGCAAGGGTAGAACAGAATATGTTGTTATTTGATTGCCTTTAGTAACTAATTAAATGAAATTACCATTAAACTTTGTATTATCAATAAATAGTTTTATTGATTGATTATAATAAGTAACTTATTTATCATTAATTGACAAGTTATCGTAAATAATTCTGTATGAAATTTCGAAGTGCTTACACAACTAACTCCCCAACTTAGCCTGACTAGATTTGTTCCAGTTATTAACTTTTCGACTATGATCATCATTAAATTTTCATAAGTAGTATTGTATTTATGTTGTTTTTGTTTGAAAAAATTATGAAAAAATTGTACGGATACTTTTTGCACAATTTTTATAAATAGATGGTTTAATAAAAAACTAAATTGAACAGCGGAAAGCAGTACGTCTGGTCTTCCTACTCCTACTCGTTGTTTAAAGAACAAATATATTTTTAAAAAAAAGTTATTTTCTTTAGTATCAAATGAAAATTGAGGAGTTAATTTTGTGGCACTGAATAAAAGCGCGAAAAAGGGTGGCTCAAGATTTATTACACTTGCAGCTGTACGAAGGGAGGGAAGGCATAATATAAGCCCTTACTATCGGCATGGTAAAAGGCCCTGAGTTATTTATTGTCTGTTTATATGGTTAAATATTCAATTGGCCGTAGAAATCGGTTTGAGGATCCGTGAAAAGAACGTGCTTGTGCATGTTTAGAATACATTCAATCTGAAGCGTGGAGATTTGAGAATGTGTTCCATTCAAAGGTTATCTCAACAAGGTTTAACCCTTCACTCCCAATGATTTCATTTGGAATCATCAAACTTGCGATTTTTTTCTCCCTAAGTTAAACTCGCACTTATTTTAAATAAATTTTATTAAATTCTCCTTACTGTTTACTATAAATTCTCTAGATTCTTCATGATTGCATTTTTAAGTGTTTAAAAATTTAATTTTAACTATCTTTAAGAAAGAAAGATCAAAAGATGCTCTTGCAGCCTTGCACAGGGTATCATAAATACATTAGGAAATAATCTATAATATAATATCATCAGGAAATAATCTAAATTTTTGAATTTTAAATTTTTTGTAAAATTATGTTTATTTTGCTCTTCTAATGAAGAACTTAATTATAGAATTGCATGCAGAAGAACAGCAATTAACAAGAAATAATTTTTAACAGCACTCAATCAATAATTTATTCTAGCAATAACTGTACGCAAAATCTGATTTCTGAATAAGGAAACCAGCCTTTTATCCCCTTGCAATGCTAAAATACGTTCGTTTCCATATTATAGGTACATTTCATGACTAATGATAAGTTCATATTTTTTAAACATCCATCCTGTTAAGTTAAAAACAAGTGAAAAATCTAGTTTTATGTAATTAATGCCAGCATATCTAAAAACAGCCTGCCAGAACCAGATTTTGGAACGTTTTGAGAATTAGTAGAGTAAACAGTGAGCTCGTGTTCATTCGAGGTTTTGAGCCTTAAATAAACAACGGCTAAAACGATTGATCACTGATTAAGAATTAGCAACTACACTATTAAAAATTTGGCACTTGGTTTCACTAAAAGTATATTTTTTATTAGCTGGAACGGCTGTGTGGTGAAATGTTTCACCCGATTTTCGGTACTCGGTTGAACCATTTCCCTGGTTTTTGTCTCCAAAACTGGAAAAATGGTTCAACTAAATACCGAAAATACGGTGAAACGACATTTCATTACACAGCCGCTGCAGTTACTAGGAACCATTACTATGGTGAAAACAAGAACAAAAATGTTAACAGTGTATTTAATTAATAATAAGTCATCACTACCTATATTTAGGATGACAAGACGTACTTCGCTTCGCAGTAAAGTTTAGTTTGTTATTCACCTATCTAGCCATAAAAATTGTGCAAATGCCCCCGTTTAATTTTTCAAGGCTTTTTCGAACGAAAACAACGTTAATAGAATAAGATTTACGAAAATTTGAGGATGTTTTTATATTCGAAAAGTTAATCAGTGAAACATGTCTGGTCAGGCTATGTATAATCAATTTAAAATCACCCTAATGGGTAAATCTACAACGGTATTTGAAAAGCTTGTCAAGACATCATACGCGCGCGCAAGACGTTGCACCAGTAAAACTTGTAATCTTTCAAAAGATACAGATATTCATTTCTTAAATCGCATAAGCAAGGGGCTGTATATTTCTCAAGTAACATAGGTGCTATCTTCTGACACCTAAGAAACACCGTAGCCGTCCTTGAAGTAAAACCTGTTTTCCGTGTTTTTGGTACAGATTACGTACATTGGACTTGATTAATTGCTTTTAAGGTCATTACACTTTTAAAAAATATTTTCCTATTGACTTTCCGTAACGTTTAGTAACATTGTAAGAGTAGTAATCACAAATCAAGTTACATATACAAAATATTACATACAACAACAGGCCAGAGGCCTAGCAAAGTTGGTCCAAAAGTTTACTAATTTTTACCGGTCTTCATTAACTATCAAGATTCATCTTGAATTCTTCTATACACTTTTGGGATATACAACATAATTTGGTAAAGCATTCCACTCATTGATAACTTTATTGTAAAAGTAAAGTTTTCTTACCTACCTTTTGAAGCAGGATTTTTTTAATGTCTGACCATGTCTTCTGGTTCGACTATTTAAGTAAAAAACTAAGCACTTCATGTCTTCCTGCTTGATGAATTGGAATAACTGAATCTCCTCTTGTTCTCCTATTTCCCAGGAAATAAATGTTTAAACATTTTAATCTGTCATCATAATCAATACCTGATAAGACCTCAATCGTTTGTGTACCTGAATGTTGATACATAGCCTAATATACATTTTGCTTTTTTTTTATCTAACAAAAGTTGTTCTTCTATCTCCTACGCGTTGCAATGGCTTATCTCGCTAAATTCGGAAAAAAATAATAAAAGAGACCGCACATATTCCCAATAAGTTTAAAATGAGCGCCATCTAATGCATCTCCGGCATCTATTCGAACCATTATTTGTCTGTTTCGCTGCTGCCCCTTTAAATTGGTTCAATTCGATTAGAAATTAGATGTTAGATTTGTGAAGAACTTTACGATATTCAAGACTTAAAAAAACTAATATTTATATTTTCATTTCTATCGATAAACATTTATCTTGATAAATTGAAAATCAAGTACAACCGGTACTTATCCCCTTCATAGTCAGACCAAAGGTCCATGAATCCGTTGACAAGTAAAAAAAAGTCGAAGTTTAAAAACCATCGAGCTATGAAGTCCTCCACTTTTGGATTTAAAAATGGCTAGACATGTAATTGAATTAGTAATATTTATATATTAGTAGCATATTACTTAGTCAAAAAATCCATTAAGTAACCCTTAATATTTCAATTTTATGTTATGCCTTGATTGTGAAGAAATTATTGTGCAATATAAACTGCATTAACTTAGGAATGATTTTACTGATAAACATGACCCATTTAGTCCAAAATAGTTAGCATAATAAAGATTTCCATTTTGTAATGGTGTGTGATTAGCAATTCTTAAGAAAACCATTAAATAAGTTTGAAATGTCATCATAGATATACAAAAATGTGCAATACTAGAGAGGTTATTAAAAGAAATTTACCATATAAATATTTATTAGTAAAGGGACAATTGTACATTGGATTATGACCACTCGAAATGAGTTAATGGTTTTAAAAAAAGAATTTAGATATTCATTAGCGACCAGTAAGAAACTGATAGTACGGACTAATCCTGTTTTGCCATAAGACTGTTGGTCATCAACATTTGCAGCGGTGAGTGCAGAAACAAAAATGCAAAAAAAATCGCTTTCGATTAAAATAATCTTAGAAAGGCAAAATGCGTGTTGAGTCACGGCCAACTTCAATAATAAGGCCAGAGAAGCTCTCCCAAACATGAGCGTAGACGGAAATTTTGACGTCACTGTTCCCAGTGCCGAAGACCGAGAAACTAGTTCGGACGCATTCGGAACCCTAAAAATGTGGTCAGCTGTGAACGAGTGGTTCCGAACAGGTTTCGAGACAGGTTGTCTTCATCTTCGAAACAACGTCACTCGGAACTATGACGTCAAAAGCTTGTTTGGGAAAGCTTCTTCGGCCTTAGTAGTTGAGTAGGCCGTGGTTGAGTGCAAAAACTACATTAGTCTGTTGAGAAATTAAGTAGATGCATGACGCCTTTTGACGTCTTCAGATATCTTGCCGAGCATGCGGCTGAAGTATTTCCTGCACTCACCGATTCAATAGCGCCATGATGTATATGGGACTCCAAATAAATTGAATGTAAAAAATCACTTGTAAAATAAATTAATATCAATATGAATTGTCGTAAAATAAATTGCAAATTAAAAAATATAAACTTTTAATGAATGATTACCTTTTCCCAAGTTTTCAGCTGTCTGTAAAACCATGATGAGTGAGTGCAGAAACAGCATAAGTCCGAATCCCATTTTAAACTTTCCTTATTCTAATTTTTGTTGAAATTATGTATTACTGGCAAAGCCAGCAACATAAATGCTTGTTATGACAAAGGGGGGGATGTCAAAAGTTTTTTTTCTCTCTCCTGAAAAATTTAAAATTTGTGACTGAAGTGTTTCTGCATTCACCATTTCATTTATAAAACATATTTTAATGCATTTCTTACAAAAACAATAATATTTACTGGTTTTGAATGGAAATCAGAGAAGATATAGAGTACGATATACTTTTTTCTTTGGTAGTTTCCACATAATTTTAATTTTCAATCATTTTTCACTTCACCCAAGTTTCTCCTGTAAAGTTTTGCAGCTGTTGCTGTGAACAACGGTATCAGGAGCAGAAGCTGGAACAGTAAAAACAATGCGTTGTTTCCATTGTTATGAAAGCCGAATTACGCAATATCTACTCCTTGTTTAAAATAAAGGATATATAAGTCAAATGGAGATAATGAGCCCTAATAAGATAAGAATGGCACCACATCTATATTTACATGGCAAAAATGAGGTTGACACACCGCATCCAAAACGAAAATCATAAATAACGGAACAGAATAGAAGCTAAGTTAATGTCGAGAAACGACATTGTTCATGAAAAGACAAGCCAACCTAGAAACTAACAAGAGTTCCCCAGTCTAGTTTGATAAAAGAATTTGTCTAGAAAATTTTGCTCGTTACTTTATATGTAACACCTATGACAAAATGACAAATATAAGGTAAGTTAATATTTTTTATAAATATTATTTAATTTTTAAATAAACATTGCAAAAATTCAACTTTTTTGAAAATGAATAAAAAAAGTTTTAATGGTTATCATTATGTAATGTAAGGTTTGAGATAGCACTTCTAGAGCAATGGTACTTTCTGTACGGTTGTACGATTATCTGTAGTAATGGAGCAGTATACGATTATCTTTGGAGTAATGGAGCAATGGAATAAGGCCGGAAAACCACCTTTAGAACTCTAAGGTTAGGTATAAATGAAACATATCATATCAAAATACATACGACACAACTTTATCGTTGTTAGAACAGGATCAATTAACAATCCGTACGCGAATGTTTGGTGTATTCCACTGCACCATTGATTTTGTTGGAAAATATTACACTGCTCCATGAATGAGGTTGTCCAAATTAGCATCATTCTAATCAGTGCATTGGCTCTATTTTACAAAGATCAACAATTTTATTAAAACTTTAAAGGAATTGAATTAATCGAAACAGATACTGAATTTAAATAAAGGCATAAATTTTAATTTTTGTTATATTGCTTCACAAAAATTTTGCCCAATTGATTGGTTCTCCGTCTACAAAGCGATTAGAAACAATATCTGTGGCTATACAAACAGTTTGTGTACAAACGTGCCGACATCTGTAATTTGTCATGTCCCCCGCTCCCCCATATCGTATTACTGTAAACCCTTTCCGCATTTGGGGGACGGTAAACGGTTCGGATACAGGGTCAAAAGTTCCTTTCATATGTGCCTTTCCTGCTTCACGCTGCTCAGTTTGAAATGGGAAACGCAGTGACAGTTGCTGGACCAACAGCAAACATAGCACTCTCTAGATAAACAAACGATAAATTTTGTCTGAAAATATCGTAAACAACCATCAAATTCTGTTGTGGAGAGGGAAGAACAGTTATTGAAGAACCTCTTTTTTAAAACGGTTCTCGTGTCCGGATATTTTCATAAGAACAGCAGAACATTATCTATTTTTTACAGTTAAAATTTCTCTTTTAATTATTTTACTCTCGTTTCCGGATATTTTTAAAAGAACATCAGTATATTATCTATTTTTTACAATCCATTATTAATCTATATTATCTTTTTTTTAAAAAATCTTTTACACCCAGACACAATTAAATTAATTCGGAGTTATATAAAGAATATTTTTAAGTATATTCTTATGTATGAAATAATGAAAATTTAAAACACCTACATAATATTATATAAAGTTGCGAAAAAGTTTCAATTAAATACATATCATTAAAAATTGACAAACCTGAATGAACACATTATGAAAAAGAAATTCCACCGACGTGAAAAATAATAATAATAATAAAAACAACTATTCGTTTAGTGATTTTCTTCTTTATATATATAATGCCTACATAAATCAGTATACCAAAAATCCTTTATAAATATTTAAAAATAAGTATTTTATTTAAAGAGTTAAAAACAATGTAAGTATTTTAAACATTTTGAAAACCAGACATCGTACAATCTGAATTTTATCTCAATAAACGACAAGTTATAAATCAACATCACAAAAAAAGTTATCTTAAAGTATTACGACAAATCGTAAATTTTATAACTTTTTGAGTGGGATTGGAGAAATATATTGTAGATATCTCAAATCAGTTAACATTTATCCTTACCACTATCGAGAAAAAAATCGTACACACATACACATTTTGTGTAAACATATTTTCCAAACAAATATTTATATATAAAGTAAGTTTTTTAAAGAATTTCAAAAATTATCATTTTAAATTTGATGAGGGGCATATCAATTTAATGGAAGATGAGGCTTAAACTTCAAAAATGCACATTTTGTTTGTGCTATGAATGCACGAACAAGCTCTGTCAGATTTTGTTATTAATAACCCATTCTAACGCTTGTTATAATGCAAAATGTCTGAAAATTTTACCGTGGAAATATTTTTTTCCAAAACCTGTAAATTCATGCTCTACTTTCGTGCTAAATCGTTTTTTGAAAAAAATAAACTACTCAAACTTGTCAGCTGCTTTGAGATCTTTATAAAAGAAAAGTTAGTATTAAGAAAAACTGTAAAGTTAAGTTGTGCAGTGAATTTTACAAGAGTACAAGTATGTGGACCTCTAGTGAAGAGGTAATACTTACGAAAACAAATACCGATGTCCTTCCAAACCCTATATGAATGCTTATTTTTTAAGTCCTCTTTATATATACCCTCAAGAATTAAAAATATGCGAAAAAGCTCTTGCGTCAGCTGATAACACTGTCTTTTTTTGAGATACTGGTAACTGTAAATGAGTTTATAGGTACTAGCAAAGACATAACAGAGGATTTCTTAGTTATTACGATCTTTAATTTTAATCAAATATTCAATTAAAAACTGAAAATACATTATATATATATTATTATATATATATATATATATATATATATATATATATATATTATATATATATATATATATTTATATATATATTATATATATATATATATATATATATATATATATATATATATATATATATAATATATATTATATATATATATATATATATATATATATATATATATATATATATATATATATATATATATATTATATATATATATATATATATATATATATAATATATATATATATATACTTAAAATCAGTTGTAGACCTGAAAGGTAAACATAGTCTAAATCATGACTTGTTATAATATTCCTCTTATTTTGTGTCTTCTTTGTGTTCTACAGGACTGGATATCTATTTTCGTACCAGTTTTTTTTTAATGTTTTATCTGCCTTTTAAGTTTGTCGAAACTTCATTAAAATCTGCACATTCTTAGTAATGACCCATAATAGTTCTTATGTTTTTTATTTAACCATTTTTGTTGAACTTTCATTTTTGTAAAACTGCAGTAAAATTGCAACAAGTTACACACTGTAAAAATAACGAGCCATGTTTTTAAAAAAATTGCAATTTTGATGCATCCTCTAGTCATAGTTTGACATTTATGGCAAGAGGTAATTTTCAGTTTTTATATGCACCACAAAGTTTTGTGAGAATGCACATCATTTCTTGTATCCTACATATTGACTCCATATTTTTATAGCCATACTACTCTTTCATTTTTATAGTGTAATGTTAATATTTTTTTAATAACCGTATTGTTAAATATACACTATAGTCCGTCTCAAAAGTTAGGACAAAAAAAAATTTGAGTCACAAAATGTCACTGAAAAGGTTTACTTGGAAAAAGTTTTAATAGTAAAGATCAGGAAGGTATAAATCGTTAAAAATATCTTGAATCATAAGGAAAATAACAAACAATAAATTTTATTTGCATTAATAGAGGAATTTACCAAAAAAAAAGTTTCTAAAATATAGAGAAAATCCATTTAATGCACGTTTAATGGCCGTATTTGACATTTTTATTGCTTGAATTGTATTTATTTTGGATATGATGAATTAAAAAACATAAAATGTATTTGAATCAAGAGTGTTACTAAATCTTTTAAATTCACCGGATATCGTGTTTTTTAAACTATCATATTAAAAATAATACAATTCAAGCAATAAATATGCAAAATTAGGCCATTAAATGTGCATTAAATGGATTTTCTCTATATTTTTGAGACAGATTTTTTTGGTAACTTTCACTATTAAGTCAAATAAAATTTATTATTTACTATTTTCTTTGTGATTCATGATATTTTTAATTATTTTTCCCTTTCTGATAATTACTACCACAACTTCTGTCAACCAAAGCTTTTCGATGAAATTTTGTAGTTCAAAATGTTTTTTGTCTAAACTTTTGAGACGGACTATATTAAGGAAAGCAGCCTAATGTAGTACTGAAACCACATAATCCCCGGTGTCTTTTTGCTGCGATCCCACCCGCGGTGTCACATTCTGATCATGCCACCCACAACGTCGGGTCACACCAAATGGGGGGAACTTGCGCTGATGGATGGTGTAAATAGACGTAACGTTGTCCTTGAAGGAAGGATTTCGGCATGTTATCAGTGTTTCTGAACCATGGGCACATGAGGGGCAATGTTTTGGGTTGAGGACCCTGTACATTTAGAAGAAACTTGTGTTGACTTTCAATGCTAAAAAATGTGTTTTTGCCAGTTATTACAAGTTGTGTTGAGATAACATAAAATTTGTATTGCAACCAAATAGTAATGCATGGTTAGCACAAAACTTGTGTTGAAGGCGAAGCTCAGCAAGCATGTATTCTTGCGAAATGTAGTTTAGTGTCTGCTCTTTCAACTATCTGCTGTTTAATGTTTCGATAAATAGCTAACTGAACCTCAAATACTACATATTAACGGTACTTTAAAATAAATGTCATAATTTTGTTAATTCATATTTTAGAAAACAATATTGTTTTCAGTTTTTTGTCAATCGTGCAAGGATATAGTAATCGTCTCAGTCATGGTCGACAGTTGTGTTGGAACAACACAAATTTGTGATCGTATGCCATCACCATCATTCTTGTATTAAAACTTCATAATAATGTAATGCTGTCATTTTTCGACAATACTTGTGTTGTACTTCTGCTGTAAGAACACAACTTTTTCTGAGTGTATGTGTTCTTGTGCTGGGTGAATCTCTTAACTACTATATCTTCCCAGCCAAATATTAAGACAGCTCAGAAAAAATAATATTTCTTACTTTGAGTTTTGATTAGTCATTAAGAATGATCATGTTAAAAATTTAATAAAGATGTTCACCCATATAAGGCATACATAAACCTCAACCGAACAAATACCTGATGCTATATGTCGTAGTTAGCATTGTTTCTATTTTCGTACCTTTGGAGTTTCTGATCCTTTTCTAACTCTAATTATATTATAAACTCTTCAGTGAAATACTGTCATTGATAATGGTGATTGCAACCATTGAATAAACTACTTCAATTGATGCCTTAGTCACAGTCAAATGATGACTATTGTCCAAAGACACTATACTTTAGCCTTATTTATTGTGTTTATGTACCGTTACTGATCTTAGAAACTTTAAAATAAACTATCGATATTGATAATTACAACTATTTTAACCAACTACTTCAATAAATGCGTGCGCCATGGATGATGAGCATTACGTTTGTAACTCGCCTAATTTTACGCGTCTGAGTCTTTACTAAATACAACACAAGCAACAATTTAACTCTACAATTGCGTTAGAATGAGTAGATAAAAAAATAGCTAGAATAAAATGCGAATGTTCTTAGTTTTATAAAGGTTTAACACCTTAGTTAATTGATTACTACTAATTGATGACTATTAGTAAGTGTAGCTTCTGATGAGATGGACGATACGGCGATCTATAAAATTTGTTTATTCTTTATTATTAGTATCTAAATTATCTTTCAGAAACTATTATTCTGTAAAAAAATATATTGAACTAATTTAAATCCTCCGGATATATATTTCAATCTTCAGAAAATATACTCACAAAACAATATTCTATAATTGTTTTCCTTGACATTTAAAATGGTTTATAGTCAATAATTTTTTGATGTCCATACCATTTAATCCCATACCCGTTTATGATGAGTTTGTCGCCAAAGTTTTTACAATTGCTAATAATACTCTTAAGGAAGTCTTTAAAGTAAAATAAAAGATAAGGTAAGATAACAGGAAGGAGCCACACTTCTGACTCCCTTTTATCTTAATACCTTTAAATGCGTGCTGTCTTGCCGAGGAATAAATGCTATCTTAATGTGTTGACTCTTCAATTGTACCTGGCTTACTCGGGGATTTCTACTTGTTACAGTACTGCGGACCTTCGGCCTTTGTGCTAAATAGAAAGCATGATCAAGCAATACTTTATATTCGTTGAGCTATAGCCGCTAGGTATCGTGTGTAAATACTATACAAAAGAGACATAAGGACACTGGCTTACTTTACTCGAAACTGAAACCTAATAAAATCTTTAAACAAACGTCTTTTTGCAAAATTTAGTATATAATGCATCTTATTCAGTCAACAACCATGGCCTAAAAGCGAGGCGCACAGTCTTAAAAAGTGAATTGTAACTGAATCTGATGAACACCTGTTCAAGCAAATCGTAGATGACAAATAAGTAAAAAAAAGTAGTGGTGTTATCCCATATAAAGCTTTTGCGTACCATATCACAAAACCTGCCATAGACTATGGAGTTTTACCTGTTGGCAAATTTATTCCTACCATATTTGCCACCATTTCTGTGGGCGAAACCCAATAGGGATTGTCCAAGTTTTTTTCTTTATTTTTCATAAAGTTTACTTCTAAAGCTGAGCTTAATATTTTTTTTCAAGTAGCCTTCTTGGAAATTTTTGCTTCCACATTACTTTTATAACGTAAAAAGAGGTAGTTTTTATGACGGCTATGTTCATTTGTCTGTTTTCCAACTACTTTCAAAGAACGAACCACACGTCTCACAAACAAGTGTGGTATGTCATATTGAAGCAAAAAATCCGGCTGGACTGCAACCCAAATTTAATTAAAAAATTATAATTTGAAGTACATTTAAATTTTAAATAACTAAAATTTAATCTACATTAAAATAACGAAAAAAATCCATTTTTATTCAATGTTTCCACTTTTGCCACTTCGTCAAACAAACGGGGAACTTTATTTAAAATGAAAATAAAACTATCGAAGGAATATTTATTTACGTGATATAAATCAGTTTGGAATAACGTTATAGTACGATATATATCACAATAGAATTATTTTGATGATTCAATATAAATACGTATTAAGACAGATACAGAGAGAGTTCTAACTTTGCTTAAAAAATTTGTGAAGTTTCGCTTATAATTTTAAAAATCAATTTTACTAAATATTTATTCCTCGAACGGCAAATTGATTTAACATACGATAAATGATATAAATTGAATTTGCAAAAGAAATTTAAGTAAGAATGGGCAATTATATGGCGAGTTAAAGTTGTTATTTAAGAAATCGACAGAGAACGTTCTTTTTTCGGATAAGATTCGTTTTTTTTTAATTCAAAGTTAAATGATATTATGATAAGTTTCGCTTCTATTTTTACAGCAAACAAAACTACATTATACTTCGAATTACAAATAAATTTTGCAAATGTTAAAGACTGTTAATTAAGTATGCAAAAGTAAACGAACAAAAATGGTTATTTTATGCTTTTAAAAGTCTGAATTAGAACTAGCTAAATTCCGTGTTTGCCGATGTTTTTTGTTTTTTAAATGGTATTTAAAATCGGTTTAGTTAGGTTTTGAAGGTGATATATTGTTTTAATAATATTGTACGTTGATATGAAATGTTTTGCTTATATTTAAAATAATATAACTAATAAATAATCGAACTATAAATAAATTTAGCAAACGATAAGGAAAATTATTGAATTTCCCGAAATGAAAGAAATGAAACTATCCATATTTAGTTTTAAATGTTTAATCTAGAATTAAATGATGTGTTTGGTGTTTTTTCTGTTGATTAAAATTTACAAATGTGTCTATAGGTGACAGAATTCTGTTACAAACCTACTTGTTTTGCTGTGTATTAAAAGTGTCGGAAAGACACCTACTTACTGTATTCGAAACTGGTTTCACCAAATTTAAAATCTTAAAAACGTATAACCTCTAACTTTTTGTTAAAATTTAAACGATGATGGGGTTACTTTCATATCTATCCTCCACCATCTAATCATGTCTAATAAACAGTTTTCTCACTTGGTTGTGGCAATATACGCTGGACTCTTTATTTTTATGAACTTTCCGCTGCCGATAAAAATCATAAAAATCACAGAGTATATATAATAAAGCACCGCCACCACAAGATCAGATGACAGGCCATAAATCTTTACTTTATAGCATAATAGACCACAGAGATCGACATTGCAAACAGTCAGTCAAAAAACACAGTCTAGATTAAAGTCATTAAGCCCAGTGTAGTTGGATGCTGATATACAGCTTCTGACTACGCGTACAGTTGTTTATGCGTGCTAAGTATACAAAGTACGCTTCTCTACTATTTTTACGACTTCCCTGTTTCAATGGGACGTTGATGGATTACAAATTTTAAAAAAATTGTAATATTGTTTAGGTCAAAAAAATATTTGTGCCGATAAAATAAACTTAGATACACTCCCAGAAATAAAAATCTCTTCTTTGAGGACTCTTCAATCGTCAATGCGAGTTTCGTCACTTTTAACAATCCTTTCCTCACGAGGTTAAGTGGTTTTTTACGATTCGCGCAATCTCAAATTACCAACGAAATTATTTTCGTCTTTTTGTACTTGCCAGCAACACACAAAAAAGTTTTTTTCGTAATGTTTAATTATTGGTATTGGTATTTATCAGTTTAATGCACGGATTTTTTTTTATCTTACGTCGACTACTGTTGTGTAAAGAGGGTAAAGTCAAACCAATAAAGTTTGAATTTTCTTCATAAGTCTTCATAAAATTCAATTTTATGTTAGATTGAAATTTTACTTGAGATCAGTAAACAAGTAACGAACCCAAGAAATGTACTAAAAGGCTTACGCATTTAAAAATATTCATATAAAGGGTATTAAATTATTTACCACTCCTAACTATCACTCTTAATCTATACCTAAAGGGGTAAAAAATGTAGTATTTTTTTAATCAGGTGTTAAAAGTAGATATACCAATAAGTGCGTTTAGTATCTGTTGCCATTCTTAGAAATTGGATTAAAACGGTCGTAATATAACGTTAAGTTAAATAACGTTTTCGTATTATAAGATATGTAGTAGTATATAATTACATAAATTACGACAAATATGCTGTTCAAAATAAGGAAAAATCATTTTTCTTCCTTATCACTATAATATCAACTAAAATTTGTAACATATTAATTTAAATACTAGCTCTATGCACATATTTATACTTTTCATTAAACGTATTTATATAAATATATTGCATTTTAATCACCTCAACCGTACGAAATAAAAAAAAAGCCTCTCCAGAAAGACCAACTCAGATGAGATATTTGCCAAAAAAAAACAAAAAACAGAACAGCCATCTGTGAAATTAAAAGCTTAAATGCACTTTTTAAAAAATCTTCAAACTCCTTGGATAAAACATCATTATTACAATAAACGCCAAAGTTAATGAAAATTAATAACTACCTCGTCTTCCGAAGTTTTTTCCTTCATAATGAAAAGCCTTCATGACAAGACCATCCCAATAGCCTTTTACAAAAACATTCTTTCTCTGTGCTGTTATTATTGGCACAGCTCTCCAAATACAGGGATCACTTTAATGGAGTTGCAATGGTTTGACAAAATTGCAGCTAGCATGTTTTCAAAACTTTAAAAGGTAATTAGTTAAAAGGCAGTTTTCTAGTCATTTCAATAACACCGTTAACATGGCATCGCCTCCTTTACTTATAAGGCCAGAGAAGATCTCCGTGACGTCGCGCTATCAAGTCTATGACGTTTGTGCTAGGAAGCATTTTTCTTCTTTGCAATTTTTTAAAAATAAAACTAAAATAAAAAAACAATAAATTGAAAAAATATTGTAAAATAAATGAAACAATATAAGTAGCAATTTTTTTGTAACTGTGACTATACCGTAAATACGCGACCTCCTCAACTATAAGGCAAGATAAGGATCTCCTCCGAGACGTCACGCTATCCGTCCTGTTGGGAGTGTCGGCTGTTCCGAAGAAGAAGATACTCAATCGTGCTCAGCCTACTATACTTTTCGGATTCTAAAACAAGTTTTGGGAGCAGGTTTTTTCTTCTTCAGAACAGTCGGTACTGTGGGCAGGACGGATAGCGTAACGTCACGGAGAGCTTTTCTGGCCTTATAATTGAGGCGCATTTACAATATAGTTACAGTTACAAAACTTTTGCTACTAGTATTGTTACACTCGAGAAAACGCTTCAGAACTCCTAGATTTTTAGTTTTGGAAAATAGTAAGTTGAGTTGGGTTGAAAATCGTCGCGGTATACGGGGACTATTGGCATCTAATCTTGAACCACAGTCAAATGACGAGCAGACATTTACAATATAGTTACAGTTGCAAAACTTTTGCTACTAGTATTGTTACACTCGAGAAAACGCTTCAGAACTCCTAGATTTTTAGTTTTGGAAAATAGTAAGTTGAGTTGGGTTGAAATCGTCGCGGTATACGGGGACTATTGGCATCTAATCTTGAACCACAGTCAATGACGAGCAGACATTTACAATATAGTTACAGTTGCAAAACTTTTGCTACTAGTATTGTTACACTCGAGAAAACGCTTCAGAACTCCTAGATTTTTAGTTTTGGAAAATAGTAAGCATGCATGTCATATGATTATGGTTAATGTAAACGATTCATTGAGTTCATATTTGGTTTAAGTATTCTCGACATAATTAAATATTGGCATACACATATTGATTGTTTGGTTGGTAGACATATATATTCAGGTTTGTGTGCTTGGTCAGCGACCCGCTTATAAACCTTCGTCAAGTAAGACAGACACAACAGACAACACACACACATAAGTGGATCCATCTAATTTTTAGAGACAGAGGCCAACTAGAGGATCCCCAGAATTGGCTTGTCACCCCCAGAGGTATTGATTTGGTATGGGAACTTAGAGGACTTTCGGACCCAACAGATTTAACGAGCACGTACTCCGCATATACTCGGTAGGTCTTCAGTGGTACCGGGACTCGATCGTAGGACCTTCCGATCCCGAGACCGAGACGCTGACCACTACGGCCATATTGATTGTAATCTGAGCTTCAAAATCGATAACGAGAGCCGCTAAGTTCTGCCACAAAAATTATGGTTCTCAATTTCAGGGAATTTAACAAGTTTGTAAATACCTAATCCGATGGATGAAAGATTTAGTAAAGAGAAACTGTAAAAATAAACCGGAATTTTTCGTATTTTCAAGTTTAAAAACGCAATACGGAATTTACAGTTTTAAACTAATTACCTGGAAACTAATTTCTCATGACTTCAGACCCCTGTATTTGCGTGTTTTGTGATTAGTTAATGAGTAATAGTTTAGAGTCTGTTGCGGTTTTAAACCGTTTCAACACAAAACAATACCGTATAATCGACAGTTATTTATATATTGACAAAGAGTTCTACGAAATAAATTTTTTGCAATGCATTTTTGGGATATAATGTAATAGTTCATGAACCCTCTGGTCTTGATTGGTTGGTTGGTAGACATATATATTCAGGTTTGTGTACTTGGTCAGAGACCCGTTCTGGTCTTGATTCTAATTTTGAAATCAATTTTGCTACAAAATCCTTACAGCCTTGTCACCCTCCAGTCCCCGCCGTGTCTCTCCAAATCGGGATCGCTTTCCACTTGGGCAACTTTTCGAGATTCTGGATGGTATTTAATGGGGGGCTCATCAAGTCTTTGTCATTCTGTAATATGTCTGCTTTATGAGGGTCTAGCCTCGCTCTGAAAGCACTTCGCAAAGGCAAACATGGGACATATGAGATCGCTCGAGTCTCCGAGTCGATGGCATTTTTGACTCATTGTCTCCGTTTTGGAAAGTTATGAGACATCTTTTAGTCGTGTAACAGGCAGAGGATGTATGCTACCGAGTTCTTCGAAGTTGCTGCAGGCAATTCTTTTAGAAGCATCTGTATGGCAATCTGTGCAAAATACGCATTGGAGCTATTTTATTAAAAATAGAAATCTGTGCTGTAGTTCTGTTTCACAAAGTAGTAGAATATGACATGAATTTAGTTTTGGGAATGCTGTCCTGCATTGAAGGCAGGTAAATGATTCGTATAAGATGAGATATGAGATTTTAAAAACAATTTTTAGGGATTGTTCAGGGCAAGTTTTTGGTTGGCAATAAACAGTTTATCGTTTCACAAGTAAACATATTCCATTGCAGGAATATGTATACTATATTATAATATTATTCTATATTAGATCTTTTAGATATATATTTAGTGACGGTTCTGTGCAATTTTTTTTGTTACGATAAACAGTTTATCAGTTCACCAGTAAACATATCCCAGTATTTTAATTCATAGTGTAAATATTAATCTATTGATGCATAGATCCCCTTCCCCCCAAAAAAATACTTAAAACACTTTGATACATTGTTCTATAACAACCCCTTTTTAATAGACTTAAGGGGACACAGTACCTCATAAATGGCAAAAATTGCGATTTTTTTTATTTGCTAACATTAAAGTTTTAAATCTTCTAAATAAGTCTACCAAGTTTTAAAAGTCTAGCTATATTTTAAAAAAAGTTATTCCACTTTTTATGAGGAAAGGTAGGATAAAAATGCAAACGAATGAAAACTTTAAATTTGTTTTTCTCGGTGTTAATTTTTCCTTGATGACAAGTTTTTCAAAACGCTAAGGCTTTTTTTAATTGTTAATAAAAGCCTAAGGAATTTTGTATGCAGTCTGTTAAATATGTTAACATTAAGAATTGGCATTAAAATTGTTTTCAAAAGTAATACTTTTTTTATAAAAAAAATACTAAAGTCGAAATTTGTCAAATATGCTAAAATAATTTGGTATTTTCAAGATAAATATTTTTAATAAAACAACTACTGAAGATAAATCAAATTTGGATGCCAATTCTTATGTAAAACAGTTTAAAGTACATGAGAAAAAAATTGAGTTAAAATATTTGTATTTAAAAAAAACCGTAGCATTTTAAAAAGTTAAAAAAAAATTTTTTTTATTAAATAACTTTAAAAATTTAATTATTTTTAAATTTTTCTTCATATATTGTTTTTAAATACAGATTTAAGTAATAAAACATCAATTTTATAGTGAATATGTCAAAATTAAAGATTTTTTTGAAAGTGGTACCGTGTCCCCTTAATTCAATATATTTCCGTCGTAATATGCCCGCGTGTGTAGCTCTAATGCGCCATATTTTTCTATTTAAAACCTATTTCTATCTACCACCAGTACAGATACTCTGCATTTGGTTGGTTGGTAGACATATATATTCAGGTTTGTGTGCTTGGTCAGAGACCCACTTATAAACCTTCGTCAAGTAAGACTGACACAACAGACAACACGCACATATAAGTAGATCCATCTAATTTTTAGACACTCTACATTTGCTTCTAGTTTGTTCGACATCATTCAATCAAACCAAAGCTAATTTAAAATTCATAATTCTGTCAATTATATCCTTTTGTAGTTCTAGTGCGGCATATCTTTTCCCCTCTAGGAATAAAGAACAGATTATTATCTTCCACTAGAGTAAACATACCCAAAGGGGCGGGATAGCCTGGTTGGTAAGGTCGTGGACTGGTATCCCTGTGGACTGGTATGGTAGGTTGCGAGCTCGAGCCCTAGCCGCCGAAGAACCCCGTTTTCGCCAATGGTGACTGGTGCACGTTAAATTCTGTCACAAAGTCCTCCAAGTTCCCATACCAAATCAATACCTCTGGGTGTGACAAGTCAATTCTGGGGGTCCTCTAGTAGGCTTATATCTCTAAAAATTAGATGGATCCACTTATGAGCGGTAGTGCTGCCCTTTATTGAGAGCGAGTCTGCTGCTATTTGTGTGTGTTTGTTGTGTCTATCTTACTTGAGAGGGTTTATAAGCGGGTCTCTGACCAAGCACACAAACCTTAATATATATCTACCAACCAACCAAATTACCCCCTTTGACTCCTAGTTCTAGTAAGACGTCATTCAACTAATTGGGTTTCATTATCGCAGCACAAGACATACACTAGGGCTATTGGCGATGGGTCTATTGGCTAGGCCACAGTCAAGTGACGAGCCGGCACCTGAGTATTCCCCCAACGTAGCTTTTAACTGCGACATCGTACGCGGCGTCGGAACTGAAGCCAATTTAAAATTAGTAATTCTGCACATTGTTTCTTAATTCTAGTGCGACATCATTCAATCAAACCAAAGTTAATTTAAAATTAATATTTCTGTCAATTATATCCTTTTACAGTTCTAATGCGGCTCAAGTTTCGCACTGAATAGAAACTGATCAACCAACGGCATATCTTTCCCTTATGAAACCGAATATTATCTATCACTACTAAACATACATAAGTTTTGTCCTAGTTTTAGTGCGACGTCATTTCATCTAAACCAAAGCAAATTTAAAATAAAAATTGCTGTCACTAATATCACTTTGTTGTTCTAGTGCCGTTTATCTTTCCCCATGAATAGAAAACGGATTATTATCTACCACAAGTGTACATACATACATTGTCTCCAAGTTCAAGTGCAGCATCATTTCAACCAAACAAAAGTCAATATAAAATTATTAATTCTGTCAATAATATTCTTTTGTAGTTCTAGTACGGCATATATTCCCCTTATGAATAGGAAACCGATTATTATCTATCGCTAGTACACATACCCACATTGTCTTCTAGTTCTAGTGCGACGTCATTCAACTAAACCAAAGCCAATTTAAGTTGTTGAGTTGGGTTGAAAATCGTCGCGGTATACGGGGACTATTGGTATCTAATCTTGAACCACAGTCAAATGACGAGCAGACACCAGTGTAGGCACCTATCATAACTTTCAAGGCGACATACGCGACACTAAAGCTATTTAAAAATTTATAATAGGGTACTTGACTAAAAAAAAATTATTGGCTTAAAATATTCTTATGCCAAAAATATTAGACTCGTATTTTTTCTTTTCTTCAAATACCCCACAAAAAGGTTAAAAAAAAAAAGAATTTTAAAATTAGGACGAAAAATCACTCCCGAAAACGCTTTGTGGCTGTCACGTGGTATCTATGATGTCACTAGTGACTATAAACAAACTTTGAAACACCATTTTGGAATCTACTTTAAGCAAATTTGGACTATCCGCTTCTGTAAAACCTTCACCCATTATCTATATAATTCTTATTTTAATAGTAAGTTAGATTAAAACCAGTTTAATTACAAACAAAAAAACATCACACCGGTTTGTTTATACATACTAGTGACGTCAGCCAAATCGACGTGTTTGTGATCACGTGACGTACCGATGAAAAAAAAAGCCATTTAAAAATGATTTTTATTAATTATTTAAAGATTTATTTTGAAAAAAAATATATACGTTTGTTATATTGGGTTCAAACTATAATTTCATTAATATTGGAAGGTATTTTAGCGATACTGTCAAGTACTCTATTCTGTCGATAATATCCTTTTGTAGTTCTAGTGCGACTTTCTTTCACCCGTAGGAATAGAAAACCGAGTATTATCTACCATTAGTAAACCTACTCCCATAAACCTACTCCCATCCTAGTTCTAGTACGCCGTCAATGAGCTAAACCAAAGCACCTACAGGTGACGGTGTTATTTATTAATTTAACTGTAATTTTTATTATTTAACTGTAAACAATGTTTTCATATTTGGCCATTTGAAAGTTTGACGTCGACAAGACAGTGTGTGTGGAATTTTTAGATAGACGTGCTATTTTTTTTATTGTTAGACATTTCAATGCAATATATTTACTTTCCTGTTCACACATGTTGCTGCTTTTTGGGGGTAAATCTAACATTTGACGACGAAAGATCTACGAAAGTGGTAAGAATTTTATTTTTATCTTTATATTACGTATAGAAATAATCGTTTTTAAAATTCTAATTGCTAGCTCAATAAGTTAAGGGGATAGTGGTGTTATTTTTTTTAATGAAAATTTAACTGAAACTTCTACTATTTAACTATCATTATTAGAATGACAGTATTTGTTTGACTTTTCCAACGTTTAGCTTTGTAATCCAGACTTGTATAGTTCATGTCGGATTTGGCTTGCAACAATTTTTCTATTTGAATATTGTAATCTTCATTTTGGTTTCTTCCCTGCTGTTAGTTTTGGTAAAATTGGTTAACACACGTACCGTTATTGTCCGATAGCTGTAGGCTAAACATCAACAACTTTTGAGCCGTTAACTTTACTTTGTGTCAAAGCCACTTGTTGACACTGGGGATTGTTAATCTGTTTAGCTTAAGTATACCTACTTAATGGGGTTTTGTTTGTTTAATCGTAATTGTTAAACTGTCTTCAAATTTTTGCAGCAATATAAAGAACAGAAGGGGAGGGGTGAAATAAAATCGGTACATACCCCTAATTTTTTTTTACTTGAAAAACTTGAAATCTTAGTTGAAAATTAAAAGAAATAAATTGAGTTTCAAACCTATTTCTCTTCTGAAAGAAAACTATTTACACTCGTTGGTAACAGATTACACCATCACGCCTCATAATTTTATACGTTTGTAAAGTAAAAACAATATTCCATCTTGAACTTGCTTATCCATAATTATGAGAGATAAAAGCACATTAAAACTTTTTTTTGTATTTAAATTTTTTTCTTATTCAACTTTTCCCATACCTAAAAAATATTTCGCGTACGTGTCGGTAAAAATAGACCTTAGCACTTTCAAATTAAACCAAACCGAAGCGAAAGGGTAGAAAAAATGTAGTTCTAGTACGTGACCGACGTTTCGACCCAAGTATGTTCTTTCAAGAACGAGGTGTTTTAATTTTTTTTAATTTTTAAAACGAAAGACCCGAAAACATTTTTTCGGGTGTTCCATTATTGTTCCTATAGCCTTTTTAATTAATACAAAAAATTATAATTTGCCTAATAAATGTTTAATAAAAACATCGAAAATAATGTAATCATCAGTGACAACATCGATCGTTTTGACATGCATGTGACGTAATGAGTAGTGAAATAAAGTAGAAAATTGAGTTAGGGTTTATGCTTTCGCCAAAGTTGCACCATCCAACCGTATTTTTTTACGTTTTCTTAAGAATTTTAATTAGCACCGAAGCTGCCCAAGTATTTTTTCTAACCGAACCTTAAAAACAAATCCCAACTAGTTATTTCGAAAGTTATATCTCGCTACAATAATCATCAACCACTTCTCATTTATTTAAAACAAATTTGATATTTTCCTTTGTTTACATCACACAAAAAAATGATTCTTTAAAACGAACTCTCCTAAAGCTATTACCCTGCCACTCAACTCCTTTGTATCCTCCTCGCTAAAACAACAATATAAAACACGAGAAGCTGATACAAAGTATACTTTGACTGCGAAAACAAAAAGCCGAGAAAGAAACACTGTTTTAACCGCTAAGCTTCTCTTCCATCTGTGGTGTATAATGTGCTCAATATCCACACTTCCCATTTTAAAAATCATGGAAAATGGTTGCCGGGCATTTACCTACTTTTCAAAAGCGATGTCGCAGAAAGAGTACGAGGTTTTTCGTTACTTGTTCTTCAAAATGAGTAGGTATTAGGTGAGACACTTTTGATTGTATTATTAATTGTATGGTTACAGTGGTAATGTGCACCTCGTAATTAAAATTATCCGGTGTTTATTGATAAAGCTAGTTTTTTTAAAAATATATATCAATAAAAAAAAACCTCTTGCCTCTACTTCTTAAATGTAAGAAAGCATCAAAGTCGCGCAATTTTCTTTTGTTTAAAAGTTGATGGTCAATCCAAAATGGCGGTCAATATGCACATTTTCATCGTTTAACCCACCTCCCAGTTATAAATTTGAAGTACTACGGTTTAAAAATGTAAACTTCTAGAACGAATTTAAACTCTCTAATGTTCGGAACTAAATGATTGATTTATAGTGGGATATCTGTTTAGCAGTACAACTACGTACGGTTGCATTTTCATCTTCGTATTTTATAGGAAAGTCATTTAATTTGCCGCAGAATTCATCATAGCTTTGTTTACAAAAATAGTTTAATTCATTTTCCGTGAAAATAACGGTTGTATTTAAAATGTCGATTCAAACAATTTATCTTAATTTGCAGTATATATTACTCTAACAATGCATCCTCATTTACAGTGTATATTCATTTAAAAATTCGTCCATAACCTTCATTTACAGTAAAAATAACTTATACGAACAGTGTACTTTTCTCTAACACTACCCAAAACAACCTATTCCCCCAAATCGCCCCGCCTCCCACCGCAATTTAATTACACCGTCTCTTCTCTTTGTAGGGGATTTATGCAAAAATCCTCCGCTCTGGGCTTAAAAACGGCAACAAAAACTTTCCCATCTGTTAGGGAGATCAAATCCCATTTTCTTTGAGACAACTGTTTGCTCTGCGGATTTCGAGCCAGCCTCTAATCTGCATTCAATTATAGGGTATGCCTTGTGTCAACTTGGCCGCATGATCCTCGCTTGGGTAAAGCAAAGGGTGTTTGGAGGTAACAAGGGTTTAATGTTGTTGTTGGTTTCATTGAATAATGGAAGCAAATGAGTACCTTAGTAAAATAACGTATATTTTTTCTTGTATCGGCGATTTAATTTGAGATTTGCAGGTGTATTAGAATTCAAATATGTCAAAACTTAAATTATTTACCACGAAACTGCTGAAAAATTACTTAATATTTTTTTTAAATTAATTGATTACAATTGCCTATTTTTGTACCTTAAATAAACAGTCGATGAAATTTCCTTTCAAAAACCATTTTATGTTTTGTACGCTAATTTAAGGCGAGACTTACATAAGAATAATACAAAAAGGAAGGGGGGGGGGGAGCCCATATTCTACATTACTGCATTGAATATTTATAATTTTCCATTAATAAATATAAATTTTAAACTATAAAGCCACAGTAAAAAATAAAAAAATTATAAAGTATTGTTTTTCTATAAAAATTTAGTAAAATTTCGTTTAATTAATTCAAGTTTATTTATGCAAAATATACAATACCCATGAAGGTTAATGTAAAAAATATTATTTTTTTGTTGATAACAAAAGGAGAAAGATCAGATCAAATTAAAAAAAACGCAATGCACTTTTAACTTATATATATTTTTTTTTAGTGTTTGTTGTACTACATCACTACAGCCACAAAAATATCTTCATCTAGAGTAAAAAAAAATTACATATGTCTAAAATACTTACAAGTTTTACTGAGAAAGTACTTTTTCTTTAAGAAAACAATTTATCATACATAAGCTTGGAAAGGGACTACTTGTGTATCGTTTTTGTAATTTAAAATAGTTGCACACGGATACATATTTTTATTCCTTTTAAAAAAATTATATAAATTTAAAATTATTAAAGATCCAAGAAGGTTTGGCTTAATTCGGTTCTGATAACTTTCCTATGCTATGTCATATGAACAGGTCATAATAACTAGTAGTTCTTTCTTGCCACTTCTGTATAAGTCTGTGCAAGGCACATTGTGTTAAAAAAACGTAATTAAGTTTTTTTTATTTGATTTCGCATTAGCTAATGGTATCTTACAGAAATTTCAGGTGTGATTTTATCAGGAATTTTTGTATGTTCGTTCAATAATGAGTTTCAAAAAATTATCTTTTGGATAAGTACGTCTTGTTTGGCTTTCGGTATTTTTTATTGCTGGTAGTTCTCATAATATTATTCAAGATACTTGGCAGTATGTTTAAAAATATTTTACTTTTTATGTGTTTTTATTAAATTAATGTAATTGATGTGTCAAACATAAGGATTTAAAATTCTTTAAGGACTCGTATAATTTTGTCATCTTGTCTCAACTTAAAAAATATTTTGACAGAATGTAAAGAAGATTTTATAAGTACTGTAATCACACAATTATGAAACTGAATTTTTTTTAAATATATATATATATATATTTCTAACTTTATACTTTCATCAATTTCGATTAATTGGAGAAGCATAAAGCAAACAATTTTTTTTCGCTTAAAAATCTTTGTTTAATGATAATGAAACTACAATGTACGTACTTACTAAAATTAGCTTGAGAACAGGTAATTTTCAAACTTGCATTTTGTAAAAATCCCTTTTCATATTTTTCAGAATAATAGTTTTAATTTATTAAAATTGATGTGTGCCTCTATCACTTTCTAAGATATCGAAGTGGTTGGTTATTTTATCATTAATTTAAGCGATGAAAACAATTTTATTTAAATATTTTAGCTTTTTTACTTTTATATGTAAGGTGGCAATAGTTTAAGTTTATAATATATAATTTAATTGATTTAAATAGTAGTGAAACCATATATCCTTGAATAGTTCCTCTGCTCCTCAAGATCACGCCTATCTTCAATTAGAGAAGTTAATTTTTACACTTATTTTTAACTATTTAAAGGCTTTTGTTTCAAGGATCAAGTCTCTTTAGTTGGTGGTTCCGCATTTTTAATTTTTCAAAAATTGTCAATTTTCAGTTTCAAATTGATTTTTAAAATATAAAAAAAATATCTCAACAAAAAGGAAGTTATAATTCTATAATAACGACTAAAAATGTTTCCTAAAGATTTTGATTTTTTCAATAAAAAAAGATCGTCACCCGAGTCACCCCTATTTACTAACAATTAAAAAAAATTACAATTAGAAACATTGTCGGATACAAAATTGTACGTTTCACTGTTCGTATATATACGAAATACAGAGGAAGTGGTTAAATAAATTTAAGAACTTCTAAAATTAACGTAACCAAGTCAGGCATACGTGACGTCATTTGTGAGAAGGTGACCTCGAAGCCTAAACTTTTAATAAAGACAAAAATATAAGAAAATATTAGCATGTAATAAGTATAACACATTGAACCTATCAACCTCGCTTTCTGTCGTTTTTTACGAGTGTAGTTTAGTCGTGTAAGGATATGTTGCTTCTGACTTTTCTGCGGAAATTTGATGAACTTAGACTTGTTTTATCTAGTTCTTGATAATTAGGGATTTTTTGCTTTTTTTCAATGGCTATATAGATTCACATCTCTGTTATAAGAGCTGATCTGCAGCAATTTTTTTTCTCAGAACACTTAAACTACATTTTCAAGACTGCGGAAAATAATACATTTACCTGTGTGTATAGTTTAACTACCAATTGTGTTACCAATAAACTATGAATTTTCTTCTGTGGAGTTTATTATGCGTCAATTTATTTTATTTTAGATAATATTTAATCCAATTTTGAAAAATAAATACTAATGATTTTTATACTACTATTTATATACGTACTATTTCTTCGGAAAAGCTTACCATTTAAACCGGACATATAGCGTGAAATCACAGAGCTTCCGTGGCCTTATAATCTGAGTCGGCCGTACCTAAAGGCGGGCGGTCCTGCTGAAAGTAAGGAAAATCCTTTCAAAAAATTGTTTTATCATCAACCGTTTTTTTCTGTGTCACAAGAATAAAAAAAACAATTATTTTCTCTTTTTAAATCTCGGTATCCGCCAATTTAACCCTTTATGCCCCGAATTAAGTTTTAATTTGAATGATTTCTCTTTAAATATTTTAATGAAAGCTATTTCAAATAAGAATATAATATGGTAAAAAATAGTTGGAACATAAAATGCACTTTATGTCCAAAATTTATTTTCTTTTTTTCCCTCCTATCTACTAATAATTACTAAATTACACTGATTAACAATGAAATTTTGTTAAATGAAATTTATTTATCTTTTTAATAAAAGCCCGCTACTATCTATTTTCCCTTAAGCGAACAATGAAAAGTAAAACAACGGCCTTTTGGGTGGTTCTCATAAGTACCATATGTCCATGACGAGTTGGCGAAAGAAACTAAAGTGAAAATTTAAAGAGACATTTATTTTACCTTTACAGACTTTAATGTGTTGAAACTTACTGATTTTGAACAAGCACTGAACACTTAGCGCACTACAAACTCGACTGGGACAACCATAATCAATCGGCCCCATTCACGGCGTTAATTCGCAAGCCAAATATTTAGCTCCTCCGAATATAATACCTTTTCTCATTTCCAAAAACGTCCCTCATAAGGCTGTGATTAATCATTAAAAGGAGAGAACCGTGCCGACTTGGGGGGAAAAACAAAATGGAAATACGCGTTCTTTTATTAGAACATTTTTTTTATCTTGTTACTTTTTTAAAGAAAAACTTTCTAGACTGTATTAAATAGCCCATGTGTAGATCAAGTGAGAAGTGGATTCAATCAAAATTAAATTAAAAACTTGAAGATATTGAAAGTGTAATGCAATTTTGATCTATTTTCGGGGCTGGGGAGCCCAGTCGGTTAGGCGCTCGCCTAGCATGCGAAAGGTCTTAGGTTCGGGTCCGGGTATCGCCAAAACAACTGCCGGCCTATAAACGGCCCGTGCAGCCAAAAATGTCCGACGAATAATACCCCGTGTAGAGGGAGTGCGCGTTAAAATACGCTCCAAAGTCCCAATGCTGCGTACGATGTCGCCCTTAACGGTTGCGTTGGGTGTCAACTCGGGTGTCGGCTCGTCACTTGACTGTGGTTCTAAAATACGACGCCCGTCGCCAATAGCCCTCGTGTCGCTCTAGTGCGACGATAATTCAAACTAAACTATACTACATTTTGATCTATTTTCGATTTGCAGTGCTATTTTATGGGAATTCCTCGTAAACTTAATGTGGTTTAAAATTCTGAAGCATTCTGTAGAAGACTTAGGTGGTAGCAAAGTTGCCAAGTAACTCGAGAAAAAATTACGATTTTATCTGAATTTACTAATAATCTGTTTAAATACTTGTTATATAGTAACCTCTTTAAGCCAACTCACGAAATAACAAAACATTGCAATAGTTTAGGAAATTAAATAGTAAAGGTATAATTAAAAACATAGTTTTCTATTTATGTTAGTGGCAGCAAAAGTATGTGAGACACATTAATAGATGAACGTTATTCATTTTAACCAAGACATGTGCGCTAAGAATATGTGAAATTTGCCTAGTCCCGTATCGTACTTGAGCGTATGTTCAATAAGCATTTCAAGTTTGTATTGTAAAAATAAATCTGCATGTCCATATTTCAGAGAAGTGTAAAAGATAATATTTAAATGTATTATCAGCAGTTAGTTAATCTTTGAAGAACATATCATCACTTAAAGAGCTCCCTATCGATACATTTTATCTTTGAAGAAGTTTCGAGTACAGATTAAAATGTTAAAATAATTTTAGTAATTACTTGAAATGCTTATTGGACATTTAAAACTAAATGCTGATATCTAACATTTAACACGATTTATTTTATTTTCTAATCATCATCTCAACATTTTCCTTTTTTTGTAGCGTTTCCTTAAAAAAATATTTTATGGAATACATATCCTAACCAATAATGAACCCATTAAGGACCCTGTAACGACTATTTTGTGAATATTAATACCTTCATTTCCGAAAAAAAACTTTTTTTAAAAAAAGTTTTTAAAATTCGGTTTTCCGTGTAATTTTATCCTAAATAAATTGTTTAGACTATGGTATTCATTTGTCTTATATTTTCTTTATTTAGAAAGCTTATTTTCGCCTGGCAAACATTTCGTCGTGAATGGGTTAAATGCCCATTTTAAAAGATGCATTCAATGCAACTGTATCTAAGAAAAATTCGACCGTTCATGGATTCCGATTCATCCCGAGTAAAGGTTATTGAACGTGTTAGAAATAACTTAACCATCTCAAACTTACCTTCCCCGAGCAGAAAAAACTAAAGACAAACCGAAGCCAGTGGTAATTGCTATAAACATGCCTGGAACACAGCCAAGGCAGTCTGTGTTTTTTTCAAACTTTTGTTGTTTGTATTATTAAGTCGCATTTGTCAGCAAACTTCTCGAGTGACATAGCTCCCAGAGTCGCACTTTTAATGGCCACAATTTGTTCGCCAAGTAGAATTAAAATGGATTCGTACATTCGTAAGTGTTCTTTTCGACGCCGTTATCACTTCGATCGAGTTCGAATCGAGTTACGAGGGAAAATTCGAGTGTGGTTTGATAAAACTGGAATAAATATTTTGTCAAAAAAAAGGAAATTTATTGACGAGCAGTTTTTAACATATGGCTGGGGGAAAAAAACACTGGCTACTCTTAGAAGTGTGCGACAGCGCCTCGCACTGCCTCAAAAGATATTTCTTTTAAATATAGATTAACTTTAATAAAAAAAATCAAAATAAATATTTTTCTTTCAAAATTGGGTCGAATAATGTAAAGAAATTGCAAAGTGACGCATAACAAAGGATCAGATGAGATTATTCTTGTGCTATTTTCCTAAAGAGAATTTGGGCAATTTTGAAAATGTTGTCTAAGTATCCTCGATTACGTTAGCACATTACTTTAAAAAATTGTAAAGGGGAACCCTCCTGGTTAGAATAATAAGTTAGTGTGGCGATATTTTTTTTTCGGAAGAAAACTTCATCAGTGGAATGATGGAGCAATAGAATGATATAGAATAGAGTAACATCAAATAATGTAGTATAGCACTGTAACTCCATTTTTCCTCACTCCAATGCTCTATTAATTCGCTAAACAAATGAGATTGCCTCATGAGTGTTCTACTGAATTTATTATTGTTCTTAATAAGATTTAGTAAATATAAACATTTAATATACCCTTTAAGTGAAATTTTGTAGCTTTGTATAGATGGAAAAAACGTAGACAATAAATATAGTAACATTTTTTTAAAAATCCAAACAGACTCATATAATTCTCATTTTCAAATACATTTTTCTCAAAGCCGACAAAAAAGTGAATTTCAAATTTATCATACCAAAACGGAAAATTACAGCATGTGAGATTACAAAGACTATTCAGAGTGTTTTTTTATTGACAAGCCTAAATGTTTTTGGATGTTTAGAATGTTGTGAATATTACATTTCACATTCATTTCATTTTCCTTATTATTTATTGTCGCTCGATGAAAAACAATATTATATATCCTGTAACCGAAGATGTCATTTTGCAACCTCCGTAAGCGTTTACTTTTTTTTCGTTGTCGTAAAAATTCCGCCAAAATGACGGCTTGTAGGCATTTTAATTGCGTTTGCATTGATAGCCATATGACGCGTTTGATAAGACCCTACTGAAATAACGTCTTCAACAAACAATAATGGACGATTCGAACGGGGCCGAGCGTGGTTTGTGGGAAAGACAATGCTTTGCTCAACTGTTTCATCACTGTATACATGACTGTTCTCGTTTAGCCGAATTAGCTGCAGGGTGATTTGTTTTTGTGGTTTAAGACAACGATTGAGCAAACTGTGACGTCACTGTAGGCGTGGCCATTCCAGCTGTCCATTTCATAACACCTCATCTCCTATTATATTATTGATATTTTCTTACCTTTTATATACTTAACCCTGTATTCTTCCGGGGATAATTAAATGAATACCAAGCTTTAACTAGGCCTTAGGCTTGGATATTGGATTGCAATAATTCGAACCCCATGCCTGAATTTGTTTCAATAAAATCTGAAACTGAAATGGGTCCCGCATAATGGAGCAGCCTCGAGTACAAACTGACTTTTAAAAAAAATCCTTCTACATTACTATCACTTTGCTATAGTAAAAGTGCTGTCATCACCTTGTGCTGTGAATTTACCTATGATGTCAAATTTATTGGATGGTACTGGCAAACCCTTTTGCTTCACTGGCAGTGATTGGATGTTAACTTCATCTCTGTTTGAATGCTATTGGAGTCAATTGTTCATGTGACTCTGTACGTCAATTGCACCAATTTGCAGTAACAACAACACCAATTTGCAGTAAAGCAAACATTGCAGCACTGTGATGTACAAAAATAACCAAATATTTGTTTTTGTAATTTTACAGACATTTTTTACAGCGCTGAAAAGTTAACCCAAACGACATTGATATTATATACCATTATAAAATCCAATACTCCTTGATATAAGACAGACCAGTTGAAACAATTTTAGTATTCTGGATCAACAAACAAAATATTTTATTTAGTTTAAAAAAAAAAGAATTATATTTGCTCTGCGCCTGCAAAGATATTTGACATTTACCCGATGGCCCCTGAATGTTGACACATAATTACTCTAGCTGCAATATGATGATTAATCAATCTTATTAGGGTGTACAATTTCAACATGTTAGGTTTCATTGACAATAAGCTATTCATTGTTAAGCAAGGCGTTATCAATCTTCTAGCTTCAATTTGAGTTGTCATTAGAGCTTAATAATGTTATTGTTTGAATTTGAGAACTAATATTGTATCATATTAAGTTTACTTATCGTTTTGGTCTGTACACAATATTCAATGCTAGCACTAATAACAGTTGGTTCGAGCCTTTGAGGATTTGTAAATTCATTTGGATTTAGGATCGTTGGATTTTTTTTTTTTTTATAATTTGGTGCATCTCAACAAAGCCAACATGTATTGTTGATTCAAAGGTAGCAATTAAAAGAGAACAACTAATAAGGGTTTACTAAGACATTATATGAAATAGAATTTTTAGATTATCTTTCATAAGTTGAACTCATTTATAATTATTTTTATTTTTTTTTGTAGAGAAACATCAATAATTTAGTGGTCTTATATATTGAAATGGCTTGTCTGGGAAATCTGTAATCCACCGTATTATTTTTTTTTAAATTTTGATTAATTTTTTTACCAAGAAAAAAAGCATGAAAATTAAAAAAAATTCAAATTTCATAACATTTTTGTTCCGTATTCATACAAGAACGATTTAAGCTATTTGTAAATCAGTTTGAATCAGTAGGTCCTTTGGTAATTTTTTTGTGTTAACCCCTAAATAAATTTCTTTAAAGAGTTTTGTAATGATAAAGGAGACAAACTTCAAATATTTAGAATAAAAAATTTCATTCATAATGCTAAATACAATGATTCTATACTCAATAAAAATTATTACAAATCTACACTTTATCACACAATACTTTTAAATTTACAATATACAAGTTTTATACATAAAACTTTAAATGAAAACATATAAACACTTTAAATGAAACACAATAACATTTAAATTATACAAAAATATGGAAATTATCATACAACACTCTTACATTTATGCATAACAAATTCCACTGAATAAAACTTAAACATATTTATTTTGAAATAGTAGATAAAAATTCTGAGTATATGAAAGACAACACGAAATAATATGAATAAAGATAAACAAGCAAAATATAATTTCAAAAATTAAAGTAAAAAAATTAAAGAGAAGTGAGTAGACCCCATTTTAACATGCTGTCAGTTAAGAATTTATTTTTCCAGGGGACTTAGAATAGTAAAATATATTTAATTTTTAATCTAATATCATCTTAAGTACTCCCAAAACACCCTAAAATGTATTTACAAAGTTTCATACCTTTTACAAATTATTTTTTGCCAATAGTGATATTGTTTTAGCACACCTTACAGTGCCTAATCTTATGTGCCCAAATTTAATTTTTCATTTTTTAAATTTAGGAAGCATAACTCATTGTTCTCATATTCCAATCATGTAATTATTGTTGTTTTACAATTTATCTAAAAAACTTAATTTTCTCTAAAATAATCCAAACGAAAAGTTTTATTTGATGAATTTCATCAAATTTCTCATTTCTCTTCATCAATCATTTCAGCATTTTACAAGGGAGTCTACTGTAAGCATATGATTGTATGTGTAATAAACTTCTTTCTAAAAAACATAAAAAATTTTAACACTATAAATTAATATTTTTTTAATAACCTTTTAAGTGTTATATTATGAATAGTAAATTAAACTATTCCTTAAAAAACAAACGAACAAAATTTTGCGGAGTACCTATATACAATGTTTCATACCTATTGAAAATCCAATCCTACTATACTGTATAGTGTATATGACAATCTTGAGGTTATAAGCTATTTTAAGAGAAAAAGAGAAGAACCATATAGTGATACATAACATTAAATCTGGAAATTAATATCTAAGAAAATTTATTATAATTATTATATTTGAAGATTCCAGCATTACATATCTTTATTTTTTCTTGTATTTAAATGTAAATTAAACTAAACAGGAGTTTATTGCTTTTTTTCACATTATATTTAACCAGTTTCGTACTAGCCATAGAATTGGCATTTTATGTACAGAAAATGAACTGCAAATATTCATACAAAATATACATAATTTTATTGCACTCTAAAAAAACTAATCGAACTAAACTGTTATTGTTAGTTTAGATAAAAAAAATATTCAACATGTTGTTAAAAATAATAAAATGGTTTTTTGTGGTGTTCAAAAATAACTGAACGTAGATTTGAAACAAGCGTCCGAATTACTTCTGATAAATGTTTAATGTAAAAAATACAATATTACTGCTAGCTTCAATTGCATGTGCAAATCAATATTTTATATGAAAGTTGAGTTGTTTCTCAAATAAACTATTTGAAATTTAAGTATTTTTTACTTTTGTGCTATAAAAGTTTGTTAAATTATCATAAAAACATTTTTATAATAATTACTAATGCAAGTAATGGTTTTTTGGAGGAATGTCAACTTTTTTTTATTATGTTCACATAATTTTAGCAAATTCAAATATACACCTTAGTAACAAACATATGTGTTACGAAAACATTTTCTTAAAACTACTAAATACATATTGTAAGATTCTGACTAAAGTTGTTATTTATAAATATCGAATTATCCGTTTTAAACAAAAACTCGTCACTTTGATTAAGATCTCAAACAAAGGATTAAACATTTTTTGTTGCATTTCAATTTTCAACAAATGGTACAAATTTTAGCATCCATGGTAATTAAAGTTTCGGTTTTAATTAGGAAATTGTGGCATAACCCAATGATCTAAGAGCACAACATTTTTTATTTCCTTATTTTTTGGCAACCAATTTAAAGTAAAATTCTTTTAATGGCACATTTCAGTTCCTTCAATTTAAATTTCGGTGAATTCCCTTTCAGTACCATCATAGAAAATTTTCAAAAAATCACTTACACCGGACCCATTCGATGGCTATAAAAACCCATTCTCAGCATTTCAAAAAGCACAAATCAAATAAACTTCTCATGTGAAAATACCCCACACGGTGGTCCCCAAAACAATAAGTGGTCCCCTGAAGCCAGCTCTAATCCATCCCAGCGTGCAAACTGGGTTCCTCCTCCATAAAGTGTACAAGCTAATAAAATTACCGCTCACCTAGAGGGTTAATATCGTTTCATAATCGGTATAAGCACAATGGGGGGAGAGTAATAGAGTCCATAGAAGCACGCCACTCGATCTCATCGATTCCGCCAGAGGGGGTTGGTATGCGGGGGGCGGATACAAACAACCGTGAGTTGTTTTGAGTTTCAAACTGTGTATATGAATCTAACGCGCTGAGGGATACAGACGGCTAATTCCATGTAACTGTAGTGTAAGCCGCAATTTAAGAGGAAATTAAAAGCTTTTTAAATTAAAAAAATAAAGCATGTTAAATTATTTAGTTTTTATAAGTGTAGATCAACTAGCCCACTATCATTTAATGTTAAACGTTGTATTGATAATCACTTTTAACAAACGTGATTTACACTACAGAAAGGATAATTTTACATTAAATTAGCCAGACCTATAAACCCGTCACCTGAATGTTAGTTTTTCTAGCATTCTCATAATTTTCAAAAATTAATAAGGTTCGAAGTTTGGAGGAGGCATTCGTTTATAATCGTGTGCTACAGAAATATAATTTTTAAAATGTAATAAAATTAAATTTTTAAAATTTAAATTTTAATCTAATGCAGTAAAAACAAGTTTACACTTCAGCCAATTTGCTTATCCCTCAGAGGGCCAAAAAGGTTTCGAGTAAATGGTAGAATTTCAAATTATGTTTCTTTCTTTTACATTTTAGTCAAAGAAAAAGGGTGTACGAAAGTTCTTTTTTTCTGCATTTAGCGATTCGTGTGTACAGGGTGATTTATTTAAAAAAAATGGAATCGGAATTTTCCTAGTATGAGTATAATCCCAAAGCATTGGGAATATTTTTCGTAAAAAATTAATGGAGCTATAAAAATAGAGTAATTAAATGGGACAAAAAATTAGGCGGCTTGAGAAATTTCAGGCGTGTTTACCATTATCGATGACATTTTAAGTTTTGTTTTTTTGAAACTGCACCTGAAATTTCTTATATTGGCGAAATTTTAGGTCATTTGGATCTATGAATAAAATATTACAGGATTTAACTTTCACAACAATTAAAGAAAGTATTCTGTAGTATTAGTGTGTTCTATATAGTTATTTCCTGCATAGTTTAGTTTGGGAGTATGTAGATAAAAAAAATGTTTTTTATCCCTCTGAGGGATAGGCAAATTGGCTCTAAGTGTGACTTTACAGCATGAGAAAGAATTGAAGAGCTTAGTGGAAGAACGTGCTAAGTGACATTTTTGAAAAAATTGAGATTTGTGTGTCAATGAACATATTACCAACTTCTTTAACGATAACAAGTTTCCTCTTTTTCATAAATTTTAAATATAGTATATTTTTTACGCTTTACAAGTTCCGTTTTCAACAGTCCTGAGTGCAAACGAAAAACATTGACGCTCATTTTCTCGTTTTCACTTTTTTGTCACTTAGCACGTTCTTCCACTAAGCTCTTCAATTCTAAATTTCATATCAATAACTAATTATTACATACAGTTTTTAAATTTATTTTTGTGCTAAAAGCATTTAAGGATTTATATCCGAAATAATAAATATATCTTTAAATATTAACTTTATGGTACCTTGTCTTATAATTCGTTTATATTTTCCTGAAACTAAATGCATAAATATACTTAAGACTTTATCATGAATTTTAAGCACTTTTCTTCGATGTATAATAAAATGAACATTTTCAGTTTGCATAGATTTCTTATTTTCGTGATGAAAGCTATTTTAAAATGAAATGTGAAAAACTAATTACTTATTCACATAAACAATTTTTATATCTATTTTTTTTTGACCAGATATAACTTTCTTCGAAATATCTTGTTATAATAACTCCTCGTGATAGTTCTTTAAATAGACCCCCCCCCCCCCTTTTTTTTTACTTATCTTAGTTTTTTACTTGACACCTACTTTTATTTATGCCTATGTAAAAAGTTGAATTTGACTATCTCTATTTATATCTACTATATTTTCATGACATCACACCAGAATTGTCATTTTTTTTTCCAAAACTATTACACATGGCCATAAAAATTACTTATTACAAACCTTTCAGATTGTGTAGATCTTATTGCATTTTCTTTCTGGACATTAATTTCGTTTTAAGTCCTTATTTTGAAATAGTGTAAGCAAATAGTTATAGTGGTGCTTAAATTTAAACGACTATTCGTGATTATATGCAACTTTTTAACTCTAATTTCATTTTTCAAAATAAATGGTCTGCTATTATATTTAGGTTAAAAACAGAAGGAGCTTGTAAATATATTTCTAACAAAACCATTTACATTTATTTTAAATTTCAGGTTTATGTACTTTAAGAACAGTTGCGTGCGTAAATTGTACGACATCTCATGGAATAAAATTACTTTTGAAATAAAGAGATTTTCCACTGAACTTTTGAAAAGTTATCTAAAATATCGTTATATTTTTATGCTATTCTTTCAAAAGTTAAATTTCAAAATATAAGGCAAAGTTTACTTTTTTAAAATTAAAGTAATATTGAAATAGAAAATCAGTGCAACTTATTTTAAATTTTTTTTTATTGAATTTAAAATGAGCAGTAACATAATATAAAAAATGTTTACTTTTAAGCACTCATTTTTAACTACCTACCTACTGCCAAAGTTTACCTAAAGATAGCCCCCTTTCATTCTTTATTGCTCTGGACATTTCAATAAGCAAATATGCACATAAAGGGGCAATGAGGTGTGAGCCTGGGCGGTAATTGAAACTGGGGTGAGGGGTAAACGGTTTTCAACAAAGTAGGGGGACGTTTTCACAGTTCTGTAATCCGAGAGGCCGTCTAAGTCGGATTAAGCAATTATCGTAGCTGTAAATAATAGCTTAGAGAAATTAGAGCGCTCTTTGGAATGGAAGAAATATAAATTGTTTGTCAAAATTAAGGTAAGAGGGTGTTGTTTTTGGGTGTTTTATTTGTTTCTTTCTTTAGTGGGGTTATACTAAATTGTTATTATACTAAATTGTACTAAAGTATTTTATATTGTATTAAACTCTAGTGAAATTAATAATTTTTATCTGCATAAGTGAAAGTGAGGACGTAAAGCAATATTTGGTTCAGTTTAAAAAATTAAAAAAATTGAATGATACTTAAAAAGTTTAACACAATTGTCTTACAGTTTCGATCGTTCCGTGCTTGATACACCAAATGTTTCTAAAAGAGTTGAACTACTTAAAAAAAATATCTTGTTTAATCATTTTTTTTTTGTTTTTACTTTTTAGGGAGGATATCCCGCACTATTTCATAAATTAATGCATTAGACAGTTATAATAAAATAAATTATACTGTAAGAATTATAATTTACTGAATAAGAAAAGGTATCTCTAAATAATGTTTTTAAAATTGCCAATGACTTATTTCGAAATTTCCAACTATTTTAACGTTTATGTCAATTCCATCTTTTATAATCGTATAATTTTCTAAAATTCGGGGTTGTAATTTAACTATTAAAAACTATATGTTAAAGGAAATAGATTTCGGCTTCCAGTAACAGAGTTGTACTCTCAAATGTTAGCCATCTTATGCCAGGGTTTAAGGCTAACAAGTTATATATATTGTCGGTATACCTAGACTAAAATATGATTTGTTAGTTTAGTGTGTGCATTTAATATTTTATGCAGAGGAAGTGAGAATTTGTAGTATTAGTAACGAAAACTGTTTTTGAGCAACTCTTAAGATGATGGTTATACTAAATTGTTATAAAGATTAAATAATATACTGACAAATACAATCCTTGATTCTATTGTTTTAAACTGTATTAAAATGAATAGTTTTGATTTGTTAAAGATCAAAGATATTAAAAAATAAAAGTTCATTTATCATCCTATACTGCGGAATGTGCTAAACTTAGTTTTTATTAACTAATAATAATACATTTTATTGTTTGTGCATATCAGATAATTTTTAAACTCATTTTAAAGAATAGGGCAACGAAATTTTTCTTTTTAAGGCACTATCTCAAGAAATTTTTTACAATATTTCAAACTGAATTACTAAGTGCAGTTTCAATTCAACTCAGCTGTATTGAAGGTATGCAACAGTGCATGGTGATAATGTGTTGTCTTATGGAACTTCTACAGACTATTTGACTTATCGGAATGCTAGTTTCTTCAAATTCTTCTCTGCAGGCACTTTATTCTTGATTTGAAGACTTTTTTACTTACTTTTCTTATTTTTCAAATCATATTTTGTAGAGCTACTTTGCAACATAGACTTGGTACAACGAAACAAGCTTTCACTTACAGTTTATTTCCACATTATATATTTCTAATCACACTCATATATTTATAAACAATATATTTTTATTTCAGTATTAATTTTAAAATGAATTGACATGTTATTTGTCACAGTTGAATTTTAAAAATATTTTACTAAAAGCATGGAACAAAATTTTTAAAAAATGGAGTAAGAAATAAAACCAAGTACAATTTTAAAATACATTTATTGAGGTTCAATTTTCTAAACATATACAATTAAATATTTAAGAGTTAAAACTACTTAAAATTCCATATGTCTACTAAATTAAACATGCACCACAATAAATGGTTCACAATAGTATACAATAATTTTCACAAACCTCTTTCCTACAGACACAAGTCCAAGGACTCTATAAATATTCTTCGTGGAAATAACTGATATTCGTTATATTTTGTTCCGTTATCTACAAAAATGTATTGCTTATTTTACCTTGTAAATAATTTATTTACATAAAACAAGTCGTCTAAGTAATTGAAAAAAAGTATTTACATGTTCTTTTATTTGTATTTTTTAAATATGAAATACAATAAGTCAAAAGTCATAATTTGATTGTTAAAATAATTTGGGGAATTTCACTTTGTCATAATAGTAATTTGATAGATTTCTCAAGATAAATAATCAATTTGAATATAGTTCTTATCCGAATTAGTATTAAACTAATACCAATCAATTTTTCTTAGAAGCGGCACTAAACTATAACCGGATTACATTTGAATATATCCAATCATGTCTCAGTCTGAATATTTAATTTCTTTGATCATTACTTTATATAATGCATATTTATCACGATGTGAATTAAAACGCCATTTTTTTACAATTATTTAAATTTTTAATGTAAAAATAACGTTTTTATTAAATAAGTGTTTTAAATTACATTTATTGCAACAAATAATTAAGAAAGTCAATACTGAAGGCATATAGGCTCTATATGGCGGGGAAAAAATAGATTTCAAAACAGTATCGATTCCTTGTAGTTGTTTTAAAGAACTTACCATGCATATAACAATCTTCATGTTAACTAAAAACGGTTTTAAAAGTTCCAAATATAGAGTATCGATAATTAACAAAAAACTAATGAAAATTATGCATTATTAATACAATTGTATAAAGCTTTTCTTTACTGGTATATATATGCATCATCAATAAATTTGTAAAAATACTAATGATAAATATGAACTATCAATGAATTTGTTAAAAAAAATTCTGATAATAAATATGCATTATCAACAAAATTATGTTTCATTAAGACCAACAAAATTAATTACCTTAGAAATGGATTTATCAATGAACTTCACCATTAACTTTACCTCTTTATCAGTATAATTTGTACATCTTCACCAAATGTTCATTTAATATGACTGATTTTTTTGGGTATGAGTCATTCCAAACTCATAACTAAAAGTTTTACATACATATTTTCAGGTTAAACCAAATCTTCATAAGCCATGAAATAAACAGGCTAAGTTCTACTTATGATTGGTAGTAATGAATAGCATACATTTACAGAGAATAACATCTTTTAACTCAGACTTAGTAAATTATAAAATGGCAAACATATTTAAACAATGGAGGAGAGATGATATGAGTGAAATTTTAATAAAAAGTAAGAAAGTGAAATTGCTTTCATTGTGTTAAATAAATTTCAATGTAAGGGTAATGAATGAAGTTGCTTTCTGATATTTTCATAAATTAATTAAATTGTAAAATTAAGAGTATAAATTGAGTGTAAATTTAAATTGAATTTAAAGTTAAGACTACTTCTTTGTTTCGAAATTTTATGTTCAAATAAATTAAGTTTATTATATTATGTATCAAGATATATATATATACACATTTTTTTAATTAAGAATTAATCTTTTAAATTTTTTAAATAAAATTTTACATTTTATGAACAGCATTTTATCTTTGAATTAAAAACTAAGATTTGAAAAATGCAACTTTAAAAAAATGTTGAGTCGTTTGGAGTAATCGTTATAAATCTATTAGTGTGACTTTACAATAATAAATAATTGATCTCGTTAAAATCTAAATTAAAATTTAATTGTTTGTTCTTTTTGAGACTAAGTTTATTAGTCATCAGATATTTAAACTTCTTATCAAATTTAGCTTCAAATAGAACAAAAAGTTATTGAAATACCAAACCCTGATGTAAACCCCCCTCATCTTTGACCCGCAAGTGTTCGCAAACTCATGCCGCGGCCTCATATTACGTGCTCGGTAGAGAAAAAGACAAGTTATCGTAAGCTTTCGAACCAACTTCGAACCAATATTTCTGAACTAAGTCCGAAAACAGACTACTTTTTTTTTTTAAACAATTGCTTCTAATACTGAAAATTCATTTTGCTAAATACGTTTTCAGTAAAAAGCATTTATTATTTTAGAGAAATAAATTACTTGAACTAAACTTTTTTTGTAGTAGTATTTCACTGTAGTAAATTTAATTTTTTTTATTATTCTATTGTAGTTAATTTTGTGAAATACATGTTTTACTTAAGCTTTAAAATCTGCAAGTAGCATTAAATTTCAGAGTATCAACCTTAAGCAAATATCTTAATGGAATTATTATTAGATATACGTTGCATAATTCATATTTGAAAAATTGGTTCAATTTCGTTATGAGCTCTATTTTAACAGTAGATAAATTTAATTCGGTAATCTGAAACTAAATTTTTACAAATCCCTTTATGAAGTCCATATTGTTTGATAGACTTACCTCAGAGTGTTATTTGCTCCTGGCTGCAAATATTTTAAGACTGCTAAGACAAATTAGATTATGTCTAAGGAAAATTTTACTTTAATTATACTTTTTCCACTGAAACTGGTGCAAAGCTTTAAAAACCATTTAAAAGACAATGTTGAAAAACAATAAGTAATTGAAGTTAATTGTTATAAAAAATAATTAGTAAATTATTTTTAATACATCGTTTTCAAAAAGCAACTTCACTCAACTTTTTATATTTTTATAAATCAGTATTTTAGGAGGAACACGGCTAAATTTACATCAGCAGTTTTCCTTCTAGAGCCAAAAATGTTATAATATTGAAAATCCCTAAACATTTAAGAAGTCTGCTTCTTGAACGATCACATGCAAATAATATTTAATAGAGCTACAAAAGAATTTTATTCATCATTTAAGGCAATATTTATTAACTTAACTGATTTTGTCTCATGCTATTCAACTAATAAGTAACTAATTCAATTTAAGTGTTATTATTTCTTAAAAAGAATATTAATACATTCCCACCGCTATGTTCAACTAATGTTCATGAAATGTTTAAATTATGAGAACTTATTTTGTATCAAATAAAATATTTGTCCCCTAACATGTAAATTTTTGTTAGATAGATTTACCTAAGTCATATTGAAATTATCCAACGAAAACTAGTTTTTATGAGGCCTTACATTAAGAGTTAACATAGTTGCGTCGTTAAAGCCGAACTGATTTATAAAACTAATTTAGGAAGACGTGAACAACCACCAATTTTGTTTAAAACATTTGCAATTATTATTTTTTAGCTTTTGAATTTCTAGAATTAAGTTCGTCACAATACAAGCATGAATATATTTGATAAAATTGATGTATAGTTTTAGCACAATTATTGGAAAGACGCGCTTAAATGTTATGATGAGTAGAAAGTACGATAAAATAAATTTGATCAAATTAGTTTCCCACCAATTCTTATTGTTCACCTCCAATTAATTCTGTAGTTTCGGTTTTTTTCAACTAGTTTTGGATATATAAATACAATATTGCATAGTTAATAGTAGTTTACCAAAAAAAGTAGTAGCAAAAAAAGCCCATTGCTATCAAACTATGCTTGGTTCAGACAGATTATTTTTGAACTGAATTCATCATTAATGAAAAAAATATTTATGTTAAATTGTATTTCTAAGTTCGTAACATTGACTTATTCGATAATTGTAGGTATAATCTCAAATTTGGTTTAGGTCACTATAAAAAAAGTCCCAAGTAATAATTACTTGCATTAGGTAAGTACAGTAATGATTAACAGTAATAATAATGGTTGAAAATTATTAATGTGTTTGTATTGCATAACTATTAGTATTGATGGATTTTTTGGGATAATTGTTATTCATATAATTTTTTTGGGACTGTAACTACTAATGGAAACTTTTAATGTCTAAGCTAAGTTAACGCATTGCAAATCAAATAGGTGAAAGCCTAAATGAATTGGTATTAAAAATGTTTTAGGTGTTATTTATTACTTTACATTTTACTTAGATTCCGAAGATTTTTTTCTTTATTTGTGCTCAGTTTGCAATTTTTTAGTTTGTTCCGAAAGACTTTATCATATACGCTAATGAATTAATAAGTTGGACAAAAAAAAAGTGAGCCGCGGTAAATTATTTATGAAAATTGAAACTTTTTTTTAACTAACACTTCTCTTTTTTAAAAAAAATCTATTAGGAAATCTTCGGTATATCAGGTAGTTTGTAAATTTATTTTTTCTACGTTTCTTCCTTCATTTGAACTAAGTCTTGCTTAGACGATCATTGGGTTACGCATAGACAATATTGAACTATAAATTTCAAAATAAATCAGTGATTTTTTTTATTTAAAAAAGGGCTTTAGGCATATTTGTAAGAAAAAATTTCAATCATTGTCAAGATTTGCTTAATACTATTTCGAAATATCATACGTTAAAGTACAGACTCTGAGTATAATACACACTTTGAATAACCTAACTTTTTTAAACAGTTTTATTTTAATTAGTATAACTTTTTAATTTAAATTTTCCATTTTAAAAATAATGATGAATGTTGAAATTTGTATTTTCATAAAAATTAATTTTAATGTCCAAATCAATTTTAGAAATCTTCTTGCAATCATTAACGCGTTATTTGACAATTGAAATTTGCACATACAAATTAACTAGCAGAATTTATGTTACAATACTAACGTTTATTGGTAAATAACCTTTTCATAAATTTTAAATATAAAAGCTTTTGAACTAATGGTTTCGAAACTTCCCGGCGCAATTTTTTAAAGCTTAATATTATCTGGTGTCTAATATTTCTCTTAAAGATATTTTTAAATTTTACAAATTAATCGAACTATGTGGGGACGTTGTACAAAAATTAGGTAAGCACAAAACATTGTACTATGAGAGCAAATTCATAATTTTAACTATTTAATCTTATTTCACAGAAAATTTAGAGTAAATTTTTTTCTGTTGCTTTTAAAGCATTTATAAGTAATTTATTATTAAATATTTAAAACTAAGAAGCATCGAAGAGTTGAGCTAATGATAACATTACTACGTATGAAATATTTTATGGAATTTTTCATTTTGAGGTTGTGTGACATCCACAACGTAAAAACTAATATTTAGGATAAACCATTCAACATTTTCATTTATTTGTGTTTTTTTTAAGCATAGCACTTCATTTGCTCAACTCTTCCAATAATGACTGTTATACCATTAACCATAGTAGTAGTTATAAAAAGATGGATATGCTTAGTATCAAGCTGTGTTAGGAAGATATATCTCAATTCTTATCTATATATATATAGTAAATAAAAACTCTAACAATTAGGTTGACGCAAAATAAAAATTAATCACCTGGTTTCGAATTCTTCTTTGGTACCAGAGAATTTCGTTGTTTCTTTCACGAGAAAGAATTCGCAGTTCACGAGATAGTTCGATCATCTCTTCTTCGATGCGATGACTCCTCGTGGTATCACTTGAAATGTCCTGGCCTACTGGAATGGATGTCATCGCGCCCACGCTCCATTCACGTCTAGCGCATTGGAACTGAGGTTCTGCAGGTATTGCCGGTACTTTTCGAAGGCGGTCAGGGGCGTACCGAAGTTGGCCTCTAGGGGCGGACCCACCCTGGACAGTAGTGGCGGTCTCAGTTCGACATCGGGCTTGACATCTGGCGATGACTTGGCGTCTCCGATTATCCTTTCGATGGAAAAGCTCGGTTTGGTCATCGCTTTGGTGCACTGCGGAGAAGAGGTGGAGGTGACATCCCCGGAAGGTTCGTAGAGGCCGGGGGGGCAGACGGGGGCCATGGGGTTGTGCAGGGCCCCCAGGTTGAGGGGGTGGAGGGTCATCCTCGCCAAGTCCTGGGGGGTCAGCAAGGGGACTGGTGGGGGCATGTGAGGCATGTAGGGGTACCCTAGGGCGAGATGGGGATGGCCGGCGAATAGTCCATGGTGGTAAGGATCGAGGGTGGCTGCCATGAAAGCCGACGGGTCTTTCAGGGAATAAGCCTGTTGTCTTTTGTAGCGTTTCCGGCGTCGCAAAAAAGAACCATTGTCGAACATGCTCTCTGAATTTGGATCTAAAGTCCAGTAGTTCCCCTTACCCGGATTACCCGGTTCCCTGGGGATCTTGACGAAGCAGTCATTGAGCGAGAGGTTATGACGGATGGAGTTCTGCCAACATGGGAATTTCTCTTTGTAGAAGGGAAACCTGTTCTTGATGAACTCGCAAATCCCGCTGAGTGTGAGCTTCTTCTCGGAGGAATGCAGGATGGCCATGGTGATAAGGGCGATGTAGGAGTAGGGGGGCTTCACCAGGTGCCCCTTGCCGCCCTTGCTCGACCCCCCCGAGTCGTCTGCCGGGTTGTCCTGGTTGTTCGAAGAGGAAGGGTCGATGGAGGTGTCTGTGGTGTCCGCCTCTGCGATGCCTCCACCATCAAAATCGCTGTCCTGGAGGTCGCTGTCCGAGTCCACGGACACCAGGGCGTCGAGCTTCGAGTCCCCCTGAGGGGCCATGGAGAGCAGCGGCGAGAACATGTCCTGGGGCGGGATGTAGCCGGGATGGGGCATCATGGCCCCGTGCTGGAGACTGTCCATCATGAAATTACCGTTGGTCAATGCGATGGCCTGGCTTCTCGGCCCCGGCTCCATGGGGTAGCGCATTGGCCCACTGAGGCTACTCTCGTGCGGATACACAGCTGGGGACTGGGGGACAAACGCTCGCTCGCGAAGACACAGCTGCTTCAGAGACCGCAATCGAAAACAACTCTAACAAAAACGCGCGAGTTGTTATCCCAACTCGAGAGCCGGCCGCGCTCCATTCGACGGGAAGTCGACCAATCATAGTGATGAGGCGCGGCCTCACTGGCAGCCCCGCCCGTGGCTCATTACATATTCATGAGGGATGCGGCGGAGCAATGGAGGAAGATGCTCGAGGATAGATTTTCTTCTGTTTCGCGGCTTTTTCACGCCGTGGGAAAGCGGGAACCTGTTTTCCGAGTGCCACAACAGTTATCTAGAGAGTGTGAGGTAGGTTGCGTTTTCCATTGATTAGTAGATTATCGTTTCGACTGATTTGTTGGGTTCGCGGGATTTCGCTTATTGATAACACGGGGCTATTTTTGTCAGAGACAGTTTTTTTTTTAGTTTAGGAGTTCCGGTTTATCGTTGAGAAATTATTTTCGGATAAGATGAACTGAGATAAATTTTTTTGATTGAATTTTTCTTGAAAGTTATATATACATTTCAAGCAAAATGTACGCTCTTTTCACGAACTATGATGTAGTATTCTGTTTCAACATATCGAATTTTCGAAAATGTTACTTCCAAGGATTTTCTATTTTACTAACTCCCGCGTTTGTCAACTGTATACATATTGCGTATTGGAAAATTTCTTAAATGGATATATAGACTTGTAAAAATTTGGTTCAATCATAAGTTTGCCAAAACATTAATAAATAGCCTTTATAAAAATTAATGAATTATATTTCGTATTAAACTAAAGGAAAAAATACAAAAATATTTCTTAACTACTTAATTAGAGTAAATAAACAAATCCTAAGAGAGCATTTACATAAAAATAGAATCAAATTAATACAAAGCATTGTTTATATTCTGTTAATACTGATGTCTAGATGAAATGTTTTTATAACTGTTAATATTGATGAAAAAAATTAATGACCTTAGCTGATATTTAAATGTTAGTGTAAGCGCGAATACTAAAAACAAGTAGGTTTATAACAGAATATATCACTTATCAGTTCATACCAACATACAACACCAATGAAACAATATATCCCCTTAAAATCCTAACTACACCGAATGATTTTAAATACAATTTAAAAAGAAAAATCTACAAAAAAGACCTCTAATCAAAACTAATAAAAAGTATTAAAACATAAATATTCATTAATAAATGATTAAATGTAAATGAAAAATTATCTTTTAAAATTAAACAAAATTTAACGCCTTATGTCCCTTTCTTAACAAATAATGCCAACTCTCAAAGAATCCTATTTTGATACATATTATAACGTTATTCAAACCTAAATAATATTTTTTTAAAATTCCATTTTTATTTTAAATAAAGTTTCTCATACGATGATTGAGTAGTAATGGTGATTTTAAAGAATTTTAAAATGGCCTTAAGCTTTTTTAAATGGGTATTAAATTTTGCAGGGTTTTTTAAAAAATAATTAAAACATTTCGAATTCACAAAAAATAAAAGCTTCTACTTTTATACGTTGTATATAGTATTTTAAATAAAAAAATATTTAAGCCGTAAAACATTATTTGAACAATGATTATATCAACCACAATAAACATTTTACTGAAGTGTTGATTTCGGTGAAGTGTTCCAAAGTTAAATCATCGGCACTTTTTCTACTTTAGCATGTCCAATAATGAGGGCCGATGTCCAATGCTAAATCATCTTTTTTGCTACTGTATACTTTGTTAATCAGAACCGATGCCCAATGTGAAATAATCGACCTTTTTTTTACTAATGTGCTTAGTGAATACGAGCCTATGCAAAATGCCAACGTCAAATCAACGTCCCTTTTTCTACTAGTGTGCTTCGTTAATAAGAGTCCAAAGTTAAATCATCGGCTCTGTTTATATTAGGGTACACAGTTCATAAAAACAATTAGTAAAAGTTAATAACGAATGTGTATTTGTATTCCATTTTGAAACAAATACCTTAATATTCCAGTGGACTCCATTTTATCTTATACCGTAAAAAGTGGAAGTTTTTATAAGGCTATATCCGTATGTCCATCAATCGCTTTCGTAACCCGAACTACAAATGCTACAGTCACGTAAAATAATCGCATTCGAAGTACTTCATTTATTAAAAATACTGCAAAATTTAGTAGCACCAAGAAGACCATTTTTAATGGAATTAAATCACCAATAACACTCACAACAATCGCACGAGAAACTTAATGTATGCTGAATAATATTTTAAAGGAAATTTATTTTCGTGATATAAATCAGTTTGGAAAGACGTCATAACATATGATACAATGAGATTCTTTGATGGGTTCGTATTATTTCTTTTAAAAGAGGCGTTCGATTTTTTTTTATCTTAAAGAGCATACGTAATTGTTCTTCACATTTGAGCATTTTTCAAGGAATAATAACACAACACTAATTCCATTTTGCAAGGTTTTTCATTGTGTCTTGTTTTTTAATGGTGTTTAAAAATCCATTCGTTTAGTTATGTTTTAAAGGTGATAGTTTCAATGATGGATGTTTTTATGAAATGTTTCATACTTTTTTAAGTGTGAGCAATATTACACATCTATTCTTCGAAATACAAATAAATTTAACAAATATTTTTTATATAATTTCCAATGAAAAATAGTTTGTTAAATTTTTATTTAAAAGTTTAATAAAGAACGAAATGCTGTGTCATGTATTTTCTTTAGGAGCATGAATTTCGCGTGGAAGCAGTTGTAAGTGATAGTTTCTGTTACAAACCTACTTGTTTTTTATTGTTTTGTCATTCGTGCATCATTTGCCAGAGAATAACCGTAATATATAAAGTAACCATAACATGAAAACAAAACCCTTCAAAATTACTTGCAATCATTTTCATAAATGAGAATAAATTTCGGAAGATGCCACAGATAATAATCTTATTATAATTTATCCGTTATTCGGTTTGTCGGATGCCAATTTTAAAATGCAACACCTTTAAAATTTAATAAAAATTATCTTATTAATTCTAATTGCAGAGTATTTTGTTTGTGATTATCTGTCTTTAATCTTGGTTCGCTTTAAAAATTTGTAAGATGGTTAAATTAAAAATTTTCTTATAACTTGACACTTCGAAATGTAAATGTAATTAGTTACTTTTCTTATAAAGAAACTGCAATTGAGTTACTTTGAAGTAACCTCCCAATCCCTGTTTATTTATTTAACTGTTTAAGAAAAAACGTATTTTATATAAAAATGTTTCATTCACTAATCTGGGGGGCCCATTCGTTTAAATAGAGCTTTCTACACATAGTTCTCCCCACAAGAGCCCGCATTTTCCACCCTGCAATAATAGTTTTGAACCGCTATATTGTATTGGCATCAACACTCTCCCCAAAGCCGGTAAATGGTTAAAGGAGCCCCCCTGAATGACACTGCCAACTGGCAAGTATTTCCCGCCCCTTTGATACCACAAGCCGACAGGGGAAATATTTAGTCCAGCTGCAAGAATTACAAGACTGTAAAATTAACCCGCCGACGGATGTTGTTCTTGTCGGGGTAATTTTTGTGTGCCATCCTCTTTATTATTTATGGATGCGTTTCATAAGTAACGTGTCTGTACACATGCGCTCTTGCCTAAGCCCTGGACACATTCGACGGCTTACTTTGGCCGTGGGTTTTATGGCTGTCGGAACAGGATTAGGGTAACACGTGCTTAATCTGGGTTTCTTGTGCCGCTGGAGAGTTTAGCCTTTTTTTTCTCCATCATTCTTGTTTTTTTATTCTTTGTACAATGAACAAAGGCGTAAGGGGGAAATGTTTACAGAATTAAACTTGTGTGATGATTGTCACAAGTTCGTCAATATTTGGTTAAGATTCCTCCCCTTCATTGTAAGGCTAGCCGCATACTTTCGGTTCTCTTATTTAGTATCCGAATGTGATTCCGAATTCGGAATCTCGTAAGACACTACGCGATTTTACCAAGTACGATGTCTTTATTTCGACATAACACTGTCAGTTGATTGAGTAACGTTTCCATGAAAGTCATGTAGTCCATTCGACACAGGACAGGAATGTGCTGAGAATGGAAATTTTCTGTTAGCGACAGTCTCGCGGAAATGTATGCATTAGGAATAACGTCTTTCGTTTTTCTTTTTTCGTTCTGGATGACCCGAACACGTGAATTTATTTTCGAAGCTAACACACGGTTTTTCACACGGAAAAGAACTCATGGAACTCATAGCTAATCCGAAAGCTCTTTCAGCACATCTTATCTACGAGCTTAGGAGAACGTCCGATATAGCGATATATCGGGGCTAACCAGGGCCGTCTCAATAGGAGTTCGCTAATGCTCACTCTACTGACTACTAGTATCATCTATATTTCTACCAGGCCTGTGCTTCTTCGGTTTGTGACGTCACGAACGTGAGCTGAAAATTGAGTCCGGGCTTCGTTATTCACATACATCATACACAAATCCATATACCCTTCCTTTGAGGAACGAACATGACTTTTTATTACGTTTTATTCTTGCACTTTACTGTAAGAGACAATGCTATTTCTTAAAACCATTTATATTTGTGCAAAAGAGGAAAAATAATAAATTAAAAACGTTTTAGATTATAGAAATATTTTTAAAAAGTCAGTAATGGAATTTTTTTTTACATTCGGTCAAGAGTTTGATATTTTTTTTATTGAAATTAAAAAATGAATGATACTTTTATTAAGAAATAGTTTAAAATGTGATTTTTCGTCTGCAACAATTTCAAAAAATGTACTTTAACAATCTTAAAGATATTCCAGTTAATTTTCATAATTAACATTAAACTTTCAATTTCAGAGAACTTGTGAAATTTTTTTAAATGATGTAATAAAATTGTCATTTAAAAAAAAAAAATCTTATTTTGTCTGTAACAGAGTGACTATGCTATGTATTCATATAAAAAGTAAAATTTATACAATGTATATAATAATAAAATGTATGACAAAGGAATATATTTTGTTGCAACGTGCAATGTGATTGGCAAGTAGTTAAATGTGGTAGTTTTAAAGTTTAAGCTAAATTTAATTCTAAAATGTACAAGAAAAGTATTAATTGCAAAATACTATCATAAATAGTATTTAAATTTGGATATTTCACTCACACATAGTTAATATGTAGTATGATATGCAGAAAGTTTTTAAAAACTAGAAATTTACACAGAAACAGTTTTAAAAATCAGGACCTATATTAATCCAAAAAATATTAACTACTAAAGGTATGAAACAAATTCACACATTTCCTAACATAGTCAATTTTCTTTTTACACTGCTGTGTTGATTGTCATTTTTTTTTATCTTAGTGTAGTTGTTTAAAAAAAATATTTGCAATTCCAGACAAACAATTCTTAATAATGCATAGCATATTATTTCCACATTTATTACATTTAACAGAAAAGTCAATTCCTAAAATTTCTACGTTTTGTAAGGTGAGATTAATAATTATAGATTTATGATCAGGATAACTAAGAAATAAGCTTTCGTATTTGCGACTAATTAGTTTTTGAAATAATTGAAATGCATTCCCAGTTGTAAAAGTTAACAATTCTTGGGGCCATTTAAGGTGACCTCTGTCAGACAATAAGAAATACTTGTCAATATCTCTGGGACAATCTAGAGCCATCTTTCACAAGTATAGAAACACATTCAGAGCAACTTAAGGAATTAGATACCTTAAAAGCAACATACCCAGAAATAAAAATTAAGACAGACATAATCAAATTTCAGTTCTTCATACGACATCATTTTCACTATTATATAATTGTAAAAAAAGCTTCAGGAACTTCTCGGATTCTAAAATCTGAGTGCAAAAACACTGCCAACAGAACCTGCTTTCATGCTTGTTTGAGAGAAAATTAAATGATTTAGTTTTATAAATCCTCAGAATAAGGATTATCTAAATTAATTTGTCTTTGGTGTATGCTTCCTTGAATAGAAACAGATTCCCAATAATTCACAGCATTAATATTTTTGGTGTCTTTATGCTAATGTAAAGCAAGCATTTTTCGTATTTCCTGCCCTGTAGCATTTATATTTAAAAAACCACAAGTTTTCCCCTCAAAACTTAATGTCTAACAAAAAGATTCATAACCTATATATTTGAACTAGGAGATCGCACGTCACAATCGTAATTGCAACTACTTAATAAGTTTTGGATAGTTCTCTGCTGTTATTGGAAAACTGGAAACCAATCTTGCAGCCTCCGAATCTGGTACAGCTGTGGAAAAAAGTACCCACTAGTGATTGTTTCGGCCGTTAGTCATCCTATAGAATCGGACCTTTTTGACTTTGTGAAAAAATTACATTTTGAGTTAATTGCATGACACAAAATTTGCATAAGGGGCTGTCTTCATATTAAAAATGTTACGAACTTTAAAATTTCCAATAGAAACATTCAATTTTATTAACTTAAAAATGTTAAGCAACCTCGAAAACCCCTAAATCTAAGTTTTTGTTATATTTGGATGAATATTTGACGAGTTATTCAATCGAGTCACTTGTGGACTTGTGAAGATGTAAAAGAGATTCGTAAAGACTTACGCATGCATCTATGTCCGTAATGCTTGTCGATGTTGACGGTCGTTACAATATTATTTCTTCGTAATAAGATTTTCTTTATAATATGATTTTATTTCTTCGTAATATAAACTATTTACATGGATGCATATTCGCATAAGTTATATAAAGCAAAAGATTACTTAAATAACCAGCTATGTTTTCGCAGCATGAAGCGATCTTAAGTAGTAAACAGAACTCAGAAGCTTAACTTGAAAATAAAGGTAGGTAGGTTGGTACATGTATTTTACGGCTGGTGTGCTTGATCAGAGACCCGCTTATCAACCTTCGTCAAGTAAGACACAGACAGAATTTTTACCCGTACAGTGAGAGAAAGTACACCCAGGGCAAAGGCTGGACTCTAACCCGCACCCGGTACAGTGCGCAGACTGTTAGCGTAATGCGCAGCGATCAAACCCACTAGGCCACCCGGGCCCCAACTCAACGTAAACATCAAGAATTCTAACTATCTGCCGACTCGGCGGCGCAACGGTTAGGGAGCTAGCCTTTGTAGTCTCTGGGTTCGGGTTCGAATCCCGGTAAGGCATGGAGGTTTGTGTGTCGAGTATATGCGGAGTACGTGCTCGTTAAATCTGTTGGGTCCGAAAGTCCTGTGGGCGGTCATTGCGCAGTTTCCCACGGGTACAGGTCCCTGGAGACTATTTCCCTACCCTTCAGGGACATGTCTAAATTGTGGAGGTGGCGATAGATGGCAGCATCTGTCATATGTGTGTGTACACTCTTAAAACAAAAGAGTGAAATCCACTCCTATAGGGGAAGTGCATTTTCGGCACCGGAAAGGAGTGGAAATTAACTCAGACTGAATTAAAACTGCTCGTTTGTTTTAAGAGTGTATGTCGTGTCCATCCTTCTTGACGATGGATGGTTTATAAGCGGGTCTTTGTGACCAAGCACACAAGCCTGAAAATATATGTCTATGTCTAACTATCTCTCAGTTGCCAGATTACAGCTACACGAGAGCTAATGGCGACGGGCCTCGTAAATTAGAACCACAGTCAAGTGACGAGCCGATACCTGAGTAGGCATCCAACGCAATTTTTTTAAGGTCAACATCATATACACAGCTTTGGGACTTCGGAGCATATTTAACTTGCACTTCCTCTACACAGGGTATTATTCGTAGGACTTTTTTCTTTGCTTGCACAGGCCGTTTATAGGTCGTCAGTTATTTTGGCGATTCGCGAACCCGAACCTGTTACTTTTTGCATGCAAAGGCAAGCGGATTAAAGACTGGGCTCCTCAGCCTTTTGCTGGATCGTAAAATAAAGTTTTGAGTGATGCTAAACATGTGATTTTCCGAACCTATAAATGTGTGTAAATAAAAAAAAAACTCACCATACTAGGTAAAATACTTGACATTTCTATTTTTACACATAAATATATGTTTTCACCATTTTTCAATTTACACGCCTCTTTCACACATGCAAATGCGTAATTTGATGACTCAGATGTGTAATTCTTGAAATATACTCATGATCTTGAGTAAATTTTCAATTTTACACATTTAGTTTTTAGAGTGATATGCAACTATTTGCAGTACGATTTCAAATGCAGTGACAGAAAGGCTAAAATATCTTATAATAATTGTATATATTCAGCCGAATAAGTTTTGTTTTTCAAGACATACATATGAACAATGTATAGTAATTTTTTTATTGTTTTTTAATAATATTAAAGTATTACAACTCAATACTACGAAAAACTAATACAACTGGTTTCCGCTCCATTAAGAACCATACACAACTTCGTGGCTTTAAAACAAACTTTTAAAATTATATTGAACCAAACAAAATAATTTAGGACTGCTGCAACTTTACAACTTTATACCCTCTTTTAGAACAAAAATAAACTATATGCATAAAAAATACCCAATATATAACAAGCTTCCTTCAATTCATATTGTATTTGTTAAAAAAAATGTTCCAAACTTTATGTGGATAACGATCTCAAACGAATGATAAAAAAGAGCTCTTAGAAAATCAAACAAGAATTGCCGGTAGTCAGCAGATTTTCGGTAACTCAATAATCCCCAATCTGGATCTATGACTGATACATTGATTTTGCCAGGAAGCAGATTTGTCCCATAATATATATTCACGAAAGCCAATTCTTTACTCATCGGACTAAAATAAGTTAGCTCAATCTGCGTGTTAAGGAGTTTAGTCGACGTCTAATCTGCCTTCATGAAAAGATTGTGTTTTTAGTGTTTCAAGGGATTATGTTTCATAGTTATTTCTTCCTTGCATTGTTAAAATATACGTAATAGCTACGGTAAAAAATATTCTGTGGAACAAAATTGTATATTTAACAGTATCTTAAGTTGTGATTAAGATTTATTTTTAAAAAATTCACATTGGGAGATAATAAGAGTACTTTTAAACTATAACACATAGTCAGGTGTCAGGTCTATTTTTAGGTCCTCAGTGAAATATGCTGGCAAGTTAAATACTTTTGGTAACCGTTTATTGTTCTAATACTGATCATTAATTTTCAAAAATAATTTTTTCAGTTTCCTAAATTTTATAAAAATTTCACATCATTATGAACAATTCATTTATATACGCCACACTTAAAAAAATGAAAAGATTAGTAGAAGAACGTGCTAATTGACATTTTTGAAAAATTGAGATTTTTTGTGTCAATGAACATGTTATTCCCTCCTTTAAAGATAACAAAATTCTCCATTTTAATAAACTTCAAGTGAAGTGTATTTCTTTTTACTGTTGTAAGTGCCGTTCTTAACGTATCTAAGTCCAAGCGAAAAACTTTGAAGCTCATTTTCTCGTTTTCACCTTTTTGTCACTTGGCACGTTCTTCTAATACGCTATGCATATTTACACCAAAGTAATGATATTGAAGTGGAATAAAAATATAACTTATTTTGAAAAACATTTCACTACGAATTATTTCTAAATACTTTATTTACAACAACATATAATGTTTTAAAATCTTATTTCTATAGAAAAATATCACCATATACTTTAAAAACTCCAATATCTATTAGTTTACAACATTGACGTATAACAACAAGCTATATCAATAAAAAAAACGAATTGCTTTTAAGTACTTAATCCTATGTACCATCAAGCGCATAGGACATTTATAAAAAGCATCTTCTCAATGATACTACAACAGCATTCCAAATATCTCCAGCCAAATCAGGCGAACCTGCCATTAGGGCTTCATCTAATTGTCCTCCTCAAGCCAGTGGCCGCGCACGTGTTTTGACAGTAGACAAAAACATTCCCGAAGTCGTGGTCATATTGTTGCGTTCTGTAGTGGGCATACAGTTGAGAAGATGGAGATGCTTGGCGAGAAACAAAGTGAAGCCGTCAGAAAGTCGCCAAGCAACCCTAGTACGCCCTAACAGACCACTCACTCAATGTTAGTTCACGCTGAAACGCATCATTTATCCCTTAAAAAGCGTTAATTAAATATCAAAAAATGACTATTTGCACATTTATAGGCTGTAGCAAGAGATCTGAATTTGTACAAGGTGGTAGTAATTGTCTTCAAAAATAAGAAAAATGCGTTGTAATTATAGTTTTTATTAGTCAAAAATCAGCAAATCTATGTAGTAAGCCTACAACCTCTACTGTAGAAAAGCATCAAATAGCTCGCTGAGAGAATTTGTTTGGGCTTACTACTAAGCAATCGATGGCTTCACTTGGCAAACCAATTTTGCATCGGTTTTTTGTCCAGCGGCATTTCCATCTTCTTCTTAACTCTATAGTAGTGGGCGATATTGAGACCTCTGCATCTGCGACCTTCTCTATGACTACTACAGGGGCGGTCTGGCCTTTGTTGCTTGGTTCGCTATTGAGGAGATTTTCCGTGCCAATAGACATGCCGCCCTACAATGGCAAGCTACATTAGAGGGATTAGTGGCAGTCCTGGGATCCAGAGATTTGGCTCGATATTGCCTTTGGCGTCGTGCTGCAGTGGTGGGTGGGGGGTAATTGGCGAAGTTTCGGGACCTGATTTTGATTATTAGTTGATATCATTTGTTAAGAGAGTAGAAGAAAATGAAGTTTATGCATCAGGTTGAGGTTGGTAAGGAAGTAAGAGAGAATGGGCGAATGGATTGAAAAGTGAAGGGTGTCTTAATCCATTAACGAAGATTGATAAGATAATTTGCCACACAAAAATGAGATCTTAAGTTTATTGAAATAAACAAAATATAAAACAAATGAAGAAAATAGTCCTGAATAATTTATATAGGACAAATTAAGTTACACGAAACACGAATTCAAGAAACTTAAAGTTGAAATTTTTATTCGGAAAATGAAGATGTTGATGGTATTAGCTAAGTTATAGTTAATGAGTTAATGATAGGTTGAGTTGTTGAACGCAAACGCAATTTCCAAACAGTTTAACAGCAAATAATAGGGAAAATCTTGGGTTTTGCAATATCACAGCATTGGAATTTGATAACAGTGGTAATTGGCGTACTTTCGAGACTTGGTGAATTGATTGAAAAGATGTGACGTCTTTAAGAGCCGCGTGTTCTGCATACGAATATAGAAAATAGATTCGTGATTGCCGACGCAGAGCATTTTTCTTGCCAAATGTTTTTAAGGCAAAATACTCTTTGGTATCCGGACAATTTTGTTTTCTCTAAAAAACATCGGTATCCAACATGGGGCAGTATTGTTGGGCCCTATTGAAAACCTGAACACTCGTTTATACTTTCAATGTACACAAGGCACACAACCTATGAACCATTTTGTTTTCCTTTAAAAACATCAGTTCTAGCCCTTTATAATAAAACTTGAAAAAATAAGAAATTTAAAAATTCGTAAAAAACTTCAAAAATGCAGATAAAAATGTGATAACTTTAAAACTCGTAAAAATGTGACATTCTCTGAGGAAAATAAAAAAAAAGTTAACAATTTTTTTAAATTTAGCCGGGAGCGAACTTGGGACCGCTGGAATCCGAACCGCTTACACTACAACTAATCTACGAGGACGTGGGGACAATTGCCGAGGAACTGTTTTAATAAAGTTGGCTAAGTTCTCGTGTTCTTTCCAACATAAACATTACACACAACTCCAACTGACGTTATTTCCTGTACGGGCTTCGCACGCGAGAAAAGAGTATCGTGCACCCTTTAACGATTCATGTATAAAAAGTAATGTTAGGTAATGTTTCCGGATTTGTAATGGAAAAAACAATAAATCAAAGGGATCCCGAGTACACTGGGACATGCGCGCTTGAAAAATCTGTAGGGTTTTAAATCCCGGGCCCGGGTGGCCTACTGTACCGGGTGCGGGTACACTAGGCCACCCTGGTTGGTAAGGTCTTGACTGGTATCCCTAAGGTTGCGAGTTCGAGCCCTGGCCGCCGAAGACCCCCGTGTACGCTAATGGTGACTGGTGCACGTTAAATTCCGTCGTGGTCACAAAGTCCTCCAAGTTCCCATACCAAATCAATACCTCTGGGGGTGACAAGTCAATTCTGGGGAGTCAACTCTAGTACAGGTCCCTGGAGACTATTTCCCTCCCCTTCAGGGACATGTCTAAATTGTGGAGGGGGCGATAGATGGCAGCATCTGTCTTAAATGTGTGTGTATGTCGTGTCCGGTCCTTCCTGACGAAGGTTTATAAGCGGGTCTCTGAGCAAGCACACAAACCTGTATATATGTCTACCAACCAACTTCTAGGGATGCCGACTGGACGGCTGAATAGTCAGGCAGTAGTCCAGGCAGTCAGAAGGTCCCGGGCTCGAATTCCGGCATATGGGCTTGGATATTTGTACTGTATGTTAGTTTGTATTTGTTCTGAGAACACTGCAGCATACGTGCTCGTCAAATCTATGAAGTTCAAAGTCCCAAACAAGTGCACGATGGCACTACTGGTTTGTTTTTTGCTTCTGTTCTGTTGTCGATCTCGTCACTTGACCAGGGCTTTAAATTGCGAGGCGTAATTTTGGGTGTTTTAAAACTCTTTGGATGCCAGAAATAGACCCGGAAAACGTACCAAACAACCTAACCTATAAATGTACTTGACGACGGTTGATAAGCGGGTATCTGATCAAGCGCACAATCCGGTAGCAACCTACCTATCAGTTTAGTCCTAAGTACCGACGCGATGGTTAGGTTAGTTTGAAAATCGTCGCACTATAGCTACGTATAGGCTATTGGTGACGGGCGTCGGACGTACGGCGTTAGCGTACGATGTCGCTCGAAATTCCATTGGGTGCCCGCTCAGGTGTCGATCTCGTCACTTGACTAGGATTCTAAATTTCGAGGCGTAATTGGCTTGGCTCAAACTCCTAAAGGAGACTAAAAATAGATAGCTGTAAACGATTAAATTAGAATATTACCAAACTAACGCAGCGTAAAAGGTAGCGTTTGGTCGGTTTCGAATTTCTAATAGAAAAAAATACCAATAAACCATGGGCTCCCCAAGTACATTGGGACTTACGCGCTTACTAAATCTTAGGGGTCCTAACAACTGCCGGCGTCAGTGCACGATGTCGCTTCAGCTCAGGTGTCGACCTCGTCACTTTGCCGCGGTTTTAATTTACTAGGGGTACATAACTGTGTCATCTGACTAGAGGCTAGAAACAGGCATCAGGAAAGCATTCTTACCTTACCCCTACACTGTAAAAAAAGGGCCCGGATGCTCTAGTGGTTTGGATAGCAGACCATCACGCTAGCAGTCTGCACGCTGCTGTGACGGGTGCGGGTTCGATTCGCGCCTTTGCCCTGGGTATACTTCCTCTCTCTGTGTCAGTAAACATTCTTTTTGTATGTCTTACTTGACGAAGGCTTATAAGCGGGTCTCTGATCAAGCACACAAGCCACTGTAAAAACGCTATACCGATCGGTATAGCGTTGGACACGCTATCAGCCCCTCTCGGATAGCAAGCGTTTGGCGCTGGTTTGATCCCGGTGGCAGTCACTGCTTTCCTACAGACGGAAATATGCAGCCAAAATCTAACTAAAAAAAACCTAGTATACTGGGATAGACAAGGCTCGTTAAATCTGGTGAGTCTAAAGTCCCAACGATGTCAGCGTTGGATGTGACTCGAAGTCCAGTTTGGTGCCAGCTCAGGTGTCGACCTCGTCCCTTGACTGCGGTTCTAAATACTGTAATGCTGTGTTAAATCTCATTAAGTAATCTAGAAATAGATCCGGAGACGATTAAATTATCAAATTACCGGTTACTACACTCTTAAAACAAAAGAGTGAAATTCACTCCAATAGGAGAAGTGCATTTTCGGCACCGGAAAGGAGTGGAAATTAACTCATACTGAGTTAAAACCGCTCGTTTTAAGAGTGTAGGACGCAGATTGTTTTCTTTTATTTTTTTTACCCATTCTGAAAAGAGTGAAATTCACTCCTATAGGAGAAATGCATTTTCGGCTGGGAAAGGAGTGGAAATTAACTCAGACTGAGTTAAAACCGTTCGTTTGTTTTAAGAGTGTATATAACGGAAATAATTTGACAGTAAAGATGCTGGAAAATATCCCTATGAGTACGGAAAAAAATTTTATCAGAATTTTAACGTAACCCTGCCCTACAGAGAATATTCGTGAACAACAGATATTTTCTGTAGGGCAGGGTACGTTAAAAATAAAAAGGCGAACATATACCACTGGTATACGAGCCCACGGCATAGGAGTCAGGCGTGTTGACCACTACAATACCGCGACCACGGAGAAAGTTTTTATGTTTTCAAATTCGTTTCGTGATCAAACCGGAATTTTTTTTTATCATCAAATACATTCTGTATCAGTGGTTACAGATTTTATCTGTTTACAGAAAAAATGTGTCTTTTAATAAATTGATATATAATATGCAATAAATTTCTATAGTTTTAGGAAACAGAAATTTTCTGTGGGAGAATAACATAATTTTTTTACATAGTACCTGTGTGGGACAATATATTTTTCAAGTCTAACCTGCGATTCCCAAATTTCAAGCAACCCTAATGTGTCTTTGGATAAATGCAGATGTATTTTTACAATAAATTTCTGTAGTTTTAGAAAAAAGATAATTTCTGTAAGAAAACATAATTTTTTTTACATTGTAACTGTGTAGGACAATATTTTTTTTCCCAGTACCCCAACCTGCGATCCCCGAATTTCGAGCAACCCTGACTGGGGCAACCTTTAACAGGGTTCTCCATTGTGGTATCATTAGGTTAGGGAACACACTGGGGCTTTCTACAATGGACTCCCATGGCCCGAAGTCCCCCTACAAAGGGCGGTCTTCTCTAAAGATGGCGGCCCAGAAGCCACGCGAGTATTAAAATAACCGCGGTTACCTTCCAAAGTAACTGTTGACCTCAGGTGGTCCCTTAGACCACCTTCGAGAAAGCGGACATGTTATCGATATGTTTGAAGTAAGTTTTTTTTTGTTTTTTGAACGGTCTGTGGGAACTATTGGTATAAAATAGAAATATTTGGGAGTTCTGTTGGTTTGATTTTTAGTTAGTATTTAAGTATAAATACATATAATTTTTAGGTTTTAACGCTCTACATGGCTACTACAGTAAGAAAAAACTGCACAAGTATTGTGTAAAAATGGCAATATTACAATATTGCGTTGTTTCAATAGAAGAATTGTGTTGATGATATACGAACACACATTTATGTTGTTCCAACACAACCTACTATTACAGGACGAGACAATTATTATATTCATGCGCGATTGACAAAATTCTGAAAACTATATTGTTTTCTAAAATATGTATGACAATACTACAATATTCATTTTAAAGTTCCGTAATGTGTATTTTTAATCTTTAGTGTAGCTATTTATACGTAACATCAAAGAGCAGATGCTTAACCACATTTCGGAAGAATACATGCGATGTAATGCAGTTATACGTATATAATGCAGTTTTACAGGTTATTTATACTATTTGTAAATTCCTAAAAAAAATTAAAATTAATGCAATTTCTCAAGTTTTTTTAAATCATTTTATCAATATTAACAACAACAAAAAAGTGGCACAAAAACTTAGCCAATTGTATGAATATTTTCCTGAAAAGAGCGAAAATTGAGGCCAAAAATATTTTCTTGTGTCCAATGTTGTTTATATATGTGTTGTGTTCATATATACCAACCTTACATTCAATACTGCAACTAATGTATAATATATATCACTGCTACTTAAGGTAATTTTTGTTTGGTTTAAAATAGTAAAACAACTACTATGCACAGTAGCAAACTAATGCTACTCAAAATTTGAATGCTGAAATATCCTCGAATGCGGGAGCAGATAGCTTTCACTGCACTTGCGCACATGGTAAAATCGAATATTGACGTTATCGGGTTCTATTTGTATTCTCTAGAATAAATGCTCCAGAATATTCAAATGCATTATTTAAGAGTTTATGTATAAATTCAATGGATAATGCTAGTAAATATTCCTGAAGAAAGAATGAGGAAAAATTCTAAATATTTTAAGAGACTTATTCACAGAAGATATTTTATTTTTGACGGTATATATTTCAGTTCTTTAGTAAAAAATGTTTTATTGTATTTTTTTACTCTACTATAATTGATGGTTCTTAAATTTTTGACCATACTTATTTGAATACATTTACATCGCTCTGATCATTACTTTATTAAATCGTAGCTAAAATTATAATTACTCCATTATTCCATGTCTCCGTTGATTTTCGTCACACAAAATTCTACCACATACACAGTATCTATCAAAATGTATATCGCCTTGATCAGAATTTCTCATTTTACAGCTAAATGAAATCAGAAGTAAAGATATAAAGACCCTATACTTAAAATATTTTATATTGAAATGTAATTTATACATTAAAACAGTCATATTATTAATTTTTAAAGAAACTTCGCATTGTGTTTTTCCTCACTGGTCCATTCTTTTTCCGATGAAATTTTAGATTTATTATATTATATTATTTAGACATTATTAGAATAGAAGAACCTAATGCATTATATGCTACCTTATATTCATTTTACGCTTTACGTTTTTGAAACAACAACAGATCATTATTAAAAAATCGACATTAAAATTATAATATTGTTCAAATAAGTTAAACCACCGTTTGAGGCTTCTCAATATCGACAATGGTATAATATCAATAAAATACTTATTCTGTTATCTTATACTAATTATTTGTTCCAAATCGCATTTCCAAATTAACAACAATTTAAAAAAAAAACATCTAGGTGAAAAGATTATTAAGGGGGTGCCGGAGCCCGCCATTGAAGCCCATGTTAAAATTACCTTTTTTATGTACCTTTTTCTTAGAATCTACTTGATACATTTTAATGAAATTTTTACTAGTTATTAAATGGATGTTCAACTATACTTTAATTGAGTTTTTGTTTCGTTTTTAAATTATAAATTTTTAAGTGAAACTACATATTTTTGACCTAAAAAAACATCAATAATATTAAAAAGAAAAAAAGTAAGATAGTTATACTCAAATCCCTCCAGCGAATTTTAGAAACCAACTCCTTAATACGTATAAAAAATTTCAGGTGGATACTTATAGTAGATTCTGAGAAAAAGGTACACGCACATTGAAAAAGTAAGTTTTGAGATATACGCGTTTAAAGTAAACAATAATGGTTTCTTACCTATGAAACATAAGGGGATTTTACCTAAACAACATTTTAAAAAAATATATATTAAAAATACTTCTAGTACTTGAAACGTTTAGTTGAAGATATCGTTGTAAAGCTAAGATTGCATAGTTTAAGAAACACTAAAAACATTGAGTCATTTTTGAAAATTTTGAGGGGTATGGTCCCCCTTAAAATAAGTTCAAGCACACCGCACACCTCAATATCGACGATACTTGTAATCAATTTTATTCTGTAACCTTATTACTTACTAATTTAGTTTCAATCGCACTCCAAAATTAACCACAAATAAAAAAAACATGGATACGAAAATATTGTTCAAATAAGTTCAACCACACCTTTTGGAGACTTCTCAATATCGCAATGCTTTTATTAATAAAATTATTATTCTTAAATATTATACTGATTCTCTTCCAATTCTGAACATCTTCCATACTTGTTTCCCAAAAACTCTTCATCAGTTATCTTAAAATAAAATTTTAAAAATTTACATTCCTAAAATAATATCAAATCATAAAATCAATCGACATAAAAATGAAAATACTACTGTCCAACGCCGAGTTGTACGATTTCTCTACGCTTCCACCGTTTAAAGCTTCTCAATATCTTCTCCATACTTGTTTTCATAAAACTCTATTATCTAACAATAAAATTAAACAAAAAATTACATTCCTAAAATAATATCAAATCATAAAATATAGATCAACATAAAAATAAAAATACTGTCTAACGCCAAGTAGTACGATTTTTCTATGCTTCCACCGTTTGAAACTTCTCAATATCGAGGAGTTGAAAGGTAACGCAGCAGGTATTAGGTATTCTGTCAGGGCAGGTCACCTGAAAAGACAGATTTGCCTTTGATCACACCGATAAGGATCTACAGCTAAGAAATGGTTACCATACCTCATCTTGGAATGGAGCCAAAGTTGGGTTTTATGGCAGAAATTCGCTTCAACTTGAAATTTGGTATCGGTTTTATTTTTCGAAGTATTAGTTTGATAGTTTATTTGTTGTGTATTTAATACATGTTTATGCCAATCTGGGGATAAAAATAATGTCTAAATAAAAATATCTAAAACTTCTTCTGAAAAAGAATAGACCAGTGAGTAAAGATACAATTCGAAATTTCCTTAAACGTTAACAATATGACTGTCTTAATGTATAAATTACATTTCAATATAAAAGAATTTAAGCACCGGGTCTTTATATCTTTACTTCTGATTTCATTTAGCTGTAAAAAGAGAAATTCTGATCAAGGCGATATACATTTTGATAGAAACTGCATATGAGGTAGAATTTTGTATAACGAAAATCAACGGAGACATGGAATAATGGAGTAATTACAATTTTAGCTACGATTTAATAAAGCTGTAAAATCATAACTACTGATTAGAGCGATGTAAAATTTGATCAAAACACTCGTGGGGCAATGGAATTTCATTTGGAAGAAATCATGCATTTTTGGAATAATGGAATAGTGAGCAATAGAGCGTTGGAGTGAGACCAGAAGTTTGCTCTAATATTGCGTTGTCAAGCTCAAGTCAAGAGACAATGTTTCAAAATATCGCAAAATTATTTCCCTACTTAAACAATAGGAGCCATAATTTTAAAGTTAAAACGATGTTTAAAATTAAATCATGGTTTAAAGTTTGACATCAGTAGCCCCAACGTTTCTAGGGCACAAAATCTGAAAAAAAGGGACTAAGCGCAAATCACAAACAATTCAATGCCCCGAGTTGTGGTCCTTGGCTACATGGCGAAAAACTGCTCGGCTAAATGTAGCCAACGGTCACCCCGGCCTCCTACTGATGGGGGAAAGCACTTAATCGGTCTTATCTTTTTGGGCAATCGCTCTGCTCCCGAAATAATATTCTATTAAAATAAATACCCTTATTTATACCACTGCACTTTTAAATCAAAATTTAGTCAACTAAGTACCATTGTTAGTTAATCATCGCATAATCATTGGTTGGCCGTGTTATTTCACAAGTACAAATTATTTCACAATTTAAAGATTTTTTAAAAAATACCCCTTAAGCGTCGAATCCTGAATTTCTTTTGAAATTACCACTAGTTACCAAGGCAATCGCTTCAGGAGCAAATTATTTATCGATTGAGTAGTTCTGGAATGTTGTAAGAAATATTTCAACGTTAAAAGATTTTAAAAGCTCTAAGCTTTTTTTCTCTTTGCTCACTGAGCAGCTAAAAGAAAACTACATCATTGGTTTTCTTTTTCGGAGATTTCAAAAGACAACGCTGAATATTTAGATTTTTAAGCTGTGATTCTTTTGTAAATAGTTCGTGTTGATACATTTAATGGTTTCAAAGCATTTATTGGAAAGCTTTTATTAAGGAGTAGACATTTGAAGGGTCTAGTTGCAAAACTCACATTCTTCAAAGTATAACTAAGATACAGGGTCCGGTCCGTACATTGGCGACTTTTGCCCATCGTAAATTCAATCAGACGAAGTCGCCAATGAAAGGATCGGGCTCTATGTCTTAGACTTTGAAGAATGTAAGTTTTGCAACTGGACCCTTCATTTTGTGGAGATATCTAAGAATGCTTCGTTTTATTGAAATAATATTGTTAAGCTCAATTTTTTTCTGAAATGCTAAATGTTTTAAATATTTTAAACATTCAAAATAATTATTTTATATTGTGTTGATAGAGAAATCGTCACTTAGCTGCGGAAAAGAGGCATAAGTTTGTTACAATATTAAAAAGCAGTTTTTCAACTTAGAAACATAAAATGTTGCTTTATAATTTAAAAGCTATGCTTTTTTTAGAGCGAATGAATCGATTGCTTAATGTGAAATTATGTTTCATAATTAATTCTAAACAGTTTTTGCTTTACCATATTTGTTTTAGATATATAAAGCTACCTTTAAAATATTATTGCCTAATACGTTTCTAAAAAAATGCCAAAAGAATAACATCAAACATTACAATCTACAAGTTACTCAAACCCCAAAGTTCCCAATCACAAAAAAAAAAAAAAAAAAATCTGCCAACTCTTCAAAACCCTCTTCTGTCAAAATGAAATCTAGCAGCCACGGGGTTTCCGGGGTAATTAATCTACTCCCGGGGTAGAAAAGGGGGGTAAAACCGGGGTCCCACTATTATATAACACTAATGGGGTAATATGGGGTAAAGCGTGTTGAGAAACTTGTCACCCTAACTGGTTACTTACTCATCCCGAAGAGGGGCTAATAACAGTCCCCACAGGGATTCTGTCCACTTGAGATGGGGGATACAATGTAAGGGGGCTTTCGTAAAATTACGAATGGGGGGGTTTGGGGGTTAATCCGCTTCTATTATGTTTTGGGTTAGAAGCTAATGAGAGGAAAATCCCAATTTTTATAGGGAGAAAATAAAAAAAAATCTTATTTTAGGTTACAATTGCTCTTCATATGAGCCTTCAACTGGAAAAAGTTCTGTTAATCAATTAACAACGATTGGCAAGAAAATTGCGAAAATGTGCTTTCTGCCTAAGTTTGTCTAAATAGTTAAAATGTAAGACAAATGGACAATAGATAAGTATTGAGTAAATTATTTAGGACAAATTAAGTTATACGAAAAACGATTTTTAAAAACTTAACCTTAATGGTTTTTATTCAGAAATGAAAGTATTTAAGTATAAGTATTATAGAAAGATTATATATATAAGAAGCGAAGTAAAAATATAAAATAAGAAATATATTCATTGTGTTAATTTTATAAATGTTACATTAACGTTTCTTTTTAAACTATCACTATTTACATGTAAAATTATAAGTTTATTTTAGAAATGACAAAAAACTTAAAATTATTCTTTAAAAAAAGTTTGTTCGATTATAATAACGTGTAAAAAGCATTATAATAATGCATTTATTTATAGCAGCAATATTCAAAATTAAAATATTATATAAATTCGTTTAAAAATTATCACTATAAAGACTCTTTTCGGTTAAAATCTTTTAGAACAAGTATTGTTAAAACTCGATTGTACCAGCTTAAATACTGTCATTTTTTTTAAATAGTATATTGCATTTAATAAACTATAGATGACAAAATGTCGTAACAATGAAGCCGAAAATACGGGCTGAAAGTTATTAGCATAAAAATGATTAATACTACTAGCTACCTTGTTAATGTAAATTATTAGTATATCGTGATTTCACATTGAAAACATGAATGCTCCTAAATGTGCTCGATAAAATATGTGGAGTTCAAAGTCTCGATGGCGTTAGAGTAGGATTTCGCCAGGAGTTTGATGGAGTGCCAGCTCTGGTGCCAACCTCGTCCTATGACAGCGGTTCGAAATAAAGATACGTGGCTGGATTAGAGTCGATACAAGTACTAAGCATACTAAAACAATTCTAGTTCTGGCACAAGCGTGCCTATGGTTAAGCAGTAGACCCCATTACGCTAAGAGGCTGGTATAGCCTGGTCGGTAAGGTCTTGGCTGGCATCCCTGAGGTTGCGAGTTCGAGCCCCGCTGCCTTCCGAAGACCCCCGTGTACGCTAATGGTGACTGGTGCACGTTAAAATCCGTCGTGGTCACAAAGTTCTCCAAGTTCCCAAATCAATACCTCTGGGTGTGACAAGCCAATTCTGGGGATCCTCTTGTTGGCTTCTGTCTCTAAAAATTAGATGGATCCACTTACGTGTGTGTGAGTGTGTGTGCTGTGTCTGTCTTACTTGACGAAGGTTTATAAGCGGGTCTCTGACCAAGCACACAAACCTGAATATATATGTCTACCAACCAACCCATTACGCTAACAGTCTGTGGGCTGTAACGGGTGCGGGTTTGATTACAGCCTTCGCCCTGGGTGTACTTTCTCTCTCTGTAAAAATTGTGTGTGTCTGTCTTACTTGACGAAGGTTTATAAGCGGGTCTCTGATCAAGCACACAAACATGAATATATATGTATCAACACGACGAAAGTGCAGTAGACCGTCTACAAGACACAAACATACATGAGTTCACCGTTCTACACGTAGTCACTTGACCAGGGTTCTAAATTACGAGGCGTAATTATCTGTGTTAAAGCTCCTAATGGATGCTAGAAATAGACAGCCGGAAAAAATTAAATTACCAAATTACCATTCTACATTACGTTTACTTGACATCCTAAAGTGATTAACCTTTACTGATTGAAAAGTTAATGGTTAAAATGGTATTTTAATTTTATAAATTTATTTTGTTTTTTAAGTAAAAATGAGTGGTAAAAAAAAGTTTACAAATATTCTCCAAAGCATTAAAATTCAAAAATCAATGAAATTATAAAATATAACTTTATTGATTTATATAAAAGTTATAAAAATACTGTGTTGTTAAAAAACTGAAAATCTGAGATATTCGTTGATCTCACATGGTTTTTGAATTAAGATGCTAGATTTTATCATGTATTATTGACGAAATAAAAAAATTACATTACAACAAATATTAATAAAAGATTTAAGTCTGAACTCACAAAAAATGTTTTCTTTGAAAACAAAAACAATTAGGACAGCCGAAACTTGGTAAGGGAGCCTTGGTCATGATTTCAGAATTTTATTTTTATAAATTTTATTTTTACACAAAAAAATTCATATGATAGCACATATTAAAGGGAATTTTATTGGCAACAAGGATATAATAGTGATAATATAAATAATACATTTTTCTTTTCTAAATTTATTGTTTTTTAAAACTTAGAAACTTGGCCAAGCCTCCCTTATTAAGGGAACTAAGGCTTATATCTTGTGAATATTAATGTGTGTACAAACTGAATAAAATATATTTAACATAAATAAAAAAAATACTTGGTATCTTGGTATGGACAATTATAGAATTTTTAATACAGATGAAATACCATGAAAATGTATTACTCTGAATATCAAATATTGTAAACATGATTTTCAAATGAATCCAGAGTGTCGAAATATAATATATATTTTTTTACATTAATGCTTACAAAATTAATTTCAAATATTTATTATTTTTCCCTTTAAAATTAGGCATTTTTGCATGGGCCAAGCCTCCCTCATTAAGAGAGGCTTGGCCCATGGTAAGGAAGGCTTGGTCCATGCAAAAATGTCTAATTGTAAAGGGTAAAATAATAAATATTTCAAAAGTTTTTACAATTTTGTAAGCATTAAATGTAAAAAAAATATATATTATATTTCGACACTCTGAATTCATTTGAAAATCATGTTTACAATTTTTGATATTCAGAGTAATACATTTTCATGGTATTTCATCTGTATTAAAAATTCTATAATTGTCCATACCAAGATACCAAGTATTTTTTTTATTTCTGTTAAATATATTTTATTCAGTTTGTACACACATTAAAATTAAGAAAACATAAAGAACATAAAGAAAAAATAACAAAGAAAAAATCTGATAATATCTTAATATTAATCTGGAGTATTATTATACTTGAATTAATAAGTTAATTTTTGCAGAAAAAGTTTGATATTTGGTCATAACTGACACTTAGCTTTAGTTGAGGTTTTAGTTTTATTCTAAACAAGTGCAAATATATTGATAATCAATCTATTACCTTCATAAAGTTATCATACGTTATTATTAATTGTGTATTTGATAAACATTATTTAGATTTCTATAACTAGTTCACTTAGGAAGCCTTGGTCCAGTGGGCAACACTCCCTTACATAGAGTGGCCAAGCCTCCCCACCTAGACATTTCGAAAAGAATGGCACATGGTGCTTTGTAGCCTACTTAATTGCACAAACTTTATAGCTTAAATAAAACCTTAACTTAACAGTATTTATAAAATACCACATACTTAATCTTATTGAATCGGTTTGTCTGTTACAAATTATGTCTAAAATGTTTACTTTTTGGGATGAGAAACTCTTTATTTTCTCCTCAATGCTAATAAGTAGCTCAATGAAACTAAGGTGTCTACCTGCTGACAACAGTAGCTTTGAGTACCATCTATTGAGAAAATTCTAAAATATTTTTAAATACTAAAATTTAAAGGTGGGCCTAGCCTCCCTTATGGGGTTTAAGGATCCCCACACAGGTTCCCTTATCTGTAACAGAATCACAACCATTGAAATCCAGCGCCTATGAATAAAAAAATAAATCCGTTGCTCAAATTGAAAAAAAAATAACATTGTATTTGACGCTAAGGCTTATAGCTCAAGAAATCTCCGATCTTCCGTCTATTTTTGTTCCTAACACATTTGTGAAAAAGAGAAATGAAATTGAAAAGACATTATTTGAACAAGAAAATGTAAACTCTACCAATGTTTTGTTCACTGTGTTACTTTTTACATTTTTCTTCTTTATTCTGAAAAAGTGGTAACGGATTTTAAGCTAAGGGTAATTCGATGAGGACTAAAGTTGCATTTAAGAAATTTTGCTATTTTCGTTTGATTTTGTGTACTACTTATTGCTTATTATATTTGCAAAAATCTTTTGAGTAATAACAAAAAAGATTTAACTAAGGATATATATATATAGAGAGAAATTGAACTATTTTTTAAATCTAACTAAATTGTAGTTATAAGCATTTAATAACCGTGACGAATAATACAGAAAAGAAACAACTTTATGGGTTGAATAAAGAATACAATTTTTTTAAAAAAATATTCTTCTAGTGTACTGTTACTGAATTTTTATCTTCTTTTATAAAGCAAAATAATGCTGAAATAAGCTCCAATTAAAAATGAAATAAGTTTTTCAGTAAATTGTTAAGCGCATTTAAAATGAGTTAAAGTTAATAAAAAATATATATTCTTTTAGTCTATCAACCAAATAATGAAATAATATATTTTTAATGATAATGTATAATCAAAATAATTAAATAAATCAATTACATATTCGACGTAAGCTTTTCTACTGTTTTTTAAAAACTCAATTTTCGTATCTCGTAGTCGGTGCAAAACTTTAAATTAAGAAATATAATTTTATATATTTAAATTCATACTGCTACAATGCATAAATTGCCTTTAATTAATACCTTGTATACACATTTTTAATAGTTATCTACTACCTACTACTAATAGGTACCTCTAATAGGTACCTTATCGCATTGTTAGAAAAATAAATAAAAATTGAGTGTATTTTACAAACTGAAGTCTTTTTGTTAAAGAATCTAGATAATAAACAACATTTACTTATTTATTATTCCCAGTTTTTAAAATTAATGAAAAGCAAGCATAGTAGAAGCATAATACTTAGATAAATAATTAAGAGTTTCTTTTTAGTTTTTTCTGCAAGTAATAAAGCCCGTTTGAAAGTGTATGTTAAAAGTGTCTATACAAATTAAAAAGAATTGAAAAATCATACACTGTAATGCAAATTGTGTGGTTGATTTCACCATAAAATTTTTCCTAGTATAGCTACAAGGGTTTGCGGTATTTCGGTATTCGATTAAACCATTTTTTAGGTTATGTAAATAAAAACCTGCTGAGGAATGGTTCAACCGAATGGCGAATATGGTGAAACATTTCACCACACAGCCGTTGCAGCTACTAGGTATCATATTTTTGGTGGCGCCAAATTTTAAACAGTGTAGGTTACAACTGTTCGAAACCTATAGTGTGGTTCGTCCTGAATTCCAATATCAAGACAATGTTTTTTCGAAAACAAGTTTTGAAAGTGAGACTATTGAAAAATGAAAGCAGAATATCACATAAAATTTGATTTCAAGTTTTGTCTCGCTTTCTTAGTAGATTGTGGATATTCTAATATTTCAGTATCTTATTTCATGATATAGTGTAAACTATAATGGCGGTTGTATATAACGGAAACAATTTGACAGTAAAGATGCTGGAAAATATCCCTATGAGTACGGAAAATATGTTATCAGAATTTTAACGTAACCCTGCCCTACAGAGAATATTCGTGAACAACAGATTTTCTGTAGGGCAGGGTACGTTAAAAATAAAAAGGCGAACATATACCACTGGTATACGAGCCCACGGCATAGGAGTCAGGCGTGTTGACCACTACAATACCGCGACCACGGAGAAAGTTTTATGTTTTCAAATTCGTTTCGTGATCAAACCGGAATTTTTTTTTTATCAAATACATTCTGTATCTAAGTATAAATCTAAAAAATCTTTGAAGCGCGTGGATCAATATGAAAGAAACGTATTTGATTTTGTAGTTTACTGAAATGTAAAAGCGTATAAAGTATTTGAAACACATGAGTGAATCTATTTTTAAAACGCATTTTTTTTTGCATTTCAGTTTCAGAATGGCCTTCCATTATGAAAGTTCTGGAGTTTCTGTATTTTATTTGCAAAAATGTTTTCTTAATGACATTTCAAACCATGTAATTTGAATCACAAAATAATATTCAGTTTTATAGCTATTACAAAGGTTATTTTATTAGGTTTTCCTTTAACCCTCCAAGCGCCCGACCCGAGTTAACTCGCGAATATTTTTGTGCGCCTGGCGCCCGGCCCGAGTATACTCGGGTTGACCAAAAGTGCTTACCCCCACAGACCTCCGGTGGTGATAATTGGAGGGATGGGCTAAGTGTCAACCAGGATACCTCAACCCAGTGGGGGGTAGGTTGTAGCTTAATTTTCTCTGGTAGTAATTTATGGTTGCTGGAATTTTATTTTGTGCCAAATAAAGATTGGCGGCAAATAGACTTAAATTTTGGCAATTTATTTTATTGTTTTATTTACAATGACAACAGTCGAGGAAAATAGATGTCTGCTACTCTTTAAACTATAGTTTTTAATTAAATATAGAAGTCATCTTAGGTCATGTCTTTGAAATTTTGGTACGATTTTATAAATTAGTGAATTTGAATTACGATTATTTTTCGAAGTTTTGATTTTTCTTACGAAAGTACAAGTATTCCTTTAATAAGTAATTTTAGATACTTTTTTTCTATTTGTCTGTGTTTTTGCTAACTATTTATTGGCCAGATTTCAATTACCTTTATAATAACATAATACCTGCAAATAAGATTATGCGAAGTGAAAAAAAAGACTTAAAATTTTCTTACGCCACTTTAATTTTAACTTTTTTTGGTTTTTATATTTTTTCCCTTACGAACCAACTTTGGTGCAAAAAAAAAACAAAAAAAATTATAAGAGAAATAATAACTGATATTAGTTACACCACATTTCTATTAAATTAAATAAAATTCACATGAAAGTTATGATATAACTTGTTTTGTAATAATCAATGGATAATTGTGATAAATTGACAGATTAAAAATATATCCATTACTGACGAATCCACAAAATTTGCTATAATGATAAGCCTTACCCAGAAAAAGACAATAACTGTATTCAAGATTGCACACTTTTAGATTATTTTAATTTTTATATAAAGATTATAAGGAAGAATTATTTTGTGTAACACTTGCTGATTCAAAAAAGGTCGCTTATTTCTTATTCTGTTTGAAGTATCTCTTACTAAAGCAATAACGTTATAAAAATTTAAAACATTTAACCGATTCATTTTTTAATTACTTGTATATTAGCATTTTATTTATGTCTGTGAATTTTTTTTAAAGGGTATCTTGCCTTTTAGATAAGGAATAAATATCTAACATATTATTCACTGATTACGCTTTAATAAACAAAAATTGCAAATAAAATGTCCCTTTTCTCCATCAATTACGTTTTCATAAACTTATCTATTTTGAATGTGCGTCTTTCAATTCTGCCTCTTCTTGAATGCAACACAACAACGGGCAGGCAGGAGAGGGGACATAATGAAATGACCCTCCCATATGGTAAGTCGGGGGGGGGGGGGGGGGGGGTCAAACTCTCTGAACCTTCTCGCCTTCTCGCCCCCCTCCGCAGCTGCGCGCCAGGTATAGAGCAAGGCCTTTAGGCTACCTGGCTACCTTGGTAAGAGCTGGGCGAACGCTAAAAAGAAATAGTACATGTTTTTGAGCCAAACATGCCTCGTTAGATGTAAAGGGAACCAGATGAGTGTATCACTAATCCTCAGGTGAAATTCCCTAACCGAAAAGGTTTTTGTAATTACGCTTCGTAGTCAGTTCGCATTCCTATTACTGAATACTTTCCTATTACTGAACTTGATCTTGAATATTGCAATATGCACTCAAATAGTCAGATAACGTTCAATTTTTTTTCCTGACATATGATAAATATTGGTATGCGTAGCAAGTAAATTATAGGAAAATTTAATGTGCATTTTTAATATTTTGAATATTTAAAATAATGAAATATTGAAATTGACTATTATAAAATAATACTCTCAAAATAATTATTTTAGAAAAAAATTGCATAGATAAAGTATATTTTCTAAGTCTGTGAAGTGAATTATTTATTAGAATTTTTACAAGCTTAGCAAATTTTGTTATAAAAATAATTTCATAATCTATAGTATTTGTATTATATTTTAGTTAACTATATAATTTTTATGATTGTTATTTCGTTAAAATAATTTTCAATTTTTCTGCGTACGGTGAAATATGCAAAATGTTTATTCCTCATTTTTGATGAGAATAAAAATTGTATTAATTTTTACGAAAATATAAGACAAAAAATCTTTTTTTCTATTTTGTTAAATTTTTGGCTTTGAAAACGATTGTTTCTGGTTTCTGTAGACAGAAAAATGTAGTCTTTATGTAACAAAATTTTTAGTACAAAGAAGGTCGGCCTTTTATTTGACAAATAAGTGTCGCTTTTGGGGATTCGCATGCCATTGAGTGAAATTACTATTCGTAAACCACTATGGGGAACTAATCTGAAAAGTAAACAGTGTTCATTGCGCTATGGTCACCAATGGGTTACAATCGGAGCCAATTACAATAGCATCAGAGTGTACTTTGCACATAATGGGGAAAGGTGAGGGTATTTCACTTGGGTGTGGTTTGTTAGTACCTTAGGATTGTTCAAAGAAAGGTGGTGATTGGCGGCCACAAGTTTACTGTATATAACACTTATTTTAGCGAGTCGTAGTGTTCGCAAAAATGAAGCTATCGGTGAATTCGCGAGCTGAAACGTCAATTTTTTCACTTTGGAGCTGAATTTTATTTGAACTAAGCGAAAAGTTCAAACATTGGTAATGTTGTTGAAAAAGTAGCTTAGTCTAACGTTATTAAATTTCTACAAGATAAAGAACCTTTAGACCAGCTAATATAACGACTAAAGCCAATTCAAAATTCTTGGTTTATATGCATTTTTTAGCCCAAGATGAAATGATTTTGAATGCTTCAATTAGGTTGGTTAAAAGAGTTTAAACTAATTAGCTGCATTTTATTGGTTTCATTATTGTTTTATAGTTGAGAAATAGATATATAATATTCAAGGTATAGGTTTGGAAGGACATTGGTTTCACAGTATAAGAAAAAGAAGTAATAGGTAAAGAAGTAATAGTCTGCACTATCTGTTATTCCATTAACAGAATTCCACCAAGCACTTGAAAAATCAGTAAATGACTGTGGTCTATATATAAAGAATTGCATTACCTTGTTTAGACCTACTAAATCTTTCGTCATTCTTGCATGAGTTAGGTCAACGGGAAACACTGGTCAGCAAACTCATTGCATAAGTTATTTCAATGCATTTCGAATGATCCTGGTTGCATGTTGACTTTGAGTTATTCCTTCTCCATTCTTTTAGTACATTTCATGAGGGTTTGTTCAATATTGCTTATTATTAGGGACTCCATATTTGTTATTCATTGAAGCATGGCTTTGAGTCACAAAGCAGCAAACTTTTGTTGGACATCTCAATAATTACAAGGAGTGGTTCCGTCGCGTGAAGTGAAAATTTTTGGCCGTTTTTTCATCGTTTCCTTTCAAAATCATCTTTGTAGATATTTAGGTTTTAAAAAACCAATAGTATATTCTTTGTCAACATAAAATTTCCTTTAATTTGATATCAAACTTGACTTATTACGGTTTCTTGTTATTTTTAAAAAAAATGATGTTTTTTCAAGATGGCGGCCAATAAACATATTTTGCGCGACATTTCGGGTTGAAATTTTAGTATGTTCATTAGAAGCATGTTTTCTACCATTTGCAATAAGAATAGTTTGTGTTCTAATTAATTTCACCCTTAACTCTATTTCGACTATACTATTTTTCGAGCGCGCTGCAAGTGAAAATTTTGGACTTTCCACATTCGGGCGGAATTTGCCTGATTTTCAGCGCGCTGTAGCAACTAAACTATTAGACTGACATAAATGATGTAATTGACTTTTATTTAGCTTGTTTAAAGTACTTTAACTTTTGTATTGACGGTTTTGTTGAGAAATCAATACTTTTCCTGCTAGAAGGAAAAAACCAAAAAAGGGGTAAAATTTTGGGATTTTTTCGATTTTTTTTTAATGTTCCCATGACCGAATTTGTTCACAAAGTTGATATTCGGATTCAGCACCCACGAAAACATATAAAACCGTTGAGAAAACAATTCCTGTATTTTTTTCCTGAAAAAACTACCTGGTTACTGGACTATGTAGACTAATTCCAAAGCTGTCTCCAATACCCTATTTCCGGTGTATGTCGTCTAGGGGTGTTGTGAACAAGAAGAGAAATGGGGGGGAGGGGGAAGGGCGTTCCTTCTGGCACTCCATACTTTGACGTGATACCTTCGGTACATGTTGTACATGTACATTCAAGATAAGAAAGAAATGAGGAATAAAAAGATCTGGTTTCTTTATGGATAAGATACAAACATTACCACTGGCGCAATGCGTTCGGTGAAGAATATGAATCCCTTAATAATGCACTAATTTGCTTATTTATATAGAGTATCATAGATTTTGACTGTTTAAATATGTTATTTATTCACTCGTTATAATCTATGTGTTATTATTTAAACTAACTGTTGAACAAACGCCCATTGTTATCTATATTTTATCGTTATTTCCAAACGTATCATTTCAGGAAATATACATCTTGGACCGAAGTAATCTCAATATCATTTTACTCTCGTAGTGTGTTGTATAAAACTGTGGAATTTTTAAAAAAAAATTCTTAAACACATCCTTTGAAGAATGCTTACGGACGTAATTAAAAACAACAACGTTTTTTAAAAAACTTTTTGCTTGAAAAGTATGATATCAGAGACTTATCTGCTATACTTTTTGTCCATACGTCTGCATGTCCGTCTGACCATCTGTCCCCCTTCCCCCCTTTTATCAAGTTCCCTTCTAACATAACACAAGCTTTACAATGCTTTTTTTACTTTCAATTACCTAATATGAAATATAACTATATAAAGTAATGAAAGTATTGCGACAAGGTCGAAATACGAAATGGAAATTTTGTGTTTTCTGCACGTCTTGGAGTTTCTATTCTAAAAAGTTGGTTTTCGAACATTCGTGTCCGTCTTCTAGACTGTCTTTCGGCCTATCTGTTAGTCATTCTGTCTGAAACCACTCTACAGTTCGAACTAAATGAGCTACTGCCTTAAATTTGGTACACGATTATCCAATACCTGTTGAAAGTTATAATCAGGTTTTAGAAAAATGGTACGTCTGAAAGGGTAGCTGCCATAGAACGTTTTTGATTGAAAGATATCGCTAAAAAAAGAAAAAGTTACAGACTTGAAATTTGGCACACGAGTTCCTAGTACCTTGTTGGAGGCCTTAAAAAGGTTTTCGAGAAAATCGTACTTTTCAAATCCCTAGTTTTTTGTGAAATATATGACAACATCCAAGCCAATCTTAGTTACTTTTTTTATTCGACTGTCTGCGATTCTGTAAAAAATTCTAAGGTTATTAAACTAAAAGGGATGTGGTTATTTTAGTTCTATGAGAACCTTTTATTTAGTAATAAGCTTTTAAGACTGAGAAATTATCACTTTTATTTTACTTCCAAATTAATCTAACGGAAGTATCCAAATTAATCTATCATAAATTACAAATACATGAATGAGCCTTTCAATCAACGTTTATTGCACAGAAAAATTTGAAATGTATAAACTAAGAAAATACAATGAAATATTATTACTCATTGTTAAATATATCTTAAAAATCCATTATTTAAATGAATAAAATGGATAGTAACCGAACTTTTGCTTATACAATTTAGAAATATAGTATAAAAACTATAATATATGAAATATGGATCTATAATAATACACTCTCAAGAAGTTATGGTGAGTAAAACTAGTATATACCAAAAATAAAATCGGTATGCACACTTTATAAACACATCTAAATACCCAACCAAGAGTAACTAACCATCTGCTAACCTTATTTTAGCAGAAAGAAATGGGAAAAATCTTCTTGGGGTCGATAATTTATTTTTCAAGGTAACCCGTCTCCACGCTAATGACTTGACTGAGATAGGAGTTCCTTGAGGGGTTATACTTTCGGCAGGCAATGGTCTACAGGTGCACAAAGACCACACAGTACTTAGCGATGCATCACTGTCATCACCGCTAATTGTAAAATGGGGGTAGGAACGATCCCGGTTTTTAGTAGAAAATCGCGGCCGCTTTTCAGTATTCTTTGCTAGCTTAGGAGGGCGCTCACAGGGTTAAGTTCATGACTTTTATTACCTAATTATTTTGTTAAGTGTTTTCTTACATTATTTAAATTATTTACATTAGTATTTCATTACTTTGCGTTTAATGGATTTTAATTCTATTTATTTAAAATTATTGTAACTAAATACAGTTACTAAATGTGTTTTCACTCATTCACTGCAAAAAACACAGTTAAAAACATACACACAGTAAACAATATTTATGTTATTTTCCTACTGAAAATTCCGTTTTCTTATACTGAGGCAGTTTTCTGCAAAATTATATCTCAGTTTGTTAAAATACATATTTTCTCAGTAAACAGATATAATCTACAACCACTGATATAGATTGCACCTGTTGAGAACAGATTTTTTCTGTTTGATTACAAAAAGAAAAAAATCTGTATAAAGTACTTTCGTGGCAGCGATGGTGTAGTGGTTAGTGTGCCTGGCTCCTATGCCGTCGACGAGGGTTCTCATACGGGCTATGGTTTGACATTTTATTTAACATGCAAAAATACAGAAAATATCTGTTAGGCACGGATATTTTCGATATTTTTTGGCTCCTCAAAAATTCTGTAAAAAGATAGTATCCGTAGCATTATAGATATGTTCTGGCAACTTTGCTGCCAGACATTTTCGGTAATATTACAGGATTTTTATACAGTGTTTATAAGTTCTGTATTAGGTTCATATATACGTGCTAATTATGGGCATTGGACTGGTTTTGCAATATATTTAAAAATATCTCAGTTTGTTAAAATACATATTTTCTCAGTAAACAGATATAATCTACAACCACTGATACAGATTGCACCTGTTTAGAACAGATTTTTTCTGTTTGATTACAAAAAGAAAAAAAAATTATGAGAGTGAGTGCTTTAAAAATTATGAGAGTGAGCAACCCAAATGTTGTAATTTTTTTTTAAAATTTTCGAATCAAAGACGTTTGGGCCCTCCGGGGTCGAGTCGTGCTGAGTCACCAATATTGCTGATCTACGCTTCTAATGAAAAAATCATTTATTAAAACGAAATTCATTTTAAAATTTTCTGTACTATAATTTTTTTTTATTGTTTTTACAGAAAAAACTGTTAGTTGGTCTGCCAAAAAATATCTTAAAATTACTAGACAATCATTTTTTTATACGAACAATTTGTAATTTTAACGCAAAACCAGTATTTAATATACATATTAAAGATAAAGTTTAAGTTCTTCCTCCTCGGCGGGGAATCGAATCCCAATCGGAAAATTAAAGATGCGGAAAATCGATTTTAAAAAAATTATGTAACTTAATTAATTACTGTAAATGTATAATGATAATGAAATAAGATTTTTTTAAATAAGAACTTTTAATTTAATCAAAGGATAACAGACTTTTACATGTTAGGAGAGATGGAAGGGGTGGAGAAGAAGGATGCCATTGGAGTTTGGAAATTAGGAGTTCTGATATTTTGGACTTTATGTACATTTACGAAATTATTCTAATGAAAACATAGCAGAATTATAATATCATGCCCAATACTGCAAAAAAGTCTGTTGTTTTTACAATAAAAAATTGCCAGATGGTGTGCTAGAAAAAAAACAACGTAAAATTACTTTGTACGAACAATTTGTAATTTTAACGGCAAAAAGCTGTTTTTTAACAGACAAAATGTAAAAAAAACACGAAATTGCATCTCACTCCAGCACCTTAGTGAGAGTCTAGTACTCTTTTCCGCGATAAAAAACAGTAAATAACTGTTTTTAGTTAAAACAAATTATTTTTACAGAAAAAAAACTTAAACGAAAATAACAGCATTATATGATTTTTTCCGCAAAATTAAGTTTTTTTTTTACAGTGCAGTAAAAAATGATTAACACATCAAAATGAAGATAATTTAAATAAAGGCGTGACCGCCTCTTTAACTAAGCCTTGCTTACTTTAGAATCCGCCATGTTTTGTACTATTCCGTTTAAATATGACAATGCATTCTTTCCTCAATATGGGACGACCCCCTTAAACTACGGATAGATTTGAGTATTTAGATGCGATATCTAGTATTTTGATGAGAGAAAAGTGGGCTTTTTCCCCGGGATCTAGCTACATTCATGCTTTGCCTACTTAACATGGAGTCCCCATACAAAAGTCCGCTGCTGAAAGCTAATATTTCGTTCAACTCCCATCACAATGACTATCAAGAGCACTTGTCGTCGCTATATCTATATATAATATATCTACAGATACAGTCTAATATCCCCATGGATCCCAAATGGAAGTCTATTTTGAAGCCGCTTCAAGTGTTGGGGCTGTTCAAGTGTTACGCCGCTTTTTTCCGAGCTTCGAGTACAGGACCGCTTGTTGTGCAGCTATCACCATCTGTGCCTAGTGGCTATGGACCTATTTAGGTTTGTGCGTGATACATTTCCTGCAGTTAATGTAGACATCAACGAGGCTTGGAAATGGACAATGAGCCTGTAAAAATGTAGCAATTTCAATGTAAATTGCTACATTTTTACAGTTGGATGAATTAACGCAAAATGCTAACTTGAATTAACGCAAATTTTACGTTTCTGATTCTTAAACACCTAATCGTACGCTTAGGCTCATTGTACCAATGTATTTTAAGTTTTGTCAAAAAATTAAATTTTATATAAAACGGTGTAGACGAAGATTCAGAAGACGATTCAAGCTTCAAGTTCAGCTATCACCATTTGTACCTAGTGTCTATGGACCTATTTAGATTTTTGCCTATGATTCGTTTCCTATAGTTAATGTAGACATCAACGATGCTTGGAAATGACAACGAACCTGTAAAAATGTAGCAATTTTAATGCAAATATTACCAATTAAGCTCAGTGTACCGAAGTATTTTAAAATGTCATCAACAAATTAGTTTTTATCGATAATGGTGTAAACGAGGACTCAGAAGACGGTTATATGATGAACTGAATCCCTGTTTTGAATGAGGCATGTTCGAGACTTGGAAATCGGCAACGAGACTGCAAAAATGTAGCAATTTTAATGTAAATATTACAGGAAAGTAACTTTATTAAGTATGGGTAAAGAATGAAATCAACGCAAATTACGTTTATGATTCTTGAAGATCTAAACTTATGGTTAGGCTCATGTACCAAAGTATTCTAAAATTTCATCAACAAGTTAAATTTTATAGAAAATGGTGTAGACGAAGGTTTATATGATGAACCGAAACCTTGTTTTTTTAAACTTTTACTTAACTGAAGAATAGTAATTAATATCTGTTAAAGTTAGACTACAATATTAATAATAATAAGATGTACATTATCTTTTACAAGTACAATGCAAACTGCCAGAATTTTGATATTATGTGGCCATAATTCTACTATTAACTCTTCCCTGGAAAACTATTATAATTCATTTTTGACAAATCTGTAAACTCCGTATATATTCGACACAGGAATATTGGAAGACGACATGGATTTGTTTGAGTCTGTGGACTATTCTGAAGATTAAAACCAATAAAGTTCGTGAGGAATTTTCTGAAAGAAGAAAGTTTTTTGACAAGTCTAAATTTCTCAAGTGTTTGGTTAAATGGAAAATCCCTAAGCCATTTAGAAAAGAAATCCCCGAAAATTTCTTAACAGTCCAAACAATTTCATGGGGGTGGATTTTTTCCTAAAAAGCATTATTCCAAACCCACGTAACCCCACACCTATTTCTTAAAGGCTGTCTTTAAGAGATTGGAAAGCAGCTTAGTCATAAAGTGTATCCTTGCCGAAAAGTAGCATGTCAAAACGATTTGGGAACTCCAAAAGGGACCGCCGCTTCTCCCATTCCGTTCAAGTACACCAAGAATCTTCATTTTGAGGCTGGATTAAGGATCTGATGGCGTATCCTGTACCCAGCGATGGACATAATAAACTCGATCCTCAGCTTTCCGATTGAGAGTCATCGAGCTATGCCTGGCAAAAGAAACCCAATGGACTGAAACGGAGAATGAGATTTCTTTTTGTTATTATTTAAAAAGATGTTCATGGTGGAGGGGGGGTGAGATTGGGTAGGTGGCTTAACAATTGATCCTCTATTGGGTCCTCTAATCCAGGCCCGGAACCTAACCCAACAATCCCCCATTGGCTTTTATAACTTCCTGCGATCTTTTTGAGGGGGGTCTATATTGGCTGTTGTACCAGGGCCATAGAAAGCAGCGCGGTTCTTTAGGAAAGCAGTCATTAAAGATATGTCTTGTTTGCAAACATAGACCAGCTACCTTTGTGCGGGCCCGGGGACTTGGTGATAGGGGGGCCATGCCATTGGGACAAAGGTTGAAAGGGGCCAGGCTACGAATACAGTGGCCCTGTTTAATCATCGAGTAACAAAAGCTTTTTGCAAACACCTTGTGGGCTAAACGGTCTCGCGTGTATTGCACCCCGTTTTTGCCGGTTGGATTCGACGCGGTTGGTATTTAATCTGCTTTCTGCTTGTAATGAAGTTCACTGGCTGTGTATGTTGGGGGTTGGGTTGGATGTTTTGCTTCAGGAGTGTTGGGGGAAATAAATGTTTGCTGGATTTCTGTGAAGAGTTACGCAATTGAATGGAAATCAAATGTCCTTAGATTTCAGTGTGTGCAAATTAATGAAAGTGTGTCTTTTAAATGGTTAGTCTATGTATTCATATAATATATATCTTTTTAATGTAAAGCTTCACAAAGAAACCTCGAAGTTTATTAGCAATTCATGTTTGGTACTGAAACTGGAGTTGTTACGGAGTTGCTGTGTTGTTTTGGATTTGTTAGGGATTAAGTACTGAGAAAAATAAATTTTTTTCGGATTTCTGAAAGGAGTTATGCCTTTCTAATGGAATTCTAATGTCCTTTAACCCCTTTTAGTCTGGTTAATACATACGCTACATTTTGCTTCTAAATGTAATAAATGGGTGTTGGTAGAAAATATAACTTGCAGTCCACACTCTTATCCGACCGCCGCTAATCCGACGTCCCCTTCTATACACCGACGACCTTGGTTTAATTTGTTGAATTTCTGCGAAGAGTTACTGAACTGTAATGTAATTCTGTGGTCATTCCAAAAATATTCAGCAAGCACGGTTGTTGTTTTTTTGTAAAAATGCATAGCGTATTCTACTTTTCTTTCCCCTAAAATAATATAACTTACTGAATATTGTGGCTTAATTATTAGTTAAATATTTGAGGGATATATTAAGAAAAATATCGCAATGTTAGCGAATTTTATATTTAAAATCTTTGTTGAAAAATTCACATTTCATGCGCTCATACGAAATGTTCTAAATAAAAATAAATAGTTAACAAAAATATTGCAATGTGCATTACGATTTTGATTATATTCTGTTCATTCAGAGCTGCATTTAGTAATAACTTTTCCATAATTTGATAATATATATCTATATACAGTCAAACCCCGTTAACGCGAACTCGAAGGGAGCATCCAAAAATTTCGTGTTAACCGAATTTCATGTTAACCGTCAAGATTTTTTTTGCATTGAACCAGTGAATAATTAAAAAAATTACTTTTAAAAATTATTCTAATTTTATAATGCAATACAATAATAATACATGTATACAATTAGTAACTCAATGTTCTTCAGGAGTAGTACATACTATAGACAAATTAGGAAATTTTTTTTAGGAACAGCAAATAAGAATGCGTTTTTTAACAGCGTTGAAATGGTGATTTTAGCTACACCATATTTAGATACAATTTCAGATTTTTTTAAAAACATTTGTCGTCAATATCATTAAAAAAAATTGTTTCGTTTCGAAAGAAATATACAGCAGCTTCCGATTCATTTTGAATGAATATCAATAAGTTTAAATGCAAACCAGTTCGAATTTCATGTCTTTACCTTTGAACTCATATATACACTTGCTGGCGAATCATGGAAGATCTCATGATTTTCTCAGAAGTAGAAGACAATTTATTTTTAGAATGTTCGTTGCCATTTTTTTGTTTTGTTTCATTTGTTATTCGAAATTTTGAATTACTAAGGGGGAAAAAGGTCAAATCCTGAATTTTTGTTCGGGTTAAGCGGAATTTCGCCTAAAACGATTTCGCGTTAAGAGTTTTTTAGCATTAGCTCAAAGCTGCCGGGGAAGTGCTTTCAGTTCATCTTAGGCTAAATTTCGTTTTAAGCGAGTTCGCGTTAACGAGGGTCGACTGTATATCTTTAAAGCGGCCAATGTGTATTACACTTTTCAGGCAACACACATATGACGTGTATAAAATGCATGTAAAAACATCGATACATGTAGGGGAGTCATATTCTGTTATTTTTAAACTTGTAACTCGCCTGAAGGTCAAATTTGCAAACAACCTTCCCCAGAACCCAACCAAAACACTTAAACTAACATGATGATATCTATAATGTAGCAAGAATGCTCATTCCCTCCCATGTTCCCATGTTAAATACACCGCCGATGGAGACGTTATTGAATCGCTGGCAATATCGCTTTCAGTGAGGTTAGCCACTCATTTGAGCCCTGTATTGTCCCTGGACGCAGCTGTAGGGGACGCATGAAAAATATATAACCTGGCCTTTTATACGGCTCCCCTACCTTCCTTTCATAATCCAAATGTGTTGTAATCTCTACCGAGTTTCAAGTAGCGACAGGAGAGGGCTATTTCTAAAGAGTAGTTATGCGCTGGAAAAATGTTCAAAAACTTACTTAGTAGTACTTACTGTAAACATGTGTTGAGTAACGTTACTCATTACAACTGGTGACAGCCGTGCTCTCGTTCCAGGTTAATGGAGTAACGTTACACCATATTTATGGAGTAACGTTACACCAAATTTATGGAGTAACGTCATACCAAATTTATGGAGTAACGTCATACCAAGTTTATTGAATAAACGTTACACAAATACCGTTTTTGCGGTGTAGTATACTCTAGAAATGTTGTGTAACGTTTCTCCAGAAATTTTGTGTAACGTTAGAAATATTTTGTAACTATTTCATTAATTGGCTTAATGGTAATGCTTTGCGCTGCTTTGCCACAGGTTCGGGGGTCGAATCCAGGATTGAGGATTGACCGAGGTTCACTCAACCTTGCATCACTTAAATGGATGATAAAATGAAGACCAAATATGCTTGGAACTAAGCTTACTGGGTTTCGGGTCGCAGGATGAGATGCGAGGTCACTCAACTTCTCCTTACAGTGTATAATGAAGCCGTAATATGCTGTAACGAAATTTATTTGTCGTTCCGGCTTTGCTAGTATTGCATAGCCCTCCTTTTTTAGGAGCTTAACCATTAAGGTTGACTGTCATGAAACAAATTCAAATGCGGTTAAAGTTAATGTGACATATGGCTGTAAGGTGTACTTCACACAACAAAGGTATACTCTCTTCGGAGAATATTGGCGACGAGCATTGCAATTCGAAGTCAAAATTCGTCTAGTGGCGAAACCTACAACTGAGCTGTCCATTTAGTTCTCGTCTTTATTTGGTCACCATGACGTCGGAAAAAAAACTTAATTCTGTCTTATTTTTTGTCCAATTTTTTTTAAACTTCGTTTAAACTTCTTTGTGACATTGCTCTTGTCGAAAAAACGTCAATTCGACTAATTCGTCACCTGTGAAAAGCATCTATTGGAATCCATTCTGTTAGGAAAATGCATTTTTACCAAGTGAAGAACCAACTTACGCACAAGAGCACATCAAAAGTAAAATACTGTTCTTGTCTTGAACTTCCCCTAGGGTTTGAAGGGCGCAGGGTCCACTTGTTTACGGATGCAGTGCTTACAGACTGCATTATCAGGTCGCTTATTCAATTGGATATTTTTTATGCGGGAATAAAAAGAACTTATCCTACCTCCACCATAAACTAAGACGGCTAAAGACCTCAAGTGATGACAGTAAAAATGACAGGTAGGGGGAAAGCGATATACGCCAGCAGTAAATATACAGGTACATCGGTGCGCAGTGATTTTGTAATTCTTGGGGTTCCAAATTTGCATAGTTTTAGTGTCGTACAAGAGTTGGTGACTGCGGATGCTTATTGTTATTAATGAGATCAGGTAAGACTGCTTGAAGCCCAATCCTTGCCGTGTTATGTAAAACGCGCCTTAAACCGAAATAATATTTGAAGATTACAAGTGTTGCAGATGTTTTGTATGTGGTGGATGGATTTTTTTTGTTGGGAACTTGCATTGAATATAATTTTAAAAAAACGATCATGCGTTTTAATAGTTTTTTACATATATGATTAAAAATGTTTTAAGTTTGATAAAGAGGAAAAAATAAAGGACGCTTTATTTCTCTGAAGAATAAGCACTGAAGTGTAAACTGGTTTTCACTGTATGATATTAAAATTTAAATTTTTAACTAAAAATGTTTTTTTTTTAAATTTTAGTTAAATTATATTTCGGTGGCAGATAATTTTAATGACTTCTCCATACTTAAAATTAAAAAAATTAAGTACAATTATAAAAACAATTTTTATAAAATTACGTCTGTGCTTAAGCACTGCACAATTTTGATGTAACATTACTCTTTATGAAGTAAAGTTACTTAAAAAACAAATTTACGCTGTAAAACTGGTGACAGAAAGTGCTGCATCCAGTGTTATAGAAAAACTTTACACCAAATTTATGGAGTAACGTTACCTCATAAATATAGAAGCTGCTACAAGTTGTATGGAGTAGCGTTCCACAACTCATTTTGAAATAGTGTAGGTGTTTTAAAATTTTATTTTTAAAGTATATGTAGCTTTCGTCTGTTTATTTTAAATAAATTTAATTGTTTCTCGAATGTTTGGAATTTAGTGCAAAGTGTTGACTATTTAGTTTTATTTGTAATGAGATTTACAGATGTAAAAACAATATTTAATGAAATGATGCAATAACCATTGTTGTTGTCATATGATATTCTAAATAGGTGTTAATATCGGTTTATAGGATATTAGTATATATATTATAGGATAAACAGCTATTTAAAAAATACTAAAATGATAACTTTGTGTTTGCGTCTTCATTCGTATCAGAGGTTTAACCGACACCTTTAATTTTATAATTACGTCATTTTGAAAATTATTATAACACATTTACGCTTGCATATAATTTATTTTGTCACTGTTAAAGGCAATTACTGATCTTTTCTTTCAAATTAGTACATAAATTTTTATTCTTACTCTTCTAAAGTGATCTTTTATAACGGGTTATATTTAAAGTACTGGCAACACACATTTAAAGCGGAATTTAGATAGTGTTTCATTTGTAAAAATTTTCAGTTTGTTTTTTGTTAGTTTGTGTGTTGTTTATAGTTAGTTGGTAATGTACACTGTGGAAAATCTGTTAATTTTACAGATAAAAAATATATTTACAGAAAAAGGTGGACATTTGTTTTCTTAAAAATTTGTCTTTTAAAAAACAGATTTTGCGTTAAAATGACAAATAGTTCGTATAAAGTAAACACATTTTTCTGTAAATTATACGGAATTTTACTGGCACACAAGCTGACAGCTTTTTTCAGTAAAAAGACTTTTTTACATTGCAGTAATAGAATACCAAAGCTGTCTTTTTTTCTAGTCGCCCGCCATACTTTCCAAAAAATACTTTTAACTTGCTGTCTTATACTTATTTCCGTTTATTTTTATATTCTTTCTTTTATGATTATTAAACGTTCTGTCAATACTCTTTGAAAAAGTACTAAGAAAGTTTTATCTCTTACAAATGTCATTTTGATGATATATGAAAAAATAGACTTTTTCCTTCTAATACAACTTATTTTAAATTGTCGTCCAGTTTGTTCATTCTTTTCAAATGGCCTTATTTTTAGCTTTTCGCTTAAAGCTCCAGTATATCTACTTAGATATTTCTACAAGCATTCTATTACAATCATTTGTACTGTGGATACCTAAAAAGCTCTGTTTGAAAAGGCTACTTAAAAAAAAAAGAAGCAAAACAAATCAATATATATCTGATCTCAAATCTGCAGCTTTGGTTTGACAACCATGTCAATGAAATTTTTTAAAATGAAGGATTTTCAATTTTTTTTATTCTTTTAAACATAATCAGTTGATTAAATAAAGATTTTATAGTTATAGATTAGAAAAAAATTGCAAATTTTTATTAAAATGGTCTTTATGTTAGTATATTGTTTAACTTTTGTCTAGCCGTGAGACCCGTAAGACGGTTTCCATCTGCCTTTCAAGAACCTAGGGCTTGATCTGTTAATTATTAGATTGTTCATGCCTACTGCTAAACATTTTGTTCGTAGTTTCACCATAATAACGGTTCCTAGTAGCTGTAACGGTTGTATGGTCAAGTGTTTCACCATATTTTCGTTATTTGGTTGAACCATTTTTCAGGTTTTGGAAATAAAAACCCGAGAAATCGTTTAACTTAATACCGAACATATGGTAAAATATTTCACCACACAATCGTTGCAGCTACTACGAATCATATTTCTAGTGAAAACAAATGACATATTTTTAACAGTGTTGGGGCTAGTTTGCTAGTTTTTGATATTTAGGATAGTAATTTGACAGAAAATAAGCAATGTGCCATCTTAAGTAAGGCCGGCAGAGTTAAACAGTAATTTCATTGAAATAGTCCAACTTGACCAATTGAAAGATGCAAAGCGTACTAAAGCATTTATCGACAACTTTTCAATTTAAGTGATTGGTCACCAACTATTTCAGAAAAAATTGATATTAAGGTGTTCAATAATAAATGACAGAATATTCCATTTTGATCTTTAGTCGCTGGTTGTTGAATAAAAATGTCCACATCTGAAATCTTGGGCTAGAGTTTTCCTCATAAACGTTGAGAACCGGCTATTCAACACATGTTGCCTTACCCAATACTATCGCATGCAAAATGGTAGGCCATATATGTAAAGGAGGTGTTGAAATAAACCGCGTGTCAGTTAGAGCTTTGTTTCACCACCGCCTCCAATTGCCATGGAGCCAAATTTCTCCGCTTATTTGCAGGAGGAAAATAACTCTCTTTCTAAGGTATTCCAAATAAATAAGAGACATCCGAATTCTTTATTCGCATTATGGGGAGCAATGTGGAATGCCAGCTTAGATAAAGAAAACTCCCCCTCCAAATTATTATGTATACGAAATCCTTTCTTTGGCTCAACAATCCTTGTCTAGTGGTGGGTCGATGTCAATACATTATCTTGAAGCGCAATAATAATTTACCCAGTAGCCGACGCAAAGAGACGGCCATAATTGGTTTCTGTAATTCCATTCGACCGCTGCGATCAAGTTAACCTCATTAGGGGGCGAACCGTGAAACTTTGCGTCCAGTCGTCAAGAAAAAGAAAGCCACCAACTTTAAGGGAATTCAGGCTGAGTGGTTACAAAATGAGAAAGGGGATTGTTGCTTGGGTAACAGGCTTAGTAACCACTTTTGGAATGCTGCTCGTGATTGGGATCCGCTTTCCGGTAACTCAATCAAGCAGGATCTGCTGCCTGCTTGTTTAAATCCTATAAACTTTGTCGTTTTGTTTTGCTGCGCTCCAGTTTTCTGCTGCCAGGAGATTGTCTTTTAAAAGCTGTATTTTCAGGGTGCGTGAAGATAAATAGCTTGGGAAGTAATTAAAAAGAACACATTGCGCCCCCTGTGTTTCCAGACATCCCTTTGTAGGATTACCAATAGAGGGTTTCATTTCTACCGTATTCCGGAAAAAAGGTCTAACCCCAATCCTGACCATACCAGGATACAGCTTCACGAATGTGTTAAAATCCATGGGGTCTATCTCATTAAGTGCTCTTTTATGCCCCAAAAAGTACGCAACAGCTCAATATTTAATATTTAGATATAATTGATTTGTTTTAATGTTAAATAACGATTACTTGAGCGTTTTTATCAAATGGGAGTTTAGACCACTATGCCAGCTATCCCATCATTGAGACAGATAAGTTTATTCGCCTGGATTGGCGTTTCTTCAATGGGATTGGCCATTTCCCGATAATTGTTTTCCGAAGCATGGCTCTTCTGCTGGCTTTGTAATGTTAGTGTCTGGTCGGGTTTAAAAGAGAAAAGGTGTAGTATAAAAGAGAGGTAAAAGATAAAAGCAGGGGCCCAGGTAAAGACAACAAGCTCGTCGTTTTGGATCAATTGTGTTTAGAAAGTTTGCAGCCACTTTATTGTTTGGTTATGGGTTGGAAATGGAGTTTGGAGTCATTTATTCGGGAGAGATTTTCTCCTCGTTTCTTGGGATTCGGAAATTGAATTGGTTTCAAGGAAGAAGGCATGAAAAGTTTGTTGCTTCTTTTAGTTTTAGCAGCGAATTGTTTTGTTTCTTTGCTTTTGAAAGATATTTGAAGTTTCCGAATTCGTGAAAAGTATAGAGGATTATGTAGGCTAATGTTAAATATTTTCTTCTTGAATGTAGAGAACAAAAAACGTTGCGCGATAGTAGAGAAGGGTGTATAAACGTGTTTTAAAAGTATAAAATTTCTACGAACAAAAACGTCGACAAACTTGAATATCGGTTTTATTTTTAGTAATGAAAGGTAGAACAACGTTTCTTCAATACAATATTTTAAATAATTTTTCCTTTGAGTGCTTAAAACATATATTTAACAAAGTAAAAATATTTTGTTATAAAGTTGGGAAAAGTACGTAAGAGAGACGCAACCAAATGGAAAGGAAAGAGGGGGTGGGAGCTGTACAGTTACCCAATTTCGATTTTTTTATTTAGGAGATATAAAGTTTGATTAATTAAAAAAAACTTTAATAAGTTGGTAATATTTATAACGAATAATAATCAATATAATGCATTTCAATAACTTCATTCTTGAACTTCTAGTATTTTATTAATCAATGATGTTTAACACATAATTCAATTTCACTGGGTGGCAGTTCCTATACCCTATTTTTAATTTGTTCTTAAAAAAACCAGTGAAAAAATTTAAAAGCAACTACAAAAATAGTTTTCTTAATTTTCGTACCACCTAGCACAAGTAATGACTTTGGCCCATAACCGTAAAAACCTTTTTTCAAAATAATATGTAATCTGCAAACTTATTCTTGAGTAGGTATTATTTAACACAAGTTTCATAAAAACTCGCAGTTACATTACTGTAGGGCAATTTTAACGAAGATTCTTCAAACTTGTCACCAACTTCGTCACCCGAATTCCCTGAGTAACTCTCTTTATGAAAATCCGCCGAGTAGTCACAACCTTGGAGTAATACGATTTTTTTTCCATACCCATGCCACTACATTTTTTTTATCGCCTTTTCGCTTTATTTTTAATTACTCTCACTGGCCAGAAATCCTTAATTAAAAAACCATCACTTCCTCTCTCTCTCAGAGCGCGAAAAATAAAAAACTTAAATAAAACATGAACTATATAAAAAAAAAAGAAAACGCTTCGAAGTTCATTTGATAACACCTCCCGGCGGAATGCTATAAAAGCGGACGAAGACTGAAGAAAAACTGTCACCCCCTTTTTTTGCTGACCCCCTTTCCTGTGACGGTGGGGCCAATATACAGCCAAGGCCCAAGGGCTGTGTACAGCCGCAACCAAGGAACGTGTTTGCTGTAGCTTCACCAATATTTGGTTTTTGGTGTTGCGCCTTGCTACATGGTAGCAAGGGACTAACTGTCTCATATCGATGCTTTTTTTTTTCTTTTTCCCACCTCTTTCCCCAAATTCCGACTCTTTTTTTTCTGGTTATTGCTTAACTCTGCCACCTAGCCTAACACGGGGAAAGTTGGCGGAGAAAGTTGCCTAGTTGGCGATTTTTTTTTGGCCAATTAAAAAATAAATGTGCACTAAGCTTATTTAATAAACGTAAATTAAGCATTTTTGTTTTCTCTCCATGTTTTCTTCATCTTCAGATCAGAATGGATAGCGGACGTCACGGACAACTTCTCTGGCAATATAAGTTGAGTAGGCCGTGGTCATACTGAAAATAGAAATTTATTTCTAGTCTAACAATTTAAAGTAATTAATTAAAATAATCTTAAATTTTGAATGACTTCGACTCATTTAAACCGACGTAGTAATTTTTATTGATAATTTAATTCTTTTATTTAAACTTTCAGCCTATGAGAAGGTCAATTTAATCGTTTCCGGCTGTCTATTTTTAGCGTCCTAGCTAGGAGCTTTAACACATCCAATTATGCCTCGTAATTTAAAAACCCTGGTCAGGTGACGATATGAGACGGTGTTGATTAGGTTAGGTTGCACGTTTCCGACTGTCTATTCCTAGTCTTTAACGGTGTTGATTAGGCCCGAGGTGCTTGTATAAAGTGTGTATAAAGTCAAAGTGACTCGGAGAACCGAGTTCGTGGTGGGGCCCGGATGGCCTAGTGGTTTGGATCGCAGACCATTACGCTAACAGTCTGTGCACTGTAACGGGTGCGGGTTCGATTCCCGCCTTCGCCCTTGGTGTACTTTATCTCTGTCAGTAAAAATTCTGTCTGTGACTGTCTTACTTGACGAAGGTTTATAAGCGGGTCTCTGATCAAGCACACAGACCGGAATATATATGTGCTAACCAACCAACCGAGTTCGAGGTTTAAAAGCAACACGATCGAAGGAAAGATTGGTTGTAGGGTTTGTCTGTCTAGAGCCATATTAGACAAAAGGAAGTTCGTTCGCTTATGCCTCTGGTTCAGCAAATAAAAAAGTGTCGGACAAGTGAACACGATTGGACGTGAATTTGTTCAAGTAACTGCACCATGTGGGGCCCAGGTGGCCTAGTGGGTTTGATCACAGCTCATTACGCTAACAGTCTGCGCACTGTACCGGGTCCGATTCCCGCCTTCGCCGTGGGTGTACTGTCTCTCTCTGTGTCAGTAAAAATTATGTCTTGACGAAGGTTTATAAGCTTGTCTCTGATCAAGCACACAAACCGGAAAATTTATGTACCAATCTACCTGCGTCATGTGATTTTTGTGCAGATGAAGCTCATGGTGCAGCAGAGTCGGGGAAAGTTATGTAAAACAAATTCGTGGGGAGAGCGTGTTCAAATGTGGTTCTTGTGCGGTAAAAACCCTCTCAACCTCTATTGATTTGAGTTGCTTTGTTACCCGGAACTCTAGAACACTTTTATTTGATGTCCTAGGGCGTATTTTTAATAGGGTACTTGACTAAATTTTTTTTATTGGCTTAAAATATTCTTATGCTAAAAATATTAGACCCGTATTTTTTCTTTTTTTCAAATACCCCATAAAAAGGTAGAAAAATGAATTTTAAAATTAGGACGAAAAATCACTCCCGAAAACGCTTCCTGGCTGTCACGTGGTATCTGTGATGTCACTAGTGACTATAAACAAACTTTGAAACACCACATTGGAATCGATTTTAGGCAAATTTGGAATATCCGCTTCTGTAAAAAGCCTTACATTATCTCAATATTTATAATTTCAAGAGTAAATTAGATTAAATCAAGTTTAATCAGAAAACAAAAAACATCACGCCGGTTTGTTTATAGTTACTAGTGACGTCACCCAAAGCGTTGTGTTTGTGATCACGTGATGATCACGTGAAAAAATGCCTTTTTAAAATGATTTTTTTTATGATTTAAAGATTTATTTTGCAAAAAAATTATATGCATTTGTTATTTTTAACTTTCAACTATAATTTAAATAATATTGGAAGGTATTTTGGCGATGCAGTCAAGTACCCTATTAAGACCCATGCCGAGTTGCTAGTTCAATGACTAACCCCAAGTTAAATTAGGTAGGTTGGTACTTAAATTTTCCAGTTTATGTGCTTATAAACCTTACCCGCTTATAAACCTTCGTCAAGTAAGACAGACAGAATTTTTACTGACACAGAAAGAGAAAGTAGACACAGGGCGAAGGCGCAAATCTAACCCGCACCCGGTACAGTGCGCAGACTGTTAGCGTAATGGGCTGCGATCAAACCCACAAGGCCTCCCAGGCCCCAAGTTAAGTTTCAAAATAAAGGCAAATTATGGGTTAGGTTGAATTATCGTTAAAGCTACACGAAGTGTAGAGTTGACGGCGATCGTCGTAATTTAAAACACAGTTCAGTTTAGTTTGAATTATCGTCGCACTAGAGCTACACGAGGGCTATTGATGACGGGAGTCGTATTTTCGAACCACAGTCAAGTGACGAGCCAACATCTGAGTAGGCACCCAACGCAACCGTTAAGGGCGACATCGTACTCAGCGTTGGGACTTTGAAGCATATTTAACGTGCATTCCCTCTACACGGGGTATTATTCATCGGACATTTTTGGCTGCACGGGCTATTTATAGGTCGGCAGTTATTTTGGCGATACCCGGACCCGAACCTGGGACCTTTCGCATGCTAGGCGAATGCCTAACCGACTGGGCTCCCCAGCCCCTACCACAGTTCAGTGATGAGCCGAAACCTGGTCGAGGACTAACCCCAAGAAGGCTAGAAAGCTGAATGGACCCATGACTAGCTACTCTGGTCAACAGTCTAACCCCCCTACGACTAAAATTTAATGAATGCTTATTTCATGTATTATTTTCTTAATGATTTACTTTTCAACTAAAACTATAAGTGAACTTTAAAACCATAAAAAAATCAATTTAATAATTTAAAAAAAAAACACCTAAGACTTCCTCATGTTGGCGAATGTCACGCGTCGAAAGGGAGGTAACCCTTCTCAAATCAAATAAAAAGTTCGAAGGAGGTGGCAAAATATTGGCCAACTTTTTCGTGTTCGTTTCCCCTGTTGTGTGTCTAGCATTTATTGACCTTCTCCGTCACTGGGAATGATTGTAGCCTTTCTTCCAGCCCGAATCTCAATCCTAGAAAAAAACACCTGGTAAATAATAATAAACGGGGAAAAGGCAGAATAAAACCAAAACGTTTCGAGAGGGGGAAGTATTGCGATTCATTTGAGACGGGTAAAGCCACTTCCGGCATGGAGGTAGAAGAGTAATGAGTAATGTAATCGATTCCTGCCGCCCATTTCTAGCCTTTTTTAGGAGCTTTAACACAGCCAATTACGCCTCGTAATTTAGAACCCTGGTCAAATGACGAGGTCGACTTTTGAGCGGACGTGTGAAACCCTATACTGCCACTAAATACCAAACCGCAACTAAGTGACTATTGCCAGACGTGTTTTGATCTAAGTTTCGAAATTAGGAAGCTAGAAATAAACAGTCGGAAACTTTGACATTACCTTATACCGGGTTTCAAAATCCAGCGAAAGAGTTTTTTTTTTTAAAAACATGTATTTGACTTAGATATATTCAAAGGTAGAGAATTATAAGACTTGAAGAAAATACATAGATAATTTAAGGGTTGTCCTGAAATCGTATAAATTTATTTGTTCCTAATAATAAGTTATATGATTTGTAATTAAGCAATATCGAATATTATTCATAACATTGATAGAATTTATTAACCGGTTCCCTTACTATCCTGAATTAACTCGCTATAAACTTCTTTATACCACTTTGCACTTCACTTCTATGAGCAATAGAGCCCAAAATATGCTATTTATCTAAAATAGATGTTCTTTGTGCTTGTTATTTTACCTATTTTCGTCATACAGCTTAGTCTTGGTCAAAATTTGCAGGTTTATTGCGATTGATGTAGTCTAATTCTTAAGTTCTTTTTTTGAGTTACTTCTTATTACCGTCGCACAAGATCTACCCAAAGCTGTGTTCTAGTTTGAATAAGTTTAGTTTGATTTATCCGTACACCTAAAAGGAAACCAACTCCCATGTGACGTCGCTTACTATACAATGCTATCTTTCTCAGTTTCAACCAGCTCTAGAGCGAGGTTTTGTCAACAACTAAACCAGAAACGGTTTAGCTGCACTCAAAAAAAAGTTTAGTAATCTGTGTACTAAATTTTGGTAAAATCAACCAAATTTAAGGTGAAATAGGTGATAAATAAAGATTTGGTAAATGCTACCATAAAGATTTAGTAAACGGCATTTGGTAAATTCTACCAAATATTTAGTAGCAGGCACAGATGACGATTTGGTAAACGTAACAAAAGTATTTTGTAAATTTTACCAAATACGACACTGCTGTGTTTACTAACAATTTGGTAATTTATACTCATTTATTTGGTAGATGAAACTAAAGTATTTTGTGAATTTTATCACAAATTGTTATATTTACTAAAAATGTAGCTGTTGTGTTTAATAAAATTTGTTGATTTATATTCATTAATTTAGAACAAATATTACCACATATTAGGCAAACATAGCAAATAAATTATAAATAAGTTAATTTAGCTATACACTTTTTTTACATAATGAAATAATGAATTGTACTAAATTATAATTGTTTTGCATCACATTTTGCCATAAAATTATCTAATGAACTAAAATTTGTTTGTAAACTTTGCACAAAATTTGGTACAATTCAACATGAAAAAGTATGTTGCATTACTATTTCAGCATTTTGTAAGTATGCAATGAAAGTAGAAAGTTTGTACTTTTATTTTATAAAAATAAACAATAACTGACACTATTTACAAAAAATTTATTAAACCAATGCAGGTATCTGACAAAAAAAATAAGTATATAATATAATCTGTATGAATTCACACGTATTAACCCATAATAGAATGTGACATATCACAACTTTAAGTATACACAATAGGCAGGCAGGTTACTACAATAATTTCGACAAAATATAAAGAATTCCTTTGGCTGATTTCGCAACGTTTAAAAGTTACTTATCAGACAAGGTATCCAAACTGAAAACAAATTAGTTATCTAGACAAGCAACTGCTGCATCAGAAATTTGGTATCCTCCTACATGATCATTATGTTTTTAATTGTATTCTACTATTTTATAAAGATATACAAAAAATGTTTATTACCAACAGCAATTAATTTTCTGACGCAGGAAAGTGGTAGCCCATCATTTTGACGAGAAATAACACTTTATACGGGTTTGTAATCTATACCATATATATAATAGAATGGAGACATATAATAGAATGGACTGCGCATTGGCAAACCTAAGGCGATCCCCTCATGGGTCACATGCTGGGGTAAGATTTACACCAGCACGTGATCACGACCAGTTGGCGAGTTTTTTCACAACGACTTGAACATACGAGGCCGACAATCTAGTGGTTTAAAAAAGAACTTGGGAAAGGAACAAAAATGAATTGCTTTTTCGGCGAATAAAGTTGCTATTTTTGGCAACTTATCGCAGTTGTTTGGACGACGAATTCTCTTTGTATAGTTATTTTGTCGTAGATCTGCTTGCTCAATATATGATTCTTCAGCATAAAAGAGCTCTTTCATAATAAATTCCCTCTATAAAAAGTATAGTTTATAAAAAACACAATTACTTAAAGTATGCAGAACTAAATAAATTTACCTGTGAAGTGCGACAAATCCTTTTTTACGCCACTCTGTGCAATTAACTACACAAGAATTTGTCATCTTGTACGATTAAAAAAAATTACATGATTAAGAATAATCTAACATTGGACGAATTTAATCAAACAATTATGATTAAAGCTAGAAGAAAAAAATAAGAAATATAGGGAAAAAATCGTCTGCAAAAACAAAAAAAAAACGCCATGCAGCTGGATGCTATAAACCCACGTGACTTGGGAACATATGTGAGTCACCATTCTGGTTTGCCAGCCTACTCGTATCTGGTTTTCAGGTCTGGCGACAATTGGCATAGTTCTAACGAAACAATAGCGCTAAGTTGCTCCTGGCGTTGAAGAAACTAGGCGGGCCTCATTCAGAGGCTGGACTCGACGGACATCGTGCAGTGATGGGGCTTGAGTGGCAACGAGTGGTGGAGGGATTTGAAAAGCGCCTGGCGTGGTAGAGACCTGGCGGGCATCATTCAGAGGTTGATCTCGACGGACATCGTGCAGTGATGGGGCTTGAGTGGCAACGAGTGGTGGAGGGACTTGAAGAGCACCCGTCACCTTGTCTCAGCTTTCTAAAACACATTTTTTAAATATATTTAAAATAATTATACAATCTAGTATAAGAATATAAAATTTTTCTATAATCTAAGTTCAGTACACTTCGAAAATACAAATTACCTTCGAAAGGGAGAGCAGTGCATTGTTTTGCACTTTCAAGGCCAAAATATTTTTTTTCAACTGCTTTCCTTTATAGACATATAGCTTTATCTCCTCAATTAAAAATTTTACTTTTAAAGATATTGGGGGTGCCCATATTGAGAGCGCTGTCCATATAGGGTACAAGTACTTAACTTAGAGAACACAAATAGATACTAAAAAAACAAGAATATATCTAACATACATCAAAGCATTTCTCCAGAAAAAGAAAATTCTACTCTAAGTGATATTAGAAAACGGGGCCAAATCCTAGTCACTGGTCCAGCAACTTTTCGATCTTGGCGACATTTCGAAAACCACATTTTCCAAACATACAAAAACCGATACAAAATATCAGTTACCAAACAAATTTGGTAGAAGTTGAGGAATCATTTTTTTCAGTGTGGTTAACGGTTTCATTTCCGATAACGAAGAAACACATAGGATTGTTCCTATTATGGCAGTTGTGTCTTTACGGGACCTAAAGTAACTGTAATATTTTAAAATATCAATTTAGAATCTTATTAGTTTTTATTGGTTTTTATAAAATAATGCCACATAAAGTAATAATACACAACCTATATATATATTTTTCTTACAGGAGAGACACAAAGCTCTTTGACCTTTCAATCCCGAATTGCACAAAATACCCGGTATAATCCCTTCTGTCTGCAAAGCAAATTGCCAAGCTCTCCAAGAAGAGATACTCAAAGTACCCGATTGCCCCGCGAAATGGAGTGCTGTTGGTGTTGCCACGGGATTTCTTTCGCTTATGGAACTTCCCTAGGAGCCTTAGGAAACACATAAGCATAAATCCACCTAAAAACTCTGAGTCATCCTATTACAACTAAAAGCAGTATTTTAGTAGAGTGTTAATGGCATTAGCTAATATCAATTTGAAATTTATTTATGTAGATGTTGGCAGTAGACAGACGTATCAGCAATGGTTTTGTGCAGAACTTAAGCCCATTTCACACCTTGTCACAACTACTTGCAACTCCCATAGGACACCATGTATTTAAAAGTTGCACTCAAGTCGTGAGATTTTTTCATGCGAGCACGAAAAAATCTCAAGTTGCATGTACCGTTAGCCAATCAGAATTCAGTATTTGTTTGGCTACATTGTGGCGAACTAGACTTCGCCAACTGGTTGTTTATTTACTTTTTAAGACGCCAACTTTCCTTGCTTGCAAAAAAATGCAAAAATCTGCGCAAGTAAAAACGGGTAGTAAATGGACGGCACAAATGGAAATTGATCTTATTAATGAAGTTCGGAAACATAAGTTTCTGTATGATGCAAGCGATGCCCTGCAAAAAGATGAAACTTGCCAAATTGTGAGATAAATAACTTTTTGCGGAAACCCGAAAAACCAGGTTACCACAAGTTACGAGTTGCAGTTGCAACGGAATTGCAAGTAGTTGTGCAGGTGTGAAATGGGCTTTAGTCTACCAAGCCTGGACATCCCTACCAAGCCATCCTAAAAACGAACCCTTTTGTTGCTGATAGTACAGCTGGGGGAAAAAAACGATCCACCCCTCGTTACTCGGCTGCTATTGATCAGGGAATTTTGCAGGTGTCAATTTTCAGGAAAAAGCGTAATAAACTGAGAACTGGCAACAAATATTGTATAAGGGGTCGTCTACATATTAAAATGAGTACCAACTTTGAAAATTCCAATGGCAACACCCGTTTTTTATATATATATAAAAATGTTTATCATCTTCAAAATACTCCAGATCCAAAAGAAAATTAATTAATTTGCATTATTTGTTGAGATATAAGCATTCAAAGTTGAACGCTCATAATAAAGTTAAAAAAATTTCACAAACTTTTATTCATACCTGTACAAATAAAATGAATTAAACAAAGAATTTTTTTCATTATATACTTCTTAATCTTCCAAAAACAAATCACACCAAGTTTTTTCATCCACTTTTCATTTTTAATATTTTTTTATTTAAATTTAAATAAGAAAAAAAAAACATGAATAGCAACCCCAATTTTTTTTACATAAATCAATAAAGTAGATCAAGTAGAACCAAAATCCCGATTTTTTTTAATTCAACAACAATTATTTGCCGAGTTATTGTAAAAAAACTGAAAAAAAAAAGAATTTTAGGGACCGTGTAAAACAATTATTTGGCAAATTTGATCCTAACTTGCATTATCGTTTGGTGGTTGAAAAGCGTTTATTGGTAAATGTTTATTAAATTCTTGATGTCTGTCAAATGTCTATAAAAAAGTGCAGACAATATATTTTGTTTGTATAATTAACATTAAATTATATCGATTACTTTGTTTTTAAATGTATGCTATTTCCAATACAATTTCAAAAGGTGTGTTTAATAAAAATTAAATACCCTAAAATATTATTAGAATTCGGTTTTTAGTATATATTTCATTGTTACCACATTGATTATTTAAAGTCATTAGTGCCCACTGCCTTGGTTAAAAAAATTGCCAAATCTTTCTGCGTAATTTTAATTTGCTTTCCTTAAATATCGTGTTAAGGTCGTAACCCTCGTTTTGTAATACGTTGTTTATATTTCCGATAAAGTGCACCGAATGTTAAACTTTTTGTAGCAATATGAATGAAACAAAAATGTGCATAAAAAATTTAAAACATAAATGTAATAATCATGTTTGTCAATCTGATTGTAACTAATCGCATTTGAAAATCTGTTCGTTATAAATAATCGTATATGTGAATTTAAAATTAAAACTTTTCCTCTTCTAGCCTTTATTTTATTTCTGAATTTTAAAATCCATAATTACAAAAAAACATCCTAAAAAAATCACATTAGTGAAGAAGGTTAAATTCTAGCATCCGTTTGCGAGATTTGTTAACACTTTTGTTAGCTTGTCGTTTTGAAAAGACACAACCTAAATATTACCTTTTTCGTTTTGGAGATTTCCCCCTAAACGAGTTCAAAATTAATGCTTTGATATCTCAGCAAATAATGCAAAATAAATAATTCTTTTTTATACATGGGGTACTTTGAAGGTGCTAAAAAATTTTATGCAAAAAAAATTGGGTGTTGCCATTGGAATTTTCAAAGTTGGTACTCATTTTAATACGTAGGCGACCTTTTATACAATTTTTGTTGCCAGTTCTTGATTCCTTACGCTATTTCCTGAAAATTGACACCTTCCACTAAATTCCCTTATCAATAGCAGCCGAGTAACGAGGAGTGGATCGTTTCCCCCCCCCCCCCCCCCCAGCTGTACCTTTTTTTGGAACAGCATATTATGAAGCCATACCCTGGAAAACCTATTACACCATCTAAGAGGATTTTCACCTATGGCCTATCTAGGACCAGAAAATGCATTTGGCATTCTGTCCTCTAGGTTTAGGATAGACAAGAGCCCAATATTGACCTCTCCAGCAAATGTTACCCATATAGTATTGGCAACATACTGCCTTCACAACTTGTTAAGAAGTAGATGTTTAGAACTTTACTCACTTTTGTCAAGTATTGACCATGAGGACATACCATTTTCTTTCCTAAACCTGGGTACTTGGCAAAATGACAAAAGTACATTTTTACCTTTTATAAGAAGATACTATTGAGGGTCAAGTGTCGCCGAAGAAGTCTGTGAGAGGTTAAAAACTTATTTTAATGGAGTTTGTTTTGTTCCTTGGCAGGGGGGAAGGAGTAACCTCCACTAAAACTGTTTCACCACTCGCCCGTTGCTGTTACCAATTTGCAGATAAATGTTCTATGATATAATTATTTGTAAATGGGGGGGTATTAAAATTTCTTTGTCCTACTTTTCTATTTATCAACTCTTGTGTTAAATAAGTTTTCATAATTGCTTTAAACTACATAATCTACTGTGATGTTATGAAACCTTGGGCTTTTTTTTGCTTGATTACGCATCAAAGCCAGGTTTGTAACCTAATTAAATTTCAGATTGATATCGTGTATACAAGAACATAACTTAAAAAAGTCATATTTATAATGTTTAAAAAGATTCGATGTTAATAATCTAGATGACTCTTATGGGAAAATACTGTAATTATACTTATTATTTTCAACATGATTTAACTACATTGGCATAAACTTATACCAAATGATTGCAATATTAGCCAGGCCAGATTTATGTCAGTGATTTACTTTTCAACTATGAAATCAGCATTACGTTTCATAAATCACTTTTTTATTTACGTTGTTTTTTTTAAAAAACTATGAAAGAATTAAACGGAGACGAATAAACTAATCGTAAATATGCTGTAATTTCTTCGTTACAATAAGAATTGCTAAATTGCATTTTTAGATTCTCAAATTGAAATGTAACTATTCTAAACTGAAAATTTAGGGTTTTAAGAACATTATTTAGTACTTGGTTACTTATCTATATAAAAAATAAATATAATTATTTTGCTCACCTTGCGTCTTCGAATCCTTGTTTATACAGTTATTATTCTATTGGATATCCGTAGGCCAATTTCCTACACAGCCTACGGACCTCTCTTGATATCCGTTCGTCAATTCCTGTAAATCATATTCATCTCAATAGATTACAAGTCCTATATCTGTCGGACAATTAAATATGCAGCTGAAAGAGATCGGAGAATAACTTATTCTTTTAATAGTTACCCAGTTGTTTCACGTTTCAATCCTTGGGGATATCTATAGTATGTCTAAACAGGCAACCCTTCTGGTCAAAAAGTCAGCTTAACCGAAGAACCAAATATAAGCTCATACAATATTCAAGGAACATGTGCATGATTTCAGTTCAATATATTTCTGTATATATAATATAGGGAACAATATCGGATCAAACGTGATTTGAAAAAGTTATTGGTTCAAATAAAAACTGTACGATTAATCACCATTGACATAGAAAACCGGAACCAAAATTCATGAAAATATCGTTTTTGAGATTTTGTCTGTTTCAAGTCGACTCACAATTAAAACTGATTTTCATCGAAAACTCCATTTACAATTTCTTCAAACCAAACTTGCGAAAAGTGTGGGTATAAGATTCTGGCAAAGCAGCTTTAATATACGTTAGAGTGGATTGTACATTTTTTATTTGATAAGGGAGCATTTAAAGCGCTCCTGGGGGTATAAGTGTCTATCAATGATAGATCAATAACATTTGCATTCTTTGCTGAATTGTTTTTGATTGTGTGATGATGTTTATTGAATAAAAGAAAATGTAATACATTTTTGTTTGAGTATTGCTTTCATTTAGGTTTATTACATTAGATTTGTTGTTTTGGGGAGGTAATTCATTCTTTTTGTAGAATCAGAAAAATAAATGTCAAAAATAGGATATTAGATTGAGGGGTATTTTCTGGAAAATGTGTTTTTGATTCAAATTTCGGAACCGAATATATGTAAATTGAAATGAATTGTGATATTGTTTATTATAAGTGAGGCTGATATGTAAATCAACAATTCATGCTTTAAAGAAACTCAATTTATTGGTCACTCGATTCTTTGCATTCAGAAAGAAAAATTTGACATAAATCTATACCTAGTATTCTAGAAGTATTAATTTATTTTCGTTCAACATGAAGCGATAAAAATGAAACAAAATGTAGTTGAAATAGGATTTTTCTATGTACGTTAAATTGAAATATTTACTGTTTGAATAAAATCCTTTTAACGAGAATGAATCGTATTTTCAATGAGCCATTAAAATATATTCATACAAATAAACATCCTTTCTACAGTGTTGGTTAATACGTATATTGTTAGTTTTTAGTAATTTTATTTTGAGCATATATATTTTTGTCTGAATTGTTTGCTTTGAAAATTGATTGTGTGTTTTTAAGTATTGTTTAATGTTTGAGTATTCTTTGCTTTGAGTATTGTCTGTTTCGAGTATTAATTATTTTAATCGTTGTTTCTTTAAATGATGTTTGAATTCACAGGCTATAGAACCACTTCAAACGTTTGAGAGTTTTTCTTTTAATTTCCATAATTTCTTTGTGTAAGCTTTATCTTTAAGCTGCATCAAACCGATAAAACGATAGCTAAATAAGTTTTTGCGGCTGCAAAGCACATGATATTGATGAAACGTTGTACATTTTTTATTACCAGTGCTGCACTAAAGATAAAATAAATTCAAGTAATTTTATTTTTGAAGAAGATCCTTGTGTATTTCACAGCTCGTACAAAAACGGTTTCTTTGATATCTCATTGTAGCAACAAATTAATTTTGACTGTCCAACACACTAAAGATAAAATAAATTCAACTGAATTTATCTTTGAAGAAGATCCTTATATTTTTAGATAGTACTTGCACTTCCCGTACAAAAACCATTTCTTTATATTTCATTGGAGGGAAAGATAACTCTGGAATGTTTTATATTAATAACATGTTGTACATAGGGGTTTTCAAAAGAGTAAACATCATATAAAAACTTTTAAATGGCTATAATAAAAAGTTTATGGCAAAAGGAGTACAAGTCTTTAAACTGTAAAGATAAAAATAAGTTTATTTTGCTCATCACATTGATGCGTGGCAAACTTTTACTGTTTGAAAGTGATAACCAAATGAACTTAGTTTATTAAAAACAGTAGATTCCAGTAATTGCTACTTTTACAGGTACGATGTAAGTAAACTCTGACCCTCATGAATGGTTAAAACAGGGTAGACGTCATGTAACAGAAATTTTCTATAGTGAGACTCTTTTCTTCAATGATGCTCACTTTATAGTAAAGGTCGACACTGTGGTGAATACTGGCTCATGGTGTTCTGCTGTGAGTAAAAAGTAAAATATTCACACACACACAATCATCACACATTAGTCATCAGCTGACTAAAAATATAAATTATAATTGTTAGTCGTGTTTACAATATACATAATAGCAAACTGAGACTTTTTGTGGGTGAACGGTCTTTTGGAGTTGGTCTAGACAGGGGCGGATCCAGAAAAATTTAACAGGGGGATCAAAAAATTTACTAGAGGAAGCAAGTGAAAATAAAAAAAATCATAAATAAAATTCATCAACTACTAAGTAAAAGTTATTTGTAATTAAAGCTATTTGCAATTAAAATGATTTTTAATTAAAAAAATATTTTATTAAAATTATTTTTTAAACTTAATTTTCCATAAATAGTTTTTTACTATTAATTTATTATTAATAATAATTATTTATGAACATTTTTAGTTTTTATTTAACCTAAAAAAAATTTGTATTTTTTAATTAATAATTTATTTTTAAATAAAATATAAGTTCAATTCATAGGACAAAATTAATTAATTATCGAATATTTTTGTTGAAAATTTAACTACTTAGATAATGGGTAAGATGTTTCCGATGATGTAACGCTCTTGTTTTCATTTTTCCCGTACTGCGATTTCATTGGTTGCTTTGGTTATTTCTCTCAAAATGACCGATATAGATGAAAAGAAACTTTTCTTTCTATGCAAGTTTTCATTGACAAATGTTTTGAATAACCAACAGCACAGCAAAAAGTTGGCATTTAAAAAATTCAATGAGTAAAATATTCTTAGGAAACTCATTTTCGAAAACCAAAACAAAAGTAATTCCAGACAAAAAACAAAAACAAACCGTTGTAGCTGTTGCCATTCACAATGTGAAACATTCCATTTAAAAACTCTGATTTTTTTGTACAGAAACTAAACGATAAGCTTCTAATATTAAATTTAATTATAAAAAGATATTAGTGTAAAGATAAATTTAACATTTAAGTTGTAAACATTTAGATAATAAAAATATACTAAATACAAAACTAATTGCACAAAAAATAATTTTTAAGAAATTAGTGTATACAATAACCATTGAAACAAGCAGTAACAAAATATTTCATGAAAGTAAAAAAAAAAAGTTGATTCGCAAATTTTCGAAGGTGCAAAGTAGCTAACATATGTAAACAAGGCAAACATTGACTATATATCTTGAAAAATCACAGAGTTATTTATAGAGTTTAACTTAAATACGACAAATTAAATACGACATATTTAAAATTCAATTCGACATATTAAAACAATTAAATGATTTAACATTTCAAACTTCACTTAAGCTAATTCCTATTTTTTTTTAATTTAAAACATCGTACAGGCGAAAGGCCAATGAGAAATAATTTTAAAAAAAATCATTTATGTCTTTATATAAAAATAGCAACTAATTTTTATAAAACATGTTTTAAATATTAAACAGCAATTAAAATTTAATGAAAACAGTACTAAACAGTCACTCCGGGGGGGGGGGGGGAGGATAATTTTTTTTATTTCTCTTTTACATTGCGTAATGTCATGACCTTTACAGATTTGCAAGAACACAGTACACACTACACACACAATATTTAAGCAACATAAAAAAAACCGCAAAACAAATGAAAAAGATCGTTTCCAGATATCTTTCTATCAGAATGGCTCCTTTTTTATACTACCTTCCACATTAGAAGAGTTACAAACTTTTGTTTTACACAGATTTACTAAATGCAAAGTGGTTTTTGCCAAACTTCTTTTCACTTTGGAATTTTTGAATTGAAAACAAGTAAAATTTAACTGTAATACGGTTTCAAGTGTAGTAGAGTTTTAAGTGTAGGACGGGTTTAAAAATAAAACTTTTGTCAAATACGACAGGGGGGTCACCTGACCCCTTGACCCCCCCCCCTGGATCCGCGCCTGGGTCTAGACCAAGTGAAATAAGAAACAACAACAACACAATATAATAGTTTAAAATTTTCCAGTCCAATTTTGTGAAGATAAAATCTACTCATTAAAAAGTTATAGAAAAGTTATTTGCTTAGAGGGAATGAACATTTCATTTATGCGATTTGAACAAACACCATTGAATTCCGACAGCAATTTTAAAATGTCATTTCTCAAATACTACAAATCCTAAAGAGCCCTTTATGTGTTGAATGGCTTTGACCAAGAAGGATTAATTAATTTTTATGTATTAGAAGTAGGTATAAAAAATATCAACTCGCATCATCTGTATTTAGAAATACAAATGACGAAGTATTGTTTGCATATCAAATATAAAAACTAGCCACATATGAATAAATAAAAGGCTTATTGCATGGTGAATATTGAAACACCATATTTTATTTAAGCATTTGAGCAAATACCATTGAGTTGAAGCGGCGGGTGGGGAACGTCATCTCACAAATCCCTGGTTTGGCTTGAAAAGTCTTTAACTGGCGTTTCTGCCAAAACCCTATTAATATATTAGTTTAGGGTTCATTTCATACGTTTTGAAATTACAAGGCGTATAGAAGCTTTATTAAGAGCTTAAATAAAGGCAACCGAAGCTTTCACCAAACCAAAACTAAGTTAATGAACCAAAGTCGGTAGGTGTATTGTATATGTTAGAAACATCGTTAGATAGAAAGGGCGTCGCGCTAACAACACTATTAAAAATAAAACATCAAAAATGAGTACTAGGATGTTCTCATTTTATTTTTGAGAACAGTATTTTCAAACACAAATGTTTTGAAAACTCAAATTTGAGGTCATACATGTTCCTAAAATTCAATGTGGCAGTTCTACACCCCAAAACTTCAAATGGCTTAAACACCCTTGCTACCATCCTATAATTTTTTTTTCTATAATGCTCAAAAGTGAGAAAATACATGTTCTCAAATTTGAGAACATTGAATTCGGAGATATTATGAACCAATAATGTTCTCTCTCAACTATGATTTGAATTATGTATTTAATTTTTACGATATCAATTCTGCAACCAATAAGCGTTTGAAATAGCTGTGAAAGACATCACCAAATAATATCTTTAATCTGATACGAGACGAAATTTGAACAACAATATAACAACGCCAGATTCAGTTCGCTCAAATTGATGTCATTTAGGCGACGTTATTGCTGCTACTAAAAGCTCTGTCACATTATTTACTTCTAAATTATTTATGTTTAAAAGATGCGTTTTTTTTACTTATTTCTGAGACAAAAACCAACAGACCAAGACATTTTTATTACTTCTTGTAAGTCTCTTTTAAGAAAGATGTGTGCTCTCAAGTATAAGTGACGTCTAGTACTCCTATAAAAATTTAGAATATGTACACTGAATCTTCACAAAATGTTTAAGTTGTATGTTAGTCATAGTGAACAACCTTTACTACATCAATGGTAAAATAGCAACTCGTACAATTGAATTCTTCAGAAGAAATATTGATCCAGACCTATGTATGCCTCTTATTTCACACAAATTAATGAAGAAGTCATTTACGGGTTTGTCAAACCAACCTCATCGGAAAGCTACAAATCAATGGTGTGGGTGAAAAGCGAACGTTTTGGAAGCGACGCTCCTTTCAAAGGGCCCCGCAGCCAATCACGGAGCTTGGAACTAAAGTGGGTGGGGCCGAATACCTCTCCCCCCCCTATTGTACCCCTACCCCCTCCTCTACAATCAGGTGAAACTTGAAACAATAGGACCCTCGCTAAAACAGCTTAAATGTAGGGGGGAGTACTTTGAGACAATAGACCTGAAGAATCTACAAAGTCCCCCAATGGTTGTCGCTTTCGTGGTTCGCCAATGCTATATTTGTTCTCAAAATAAGAGAATTAAACCTTCAGAGAGAAGAAAAAGAGGGGAGATAGTCGGTTAAAGAGAAAATTAACGATTTAAAGAGAGATTTTTATTTTTGTATTGTACCTTCAAGTTGTGATAAAAAGGCTGAGATAAAGGAGATATTACTTTCCGGAAGGACATTGGGTTGGTTCGGTAAAGCTGTAACTTCACTCGTTCTCAATTTGGAATTACACTGTAAAAAGATTGGTGTAAAGTTACTCCTGCTTTATGGAGTAACGCTGCACAAACAATAAGTTTACCTCATAAAACCGGCAGCAAGTATTGATGCGTTACCCAACATTATGGAGTACCATTACGCTGCAAAATTTGGCTTTTACTTCGTAAAACTGGTGGCAGCAAGTGCTGCTACGTTACATTAACTTTATGGAGCAACATTACACCGCAAAATTTGGCTAAACTTATTATTTGAGTAACGTTCTCCATAAATTTTGTGTAAAGTATTACTCCATAAAGCTAAAGGCAGCCACCAGCTTACAGATTATTAAAAAAAAGATTTATGGCTGTAAAAATCAGAATCAATGGTTGAAATGTAATATTTTAAATTAACAATTGTAAAACAATGGAATAATATATTTTTTTAAATCAATGGAGAAAAATCTGCAGTAAAGAAGTTATGGAGTAATAAGTTACGTGCAAAATTAACAGAAGGTGTATTTTTTCTAGTTGTTTAACTTATACCTAATATGGATGTACAACACTTATGAGACATATAGGTCCTGTATTTGTTCGGAATATTGGTAAGTTTTTGGTTTTACTCATTGCTACATTGTTTCATTTAACTAGCATGTTCCATTAATTCATAAATATTCATCAAACAAAATAATGCCTCCTGATGGTTGTTCGTGGCAAATTTTACATCTTTCTAACCTGAAGTTCTCATTTTACAACCATAAGAATTACTCCATCGTTTCAAAATTTCCATATTCCATCATTTCATTATTTTTTTTAGTTTAGTTTAGTTTAAAATATCGTCGCACTAGAGCTACACGATGGCTATTTTCGAAGGGCGTCGTAATTTCATTATTTTTTTTTTAAACATACATGACATTTTATAAAATGGTCGCTTTGGATAAATGTATTTTATTCTTGTTTACTCACAGGTTTTTATTTCAAATAACTACATCTTCTTTTCTGTTCTTTTTTTTTTAAAATAAATATGCCAAAAAAATAATTGACAAAATTTGTAAAAAAATTGACAAAATGTACAGTTTGAGCTCTTTCAAACCACCTTCTGGAAGAGATTCATCAGAGACGAAGAGGGGAATTGTACGATTTGCTTTTTCTGTCATAGATCGGGACGAAAATGTTTAAATGAGATATAAAGCTAAAAAGCCTCTTAGAAAATAATCTGGGATAAGAGGCTTTAAATTTTGATTTTAATGGGGAGTTTTATCGAGAGGTGAATTGTTTTTATCGCTAAAAGCAGAAGGAGACATGCATTAAAAGCAATGGACATAAGGAGATACACACACATTCAAGCAGAATTGCCTGCTGTTTTTATAAAGCATTCGAAAGAGCAAAGGATGTGAATAAATGGCACTGGAGTGTTTAATAGCAGATGGGTTTTAAGAGTTTATTTTTATATTTTTGATGGTAATGGAAAATGTGAACTTTGATGCAAAATGTATATTAAGTTTTATGGGGAATAAGTAAGGAGATAAATTTTGAATAAAAAACTGAATTTTTGAGATTGTGATTGAATTTAAAAGTTCTCTTCATAAATAAAAACAATGGTTGTAGAGAATTTTGAATGTTTTACTTAAATATATACCTTCTAATGGGTAATGCGTGTATTCATAAAATGTAGGAAAACTTTTATTCCAAAACCATACAAAAATGCAATTTGAAGATTTTAATACTTCACTCCACACTATTATCTGCTCTTGAAATTAAAGAATAGCAAAAAAATATGCATCCGAGTTTGCTAAAGTAAATATATCAGCAGTCTGAAAATAGCATGATATATCAGTAAAATCAGTAGCATGAAAATTCAAAGATTCTATCGTATTTCATGTTAATGAAATAAAATACTACATTTATTACAGATGTCACAATTCCTTCTTTTTTCAGTTAAAATCTTTCAACCGAACAGTCAAACGTATCATGTCTTCCATGTTTACTACGCGTGCAAGATAAGAATTAAGAGCCATAACTAATTTTTACGAAGTATCAAGTGGGGCAAACGAATTTATTACCAGAACTAACCATTTCGGCGCACTTACAGGCTAATTAACATTCGAAGTGGCTATAAATCGTGAGAAAGGCGTTCTTGACTATGCATAAATCAAGACTTTCTGCAGTTTGAAACTATATATTTCATTTCCACGCAGTTAATTGTTCGGAAGATAGTTTGGTTGACAGAATTATCGCATTTCATGTGGGAAAGTGATGTTTTATGTGAAGCGAAGGGAAGGAACGTGCTTCTTTCGGCATATAGTGTGATTGATACGGAAAAAAGAAGCGATGGAAGCAATAGAAAAAAAGTACCGGTTTCATGAACGTATCTTCTTCAGCTTTGCCTCATATTGCCTTGTTTTAGGTGACGTATTATTTCCAGTTTTCATTCTTACATTTCCTTCGATCGTGGCTCCGATTGGAGCTGCATTCCCACATGACATTGATTAGCCAATAGAGGCTTCGAGAAATAATTTATTTTCATTTATCATTTCTCTTGCCACTACTCAAGACCTGAAACACGACGAATGATAATTCGGGGTCCTGGGCACAATTTTTTCTCGGATCCTCCTTTCATGACGTTTTGAAGACAAAAAGACAATACGAACATATGGACGTATGGCGTATGCGTAGCCCCCATATCAACTTATCATTCACAATTCACAAATGCATACCATCTTCCCATGTGAAATCTATACACATAAGTATAATATTTTAACTTGTATTATTATCTATATCTGCATTCTTTACAGCATTTCCCCTTAAATTCTGGCGACTTGGGCACTTTCCTCGTGTGCTCATTATAAGGCCCTGATTTTGAAGTCAAAGCTGTAGATTAATTTCGCCATTAGGTGTAGGATCACACAATTTTGTGAAATTCCTTTTCTTGAAATTGTTCTCAAAATTCGTTTCCGCGCGATTTCTATAACGAAGTTTAAATGAATGGGCTATAATAAAAACTCGGAATCATTAGTACTTCAAAAATACATCCTATAAACTTCTTATAAAGTTAGAAATCCTGGCTTAAATATTCTTTTATAAGTTATTTACAATCTTAAGCTATTTCTTGAAGTGTTTTACATGTCTTGAAGTACACACATAAATATAAATAAAATCGATTTTACTTTTAAATCGAAACCATCTTAACTCGTCTAGTTTACAAACTTTTCAGTTCCCGCTTTTAAGTGTCGTCCTTAGCGTAAACCCACCTCGAAGAAATCAGAAAAAAAACCTAAAATGCTTCACTTTTCAAATATCCATTTAAAACAGACACCTACCTCCAATCCAAAACAAAAATCATTCGAAACAGAATTTTCAAGCAACATCTGAGGTGCCCACTTCAAAGTTCTGCGGCATTTCTAACTTGCAAGTGAAGTTTTGAGCACTCTAAGAGCACTCGTCTGTACCATAGCACCTGTTTCTCACCCACAACGGGAGCTAACGCATCGACCCTTAATGGAAGGATACATGGCCCTGTCAATCCAAGTTGTCCAACGCTTTCTCTGTTCCCAGGGAAAATGTCCTCATATCAAAGAGAATCAAATGAAAATCAAATCAAAAGCAAATGTACTCGAGCTTCCGTTCAGGTGGGGTTGCTCACATATTTGAGTATTGATTAGCTAATTGGATTTCAATCTTAGTAGTGGGAAAATGTAAATGTGTTGAAAACTTTTTTACTACCGGTTGATTTGAATTATTTAAAAGGAAGGTCCGATTTTGTATTATATTTTAAATATTAGAAATCCTTGGTTTTATAGCTTTTCCACATTGTAAAATCGCATGCCTGTAAGATGTAAATTCTATTATTTACCTTTTTACTTTTCTTCGCAATAATTATACTGCATTTTGATTTTAAAGAGCTAGATCATATTGTGTTCAAAATTGGATGTTAGTTCTGAACATTTAGTTGTCATTCTTTTTAAAATTTGTTTCACGTAGTTCGTATAGTGAACAATATGTTTCAATACATAATTTTTATTGAATCAGATTGTTCATTGTAGTTCCGACTTTATTTTTCGGAATGCGAACATTTATTTTCTTTTGAGGGGCACCTAAACAAAAAAAAATATATTTGGTAATAAATTGCATGATTTGCGTTTTTGATAAAATATTTATGGTCAGATCTTCAGTTTTCATTGATTCTTGAACAACCTGATTCGCTCCTGATCACAATAACGATACCAAATAAAAGAATTGGCAAGAGTCTTAAAAACATATATAAAAATATGAAATAATTTAATTTTTTACTTTCTTTTTCAATTTCTTTCTTTCTTATTAACCGTTTGTTAATTTTATAAGCCGCACGTTACGATCAAAACTACGAATCAATTGCATTGTACGGGGACTTTGCCCCTAAACACTTTTTTCCAAATGTCTTTGTGTATCTTTTAATTTTACCTTTCAAACTGGACAGCTTTGGCCTAGCTACGCTAGTATTTAAGAATTCCTTTCTAAACACACTTATTATTATTTTTTTTGCCCGGCAGCAATCTTACCTTGCTTACAGGTAAAGCATGAGTTAACCAAAAGTTAACAGAGTTTTATTCTTAGGGTTAAGTTACATAGTTGCCCAGTCTACGATTTACGAAATTTGCAAAATCTCCAATAGCACACGTAATTTAAACAACAAATAGTTTAAATAGCTAAATTTTTTGGGTGGTCCAATTTTTTTTTCAGAGGCACTCAAAGTACATTAGTAGCTGCCCCCTATTATACCGGTTAAAAACCGGGTTCCAATCTGTTCACAGCTAAAGATTTCTAGGATGACAAAGGGAATGCCAGTTTTATCGACGCTACAAGATGATCGCGAGTGCGAATAAAAGCACCAAGCAGCCTTCTGTAAATCTTCTCCATTGCTGTTCCTGTTGAAAGCTAAGATTTATCTACGAGGCACAGAAAAGAAACTCGCTTGAAAGGCCCAGTGAACAACACCAAATGAAAGGAATTTTATCCAATATAGTGGTGCTTGAGATTGACAATGGTGCTACTACCTTTTTGCCGAAAATTAGTTTGGTAGTGTTTATTTTGAATGCGCTTAGAGTGTTTATTTGAATGGGTTTTCGATGGTTTTCTGATCATCAAGTCATAAGAACGAGCACGGTCCTAGCCATTCTACGGTGGAGCATCCTACGGATTGTGCTTTTTAAAAAATCCAACGAGAAATGGACAATTGTAACGGGGTAGAGAGTGGTTTGTTTGTGGGAAAGAAGACAATGTTTGACGGAACTGTTGCGTCGTGACCTTTGCAGTTTAGATAAATGACATGCAGGATAGTTTGTTTGTCTCTTTGTGGGGTTTATTACAGCGGTTGTGGTAACTGTGACATCATTGTAGGTTGTAGGCATGGCCGTTCCAGACTTCCATTCTCTGAGTAGCTGAGTGCTTGTAACGCACATTCAATCTTTCACGGTTTAAATTTCCCACACGTATTCGCTGCATGGTTTCGCGCTCGGAAGTCGTCTTTGTCACTATCACCTTTCTTCAGAGTTATTACGTGTGCGTGGCTGTGTAGCTCTGGAAATGGAAGTTACTCTCCATTGATTGCTAGTTACAATGTTGTCCTTCCAAAAGTATGATACATCATACAATGGATAGGACTTGTTTCTTTAGAGCGTTCGACCATTACTTAATGAATTGTAACTTGCACAACAAAATAGATTTAAGTTTGGCGTTCTTGGTACTTTTCAGAGGCAATTGATTTTGAGGACAAGTTTTTATTTGTGGGTTTTCTAAAAGAAGGGTAATTTCTAAATATGGGGATTCTAAAGGGGATTTATGAAACGATGGTTTGGTGGATAAGTGCATGATTTGTGAAGATGTTCGATTGTTGATTATCATAAATGTGTATGAATCGAACACAATTATTAATTAAAGTCTGTTCTACGGGAGCCAATAGTATGGAGTATTATAAATGAAATGGAGTTTGAAAAAATAAAAATAACATACATTTTTTAATTAAAAAATTGAAACATGTAAAGTTCTTTCCCTTTTGATTAATATCTTGTTTACAAAAAATAAATGTGCAGTTTCTTTCAAAAATTGCAGTAAATGTTATTGAACTTGATAAACGCTAATAATGCTCCTTTCATCTTTTTAAAATTTATTTCAAATGTTTTCTACTACTGTTATTTTCTTTTAAAACATGATTTTTATTTTTAACAGTACATTCAATTTTTTGTTTAATGATGTTTTTGAGTGTCACACATAAAAAAAAATTTTGTTAAGCAATTAATACATTTTTAAAATCAAGATTAAAATCAAAATGTGTTAAAATTGACGAGCTAAAGAGGACTTTTAAATAATTAAATTACTTATAATTCTTTCCATTAATTGTTGAATGTTTAATACTATGCGTAAAATTACTATAGATTCAATAATATTTTCGAAATTTTTCAGTGGGTAAAAAAATGCTTAAACATTTTTAACTGCATCGAAATTAATTTTCTAAAGCCTCTAGCTACACTAAGCCTCTAGCTCTATTAATTTAAATACCAGAAATCAAAAGTGTTTTAAACAAAATCGCAGTTTAATTCAGAGTAAAAATTGGTTTTTCTGAGCCTCCCATTCAGACTTGATTAGTTTCATGCCCAGCGGCGTTTTCAGTAGACAATTGTAATTTTTCGACACAAGTTTCCGATGAAACAAAGTCTATTTCACCCTCAAACAATAATTAAACAGCAATAAGTTGTCAAACCGGAAAAGGGAACAATACTTATTAGTTAAAGCTGGAAAATCGTACTAATTTCTAACTGCTCAAACAAAAGTGATTGACACGTAAATTGCTTCATCCTAAACTATTTTTTACTTCCCGCTCATTATTTGAGCTCTTCTCATTATTTTTTGTCCTATTCTTTCTTTTGGCAGAGCAAAAAGTGATTTCTCCATTGTATCCACTTTGTTTTTTTTTACTTTATTTACTTATTTTTATTCAACATAAAGTGTGTGGGGGGGAGGGGTTATTTAAAAAGAGGGGTGATACAAATTCCTCAATTTTTATTATTGAAATTTTTTTTGGAATCAACATCCAAAACTATCCTGTCGCCTAGGTAACGAAGAAAACCATTCTAATTCTCCCCCATCTCAATTTTTTCCCCCTTAATAAAGGGAAAAGAAAGTGGTTTCGGGGTTTGCATAGGGAAAAAACCTTCTTAAGTTGTTGACTCTAGAAATTGTCAATTGTCGGTTTCCGAGGTAACTACAATTAACTCCAGCTATGCGATCCATCTTTTTAGTGCTAACTCAATTAACTTGATTGGGGAGAGAATTAATGAAAGTCTTACTTCTATTAATTAACATGTGCTCTCAAATGTTTTCCTTCGCTTAATTAGGGCACATTCACACATGATGGTTTCTGTAACTTTCGTAATCTGTTTTTTCTCTTCTTTTCCTTCTTATTGAAAATGTTTTTTCCCTCTCTAGGATGTAATGATATGCGGAGAATTCGATTTAGAAAAATTCTATCGAATGGAGAATTAAGCATTTTTATTGCTGTTTGTTTGTAATTGATAATTACATGATATCTTGTTGTTTTTCTTAAGAGTTGATGAGCTTGTTTCCATGTTTATTACTTTTTTTTTTACCTTACTCGGGGTTTTTTTTCGGAATAAGTCCCAGATGACAATTAGGTTTTTTTTTGTGGTCTTCAGATATAAAATGTTTCATTATGTAAATTTCAATTGATGTCATCATTTATTACATTTGATGCTGGTTCAATTATTTTTAGAATAATAATTATTTGGAAATTAATTGTCATTTATTGTGCCTAAACACCATTTGGGAGGCAACGCGAAATGATTTACGAAATGAATCGTGAATTCTAAGAAGAATGATTTCCAAATTACTATAAATAAAGGTCAAAATTTAAAGGTTTTGTGTCATTTATATGTAAAACGGACAGCGCCAAAATATTTTAGGAAATAATAGTAAATGCTTAGGAGAATAGCATTTGATATTGAACATATTTCCTAAAAATTGTTTTATAGTAACATTACTTAGTGCAAACAAAGTTAAACTGTTTTCTTAGTCAATAAAAAAATGCTAGGGAAAAGGATATTTTATTTCAATTGCCTTCAAATTGACTTTTTCAATTCATATCTAAGGCTTCCTTAATTACTTTAACTCCTCAATAAACTCTTAAAGCTTCATAGAGCTGATAAAGTGGCACACACACAGAAATTGGTTTAGTTTAGTTTGAATATCGTCGCACTAGAGCTACACGAGGGCTATTGGCGACGGGCGTCGTATTTTAGAACCACAGTCAAGTGACGAGCCGACACCTGAGTTGGCACCCAACGCAACCGTTAAGGGCGACATCGTACGCAGCGTTGGGACTTTGGAGCGTATTTTAACGTGTACTCCCTCTACACGGGGTATTATTCGTCGGACATTTTTGGCTGCACGGGCCGTTTATAGGTCGGCAGTTATTTTGGCGATGCCCGGACCCGAACCTGGGACCTTTTGCATGCTAGGCGAGCGCCTAACCGACTGGGCTCCCCAGCCCCACAGAAATTGGTAGGCTGATGGCTACAAGCACTATTTAGTAGGTAAAAAATGCTTGTTTTGGCAAAAATTGCAACAGTGTTGATGTAAGTGGGATTTCAAATTGGTCTACCCTAGCTTAGTCACAACATTTCACTATTGGGCTTGTATAGATCTAAAGGGTATTGGCCCTTGCAGTATCAACCTCAAGCCACGACAATTCGATGATAAAGAAAACGAGTATTTGGAGATCTTCTTTCAAATTTGAAACCTACTGGACTTTGACCATCAAACCACGTCTTGATTTTCACCCTTTTAGGGTTTTGACCTGTCAGAATTTTAGTTTATGGACACACATAAAATCCATCAAACCAACCCTTAATTTCCTTCTCCCATACACAAGGAACTCTTTCTTGAGCAGATGTGTTGAACTCCACCTCATAGGTCTTTTGACATAATCTTCCTTCACCGTCTTCACCAATGAGAGGTTGTGTGGGGCCAAGAATAACCATGGATGGTAGCCAGTGAGGGTGAGAAATGGCGCTGGAGAGTGAAGAGAGGGTCTTCTGTCTTCCCAAAATAAACCCTCACGAGACAATCCCTTTTGTGAGGGGTGCATAAACTTTGCTTAGCGCCTTCTTCCAGAGATGGAGGTTGAGCTTCTTCAGGGAAAGTAGGTCCTCCATGAACCTGTTTTACTTAGGTTCCGTGATTAATTCTGACAGCAGTAATCCCAACAATGAAAAGTTCTTCCAAATCCCGAGAATCTAATATTATCTACAAGGACAAAATCCCAACAATTTCATGTTCTCCACAAGTACAAAATATCCTAAGAAATAAATACTTTTATAGAATCAATACCCTTCCTGCAGTTCATTCTTCCTACAAGGACGAAATCCGAACAATTAAGTATTTATGATGCAAAATCCGGATTGGTCAAGATCCCTCATAAGGAAGAAATCTTGTCAGGGACATAATCCCTCCGAATCAATTGTGCTCAGTTAAGGGAAACACTTTTATTTATTTTATCACTAAATGTATAAAATTACTCTTTTTTTTGTTACATTCAAAAATATTTTATTCTTAAAAAGGTTCAGAGACCCGCCATGAGACTGACTTGTAGTTGATCCGATAGTAGCTGTTGTCCAAATCCACAGTTATTTCCAGCAGATAAGATTGGCTTGTGATTTTTACTTTTCTCAAAGAATGCTTGACTTAATCCCAAGCAAAGGAAGTCTAAAGTTTTAAAATCTGGTTTTCCTGGAGTCCTGATATGTTGTGAAGACTGCTTTAAAATGTTAACACCGATCGAAAATTGTTTAATTCCAATATGAAACTGTGCTCTCAATTGACCAGTTAAAAACTTTAAACTGTATTGAATATGTGTAATGCGTGCAGGCTATACATAATTCATACATACTCACTTGTATTCGAACCCTTTTTTTACGAAATTGAATAGCTACTTTTTTGAGAGCCAAGCACACACTCATTGCCAGACAGTAAACTCACAAATCCAAACTGGATATAGTCAGGGCTCAAATATAACTTTAACTGTTCTAAAATACCAGGCACCAAATCACATATTGCTCTGGTGTGATCCTTCTGAAAATGATGTTACTATACCCAATCACTGGTAGAGATTTTTAAATATTTATGCTAAATGTAGCGCATTTATACCAATCTAATTAAAAAATAGGATATCTATGCTAGTTGGTGACAATTAACAACAATTTTGATTTCTTTTCTAAACTCTTTAATTCAAAACCCTTTACCAGATCTATTTAAGAAACAGGTAAGAAACACCATATAACTGTTGACTCAACAGGGATGTCTTCTGCATTGGGTGAGACAACGTGTTGCTATGGAACGATCATTAGTCAAAAGTAGCTGACGACTCTGTAAATTCCAGTTTTGCTGTTGATTTAAAAAGACGCGAGTGATCGTGGCAGTTATTGTAGGTGGAAAACTTCCAACACCAACCAACGAGAATGTCTTCCATCAAGATATTTTGCCACCATTTCCAACTGTAAAGATCTTTATTTTAGGTTTGAGATTTTTCGTCGGTTTGGAAAGGCTGTATTTAGTATTTTTTTTTGTGATTAGTGAATTTTAAAATTCTATATGTTAGGTCAGGAAGGGAAAATCTTAATTTTTCTAATTTTCCAAAAAAGCGTAAAACTGCACATTAGATTGTCTGAAAATTCTATGTTACAAAAAAATAGAATTTCATTACGCAGCTTACCCAGCCATATAGAGCGCGGTGGTGAGTCATTTATGCAAAGTGTGGGGCATCGAGAGCCAATGATTTAACCGATTCAGGCCCACAAACCTACTGATATACAGTTTCACCTGCAGTTTGGTGATAAAGCGCAGCTAATATTCTCTCGTACTTGTATACTTGATCTCGTAATCTGTTACAATTTTATTGACATTTGATTATAAGTACTTAAGATATATATTCACTTAGATCAATTTTTTTTAAAATTTAACTTTGAAAGTTTGTGCAATTTTGATTGCATCACTTCTTCTCTAATCATATTTACTTCGCCTATTACTTAGAAGCAAATTGGTATAATTTTCCTTGCGGATTATGCCTTTTTTCTTCAAAGACTTTTACTACCGAGCATAAATTCAGAGTTTAGAAACACAATGAGTTTGCCTAAATTTCGCTTACACCTGACACTATTTTTTTAGAAGCGGATTTACTTCACTTATTACCAAGAAGCAAATTCATAAACCACACGAGTAACTTCATTTTGTTTCTGAAAAGTGCAGACCTTTATCAAGCGGTGGTACAGAGGAAAAATACACACTAACACACTAAAGGGGGTTCTTTATGCTTTGTTTTACCTGCGTAACTTATTTTTCTGCCAGTCTTTGTGGTGACGTATTTGTCTTTGGAAGCAGAGCTCGTTTTTAAGGCGGGAATCGAGCTTCCAATTAACAAGTCTGAATTCCTGTAGGAGTATTTATTGTTAAAAGTAGTTCGTACTTCTTTATAAATTCTCCAAGATTTATTTTGGAACTTCCCTTCGGGTTCTTCAAATGATGCTCATAAGAATTTCCAGGGAATTCTAGTTCGTACTGGATTTTGAAATAACTTTACAAAGGAACCCGCTTTTTGTAATAATAGTTGTAATTCAGGGTTTCTTGCTTTTTATTAGGATGCTTGTAACTTTCAGAAGAGTTAAGGATAAGTAATAGTTTATGCTTAAAACTATAAGGTATATGTTAACCAGTTGTATATAAAAAAAGGAAGAATTAGGCAGGTTAAAAATATTTCGAAATTTCTTTCACCTGTAGAAGTTTTAGCTCAATAACCTTAAATTGGAAATGATGTATTTTCATTCCTAAAATGTCCTGTATACTACAAAAATTTTAATACTGGCGATGTTTAATATTTAAGAAGATTGGTCAATTATATAAACGAGATTAATTTTCTTACATTTTTATTTGTTATATAAAATATAACACTATCATGTAACGTACCGTGCACGGAAGGTGACTATGTTAACTCACAATGGGAGTCCATCACTTATCTGCGCACACTCTAAACAACTCTGTAACGTTGCATAATTTTTGAGTCAACATTACTCCATTCATATTATAGAGTAAGCTGACTAAACGCCAATTATGTGTTGAACTTTCCACAAAACGCTATGTAAACCAGTGTACGGTGTTACTTGTTTTTTTTCTATGTTTTGTGATTTAACCTTTTTCCGTTTTTGTGGCATAACTCAGTTACTCAGATTTGGTGTAAGGGTACGCCGTTTTATGCTGTAACGTCACACTGTTTTATACTTAACGTTGCACCAAACTTTTTAAAGTGCACTGTACGATAATGTCTAAAATCACTGAAAATTGTATTTTTCTTCACTTTTAGACCAACCCTGCATCCCTTACACATACCAATTCATTTGAAAAGAGCACCAAGATGACGAAACAAGAGCTGTTTCAAACCCAAATACCCTCAGCAGATGCGACAATAAGACTAATGGGGAGTGCCTTTTAACATACATAGTTTTACACCTCTTAATATGCTCTTAAAATGCAAAAGTTTTATTGAGAAATTATGCATGCAAAAAAAATCAACTGGGATTGTTTAATAAAGCTTGCATTTCATGCAAGAAATCTCAAAATTCAATAAAAGTTTAATTTTCATGGATCAGTTTTCCCAGTTTGACAATACAAGAAATAATGTAACACCTTATCAAATCTGTAAATTGGCATTTTTAATAATATCGAATCATACATCTTTTTGGATATGAAGAGGTATGGACCGAGTCCGGTTTTGATCCATAAACCTCTTGCGAGCGAGCCCAATACTGAACCGTCTGCGACAAAGTAATTACTTGGTCGCGAGGGCTAGTATTGGGTATTCGTGCTGACCGCCACAGATAAAAATGTGACAGTCATTATAATGTCAAACATCGTTTACTGAAATTTTATTTCTCTTAACTTAATCATGAATTATTCACTTTATTATGTATTATTAATTTATTGTATATATTTTATTATCTTATATTGTCAAACATTTTCATTTCTCTTCCCTTTCAGCCCCTTCCACATAACAATTCATCCCCCAAGATGAGACACGTTTCTTCATCAGACTAAGACGAATGTGTTGTGCGTGCCGCTCTTCAGCTGCATCAGCTGCTACGCGCTCATCATCGCGGCCAGCTGCGGTATTTCGCGGGATGCTGAGGATCCTCATCTTCCGCGTCTTCCGAGGATGCGACATCTCGTGACAAATCGGTGATGGAGACGGTAAACGGCGCTGGAAAAAGGGCATTCATTTTCTCTCAGTTGGAAGGTGTTTGTACGAAAATACAGCTGTTTTTCTAATTAAATGTTTGTCTAGTGGGAGATGTGTGTGTTACTGTCAAAATGAAGCATCCGTCAAAACTTTTAACTTATCTTTGTGGTCCAAATTTGTTTTTGATTATTTGCATGATTGATTGTGTGTGCGATCAAAGCTAGTTTTTTCTCAGTCTAAACGTATTTGATTTTCCACTTAAACACATTATTTTGGCATTATTCAGGTTGATTTTTCCCTTCGCATATTATTTTCGGATCATTGGCTTTGAATTAGTTTTAGTATCTTTGTTTGGTCAAAATACTATTTGTAAACCGAAATGGGCAATTAAATCTTAAGTTTTGATTCACTCGTGATGTATGAAAATATACAGATGTTTTTATTTAAAAATTTGCTTTGTGTAGATCGTTCAAAATACTTATTGTCAATGCTCGTAGCCAGTTTCTGTCAAAAGTAAATGTAAGTCAAAACTTTTTTTAGATTATTACTGTAATCAAAACCAATTTATTTCACCCAACCTTTATATTTAATATATTTATTTTAATTAAACACAGTAAAAAAACTTTCGGCAAATTAACTCAATCCAGATAAGTTTTGATATTTATCGTAGTCAAAACGATTTTTTTAAAACCCGATGCTTGTTTAAATTTGTTAACGTAAACAAGTTACTATTAATTTTTTCTCTTTAGATGTGCTCATACAAAAAAAAACTTCTGTTTTTCTAAAATAAAATGTTTGTTCAGTGTGCGATCTATTTTGTTGATGTCAGAATAAAACATGTCAAAGCTGTTTTTTTTGTTTCAATAAAACTAAATTAGTTTTGGTTATTTCTCTCAATCTACCTAGATTAAGATAAAAATTAGTTTCAAAACTAGTTTTATTTATTTAATTTATTCAATACAAGTTTTAAATTGTTTTAAACTAAATTTGTAACGTTCAAAGGCATCATTTTTGAGAAATTAATATTTGAGTAATCTTGAGCTTTTGAGTGTTTGATGTGTTGGTACAAAATAGCTGCTGCTTTTCCCATGAAATATTTGCGCAAAGTGAGTTATGTTTGGGAGATGTGACACTTGCTGTCAAAATTAAACATCAATTCCAAATTAATTCTATTTCTCAATTTCGTCCAAACTTCATTTTGATACATTTTATTAATTTAAACAATATTTTCTGAATAGAAAATAACAATAACTATTATTATTACTATCATCATTATTCTTCCCATTATTATCATTGTTATCATCCTCATCCTCATTATCATTATCGTTATCATTATTATTATTATTAATTTTAATAATCAAAATTAGGTTTGATAATTTCCTTTGTTAAATCTAGTTATAACTTCTTGTGTGGGTCATGACTTTTTCAAATTCTTATGTTCCTTGTCATTTTATTTATTTACTCTAATGATATCAAATATAAAATTAAGTGAAGAATAAAAGCTTACTTTGGAAATCAGAGTTAGGATAATTTATTTTGTAACTTTATTTTTCATTAAAGTATATTTTCATTTAAAGTTAAGATCCTTTAACTGATATAAAATAGTTTTAAAAATACAAATGTATAGATTTATGTTTTACTTCAATTCATTAAAAAGTAGTTTTGGTTAATAACTATAAAAAAGATTTTTTCAGTTTTTAATAAATTTAAATTTATAGGTGAAGAACTATAAGCTAGATATTCAGTAGAAAGGAGTTTTTAATTTTTTTTTATCAAAAAATGTCACTTACCATTAAAAATTGTTTCATCGTCATTAAAAATCTAAAACAAACTCGTTTTAAATAAACATGCAAGTCACTTGTGGCAAATATTAGTACTCTATTAATTTTCGTATACTTGTGATGTAACCACTTTCAAATGATACAGTTTTACTCGAGGCAAATTACTCTACTAAACAAATAAGATTAAGGAAAAACTCATTACCTATTGCATAATATTTGGATGATTAAACAGAGATTATAAATTAGAATAATCTTCGGTGTAATTATATAGTAAGAAAACAATCTAACGTTAAAATAATAATAAACATTTTCAACGCCTAGTGATGAATTCGATTATTTAAATAAAGTATCCAAAATACGCATTGTTAATCTTTTGACTGTTGGGATAACATAAACAGTTACTCTTAATTATGGAACTATAAGTAATCTAAATTAATTAATTGGTAAATGCTTTCATTGGTAAGAGAAAGCTGGAAGTGACACTGAATGGATTTTTATAAAATAAATTTGATAATAAATCTTTTGAAATTGTGATTATACTTATAGTTTTAAATTATTACAAAAGTAAAATAATAAATAGTCATAATGATATGAAAATTACAAGAACACCTCTGGAGCACAACTAAAAGTCATCCTAGACACTGTAAAGAATTTCTGTAAAATTGCAGCGCAATTCGCGGCTATTTTTCAACGTGTTGTACTGTTTGCTTTACAGCAAAATGAGGTTTCTAGACGTACAGAGTACTTTAATACCGTTTAAACGGAGACGATGGGTGAATCCAATCACTCCCAGGTAAGCAAACGTTTTCGACGGACCACTAAATAAATTTTAGAACAAATGTAAATTAACAGCACAGGGTGATAACAGTACTTTTTCCATCACTTAATGATGGTAAATTAAAGGGTTTTTTTCACAGTGAAGATAGAACTTTTCCAGTCATCTATGTCTAATAGGAATTCATATGAGAAATTTCCCCTTCACAAATGAGGCACACAACTGCGTAGACTTAGTCAAACGGTATTGTTCTATCGATCTATCACTCCATTATTCTATGACTACATCGATTAGTGTCAACAAATTTCATCACCACAAAACCATGACTATATTAAATTTTGATACTTCTAAAAAAATATCTGTATGATGGAAGCCATACAGAAAGATAGGTAGGTATGTTTGAATTATCGTGTCGCATTAGAGCGACACGAGGGCTATTGTCGACGGGCATCGTAATTTAGAACCACAGTCAGGTGACGAGCCGACACCTGAATAGGCACCCAACGCAACCGTTAAACATACAGAAAAAAAATTACATTCTTTTTAACTCAAGTTTTCTACCAATAACTACAAATCATGCCACAACTACACTCTTAAAACAAAGGAGTGAAATCCACTCCTATAGGGGAAGTGCATTTTCGGTACCGGAAAGGAGTGGAAATTCACTCAGACTGAGTTAAAACCGCTCGTTTTAAGAGTGTAGGACGTAGATTTTTTTCTTTTATATCTTTTACCCACTCCGCAAAAAGAGTGAAATCCACTCCTATAGGGGAAGTGCATTTTCGGCACGGAAAGGAGTGGAAATTAACTCAGCTCAGACTGAGTTAAAACAGCCCGTTTGTTTTAAGAGTGTAGTGAAGAAACTACCTTAAATATAGCTTGTCATCATTAAGAATATTGGTATAACATTGGAGTAAAAAGAATAACACTGATACAAAAATAAAACTCAGTTTGGAGCAAAATATGTATGTTACACTTTTGACAATTCCACAACGTGGATTGTGTTTGGATTCAGAAGTAGTAATTAAATTTACAAAGAATCATGTTTTCTTCTAATGAATATTCATGAATCTTAATTTTGTACATGATAAGCTGATCAAATTTGTGTAAAAATGCAATTAATTTAAGGAGATGCTGCAATCATTAATGAGTTTACAGGCATCAGTATTAGTCATGTAAATGGCAGAATATTTTATCAGGTCATTAAGTTTCCTTTTTATTTATAAATAAATACTTTATTTAGATTATATAAAATAGCGTTAGCAAACCCACATCAATTATTAATGTCGAGAACCAGTAGCAAAAAATATGTATTCTCTTCCGAATTGTTCTTAATGATCTATTATTTACACTTAATGAGCACGAGGAAAAAAATATTTTCTACAATGAAAATTATTAAATGTAGAACTATGCACAAATAAATTCGGATCTAATAACTAAGGCACCTTAACAATAACTATTTTCAAATTATAGATTTGGTACAAACGAGTGTACTAATTATAAGAATTTATGTGGCACAAACAATAAAAAAAACAAGAAATAAAATTCTTCATAAAAATCAAATCAAAACTGAATGACAACCCAAATGAGTTTATAATCATAATCGGAATTCAAACCAATTATCATAAATAAAACTGCCTATAAATATAAAATTTGTTCCAAAATTTAGTTTGTAAATTTCAGAGTTCGTAACCTTGAGTTTGTTACAAACGAATGCAAACTGAATCGACAAAAAATACTTTCTGCTAAGTAAACTTCCCTCCAATACTAAAATTTTTTTAATTACAAGTCACGTTCATTAAAGTTCGGTAAAATTTTTAATTAATTAAATTAATTTTTAATTAAAACGTTATGTTTCAAAATCTTGTTCGTAAAACATCAGAGTTAGCAAATTAGAGGCGGATGCAGCCGCGTGAACTAATAAGAAAACTTTCTGCAAAAGAAAATTCCATCCTACACTAAAAATGCAATTTTTTAGTTTACAAGTCACGTGCTAAAAAGATAAAATAATACAATTAAGAACAAGTTTAGTTCCAAGATCTAGTTCGTAAAATATGAGAGTTCGTAAATTAGAGGAGAGGATTGTAAACGAATATAAATTGTACTAACAAGACTACTTTCTGCAAAAGCAACACCCCTCCGCCACTATAAATGTTTATTTACATGTCACATACAATTTTTTTTTAAAAATCTTAATCAAATAATGCAAATTTTAACAAGTCAAAACTCCAAGACGCAGTAAGTAAAATATCAAAATTCCTAAATTAGAGGAGAGGTTTGTAAACGAATGTAAATATTGTACTAACAAGAATACTTTCTGCAAAAGCAACTACTCTCCACCACTAAAAATGTTTATTCACACATCACATACAAAAAAAAATAAGTACATTTAAAGAGTCAACTCAGACGCGTACGTAAACATCAGAGTTCGTAAATTAAGAGAGTTTGTAACGAATGTAATGTACTAACAGATACTTTCTGCAAACATCCCCGCCACTAAAATGTTATTTACTCGCAAGCGCGGAAAAGAGCCAATATTATGACAACCTCACCATCTCATCCCCCTCTCATTTTCCAAACGGATTAGGGGATATTTTCATTGGTGTCGCTTAGTTCGCTTTTGACACAAATGTGGACTTGAAACTGATGACTTTTCCGTGTGGCGGCAGCTTTGCTACTTTCCGACCCCTACAAACACTAATGCCCGCTTCCCGTACACTTCAAAGATGTTTTTGGCCCCTTTTTTCTACAAGGGGGAAAGTTCTGAATTTTAGATTCTCTTTAGTGTTGTTGCCAAATGTTTGTAAGGAGGTTTGCAACTCAAATCCTCAAGACGGTTTTTCCCCCCTTATGTATATTGTTTGATTATATTAAAAATGGGCAAAAAAAAGTCCTGGTACGATAAAAAAAAAGGTATTAAGAAGTTTATTCAAAGGGAAGCATGCTCTTTCAATTATTTTTTTTATTTTCAAATTAATAAATAATATCAATCTAGAATGTGATATAAGCGTATCAAAAAATGATCGCATGATACTCAGAAAGAAAATTTCATTTTTTCACGACTTTAGTGTCACTTGTGTAATTTGTATACCAAATTGTGAGAAGGCTGTGAAAAACAAAGAACTGCCACTCCTTGTTATCCAAAGCCTTCCGTAAATCGAAGCGTTTTTTTCCCCGACATTATTCTGTTTTATCGAATTCCATTTTCCCTTTTTACATTATTTTATTTCATTGTCTAATGAAAACACACTTCCGTTGCTTCACAAGTTGTAATAAATTTGACATCACTGGCATTATTCAGATCAGTAAAAGAGAGGAAGGTATTATGCAATAGTCGGGAAATATGGAATACTGAAGTTTCAGCCCTCTCTCGTGCTGCCATTACGTGGAAATGCCATGAAAGACCTCAGAAATCCCCATGATACAGTGAACAAAGAGTTAACTTCTTATTGCTGTCGTTACAGTTAGTGCAGTAGAAATAAGCGAAAAAACACCTTTATCTAGAAAAAATTGGAACATAAACTATTCTTGTTGCAAATGGTAGGTAACATGCTTCTAATGAACATACTAAAAATCGCAACCCGTACTGTCGCGACAAATATGTTTTTTTGGCCGCCATCTTGAAAAAACGTCAAATTTTTTTAAAAAAATCACAATAAACAATAATTAGTATCAATAGGTATCAAATTAAAGGAAATTTTATGCTGACAAAGAATATGATATTGGTTTCAAAACTAAAAATATTTACAAGCATTATTTTGGAAGGAAACGATGAGAAAACGTCAAAAAAATATCACTGCAAGTGACGGAACCACCCCTTGTTATTATTGAGATGTCCAACAAAAGTTTGCTACTTTGCGACTCAAAGCCATGATTCAAAGAATGGAGTCACTAATAATAAGCAATATTGAACATACCCTCAAGAAATGTACTAAAAGAATGGACAAAGAATGACTGAAAGTTAACATTTAGCCTGGATTTGTGATTTTATTTTTCTGAAAGTGTTCAAACATTTTAATCTACCAGCAATCATGAGACTTTAATGTTGTTGTTCATAATAATGTACACTAAAAGAATAGTAGTTTGTTATGATTTAGTCGTTTTTTAGCCATCAATGTTTTATCCGTCAGTAAAATGGCTTAAGAAGTGCCCGACACAAAATAGTGTGTCGGGTTAAATGGAATACATATCATCTGAAATTACCTTCTTGCCATAAACTAAAGAACCGGTAAATAAAGTTGCTGAATGTATCTTTTAAAACAGAATATTTTCCGAAGATTAATAAAATTTGGATTTAACGCATTAGCTGTTCTTTATGGGCTTATTTTGACTGTACTGGAGCAGAGAAAGAAGATTATGTTTGTGATTTTTGTAAATAGGCTTAAAAACAAAACTATTTGAGCGTAAATTTTCAAATATTGTTTTTTAGTTAAAGTTAACTATGGTCTGTGAAGTATAATTAATTTTTCAATAATTGTAAACAATTATTCCATATTAACCAACTATCCCATATTACCCTCCACTTGTAACTTTTTTTAAAGTACATTTTTACAGAACAAAAAAAATAAACACTGTTTTGTTTCATCATTGGCACTTCCTTACCATTAGTTATAGTATGTACTGAAAATGATTGTGTGGATTTTTATTTAAAACAACCGAAACAGTTATTTTTAAAAATATAAGTGGAACTCCATAAAACCCTCCTCCCCTCAATTTCCTATTTGTGGACATTTTAAACCTAAACTTCGATCTGTTCATACAAAACGTGGAAGAAAACCTAATAACTAGATCCAATCAACGTAAACACAAGCCAAACAAAGATGCTTGGTCTTTTCATCGAAACACTCCCCTCGTTAGCTTATATCAGATACTATCTCTAAAATTTCAAGCTGCTTGTTTCCTAATATTTGAACCAATAAACTGTCAAAAATTTTAATTTTCTTTTATTTTTCCATAGTTAAAAAAATCTGGACAAGTTTCTGACAAATATGTATTCATGAGGATTTCACTTGAAGTTTAAGAAAACAATAACAACATAAAACAATAAAGCAAAAAAAATCAATGGAACATTAACTTCGGTGGAATAAGTTAGTTCGAATCATAGATAAAGCCAAACAAAGATAAAGGCCAGACAAATAACCCAATTAACTCCACCCTGTTTTATCTAAGCACTCCCAACGTAAGTATATCAAAGATGCTATCTTTAAAAATTCGAGATTATTAGAGCGCTAACCGAATCTGATGAGAGGTAAGTGATAAATTCTATATTATTAAGAGAAAGGTTTATACATATTCTTACAATCATTTTTTTTCTTTTATTAAAGGAGACTTTAAAAATATTTAAGCTGTTTCAAATTTAGAAAAAAGCATATTAAAGGTATTATATAATCAATTTTACCTAAATACTACACCTGAAAAAAATTTGTACGTAAATTACAGGAATCAGAATATAAAAAGTGGTCCGTTTACACTCAAATTTCTTTCCTTTAATTAATGGAAATTTTACTGACAATTTTTCCTAGGGAATATTTCCGTTGTTTGACGAATCATTTGCGTTTTTTTTAAGGAATTGCGCATTTTTATTCGTTAGAAAAAGTGTCAATTCGCTAAAATATTCCGGCAGCAAAATTGCCATTAAAATATCTGTTAATCGAAGGAAGCACTTTTGAGGGTGAACAATATTCATCCAATTAAAGAAAGTTATTTTTATGTAAATTAAGAAAGTCTTCTTTTTTCTGTAACGAATAAACATGCATAATTCCTTAAAAAACCGCAAATAATTCGTAAAAAATATTCGTCATACAAACTAGACGTTTTATCTCCCTATCCAATAGGTCGAATAAAAAGAATTAATTAAATTAAATATAATTAATTTTTAAAAAAAATAGATGCGTTTTGGGTAGAGCGGAGAAGTTGTCTCGATACATAAGTAAATTCTGTTCAAAAAATTCGACACCATAGGATAATATCTTCTGTTCTGGCAAGAGGACGTAAAATTTAAAAAATTTTGTAAAATCGCCAAGTTTGGCATTGGCAATTAACATTTAACATGTCTTTACTTCAACGGCCGACGTGCAAAAAGTGCTGTGACAAATGAAATTTTTTTCAAAAGATTTTTTTAAAAATTGACGATTTGACGAAATTTTTGAAATTTCACTTGCCAGAACAGAAGACATTATGTATAGAGTAGTGAAATTTAGAACAGATGATACTTATGCATAAAGGCAACTTTTGCGCTCTTCCCCAAAAAGCATCCTATTCCTTTTCCATTCCACCCTACCAGGGCCTGATCTAGGAAAACTCGGGACCATATAGGCACTACAAACATTGGGGGCCCTTTTACGCAAATTGTTGTACATGATTGTTCGTAATGATAATGCTAGTTGGCCGATGCATCTTATTGTTTAACATGCATACCACTTTATCGGCTTCCTTATAATATCGATCAAACCAATCACTTTAGGTCAATATCTGAGTCAAAGTCAGTTTGAAAACAAAGTGGGGTCTTGAAATTTTTTTTAAGTTACAGTAATTCAACAGCATTTAGCATAATAGAAACTAATATTTAAAGCCCCTAAAACTTGGAGGCCCTAGGCCAGGGCCTAACTGGCCTTGTGGTAGATCGGGCCCTGCATCCTACTATCTAAGTTATCAACCACCCTAAGCTGTCGTATCTCAATTAAGGTTTTCGCCCCCACAGCTGTGGAATACGGTAACTTGTTGATGGCAAGTTGTCAGGGCCGGTGGTATAGGATTCGAGCTACCCCTCGCTGTAGGGTCAACTCAGTTTACAGAAATGGGTCAAATAATCAGAAGGAAACGTAAACCTATCAACTGCTGTCGCAGAAGGTCTGGGTTCCACACTAAACAATTTTCGTTTCTGTCTTCTTTTGTTTTGATAACAGTTTACCAACCAATGTAGATGTTTGTCTTAAACGGGTATTTTTTAGGAGAGGAGTGCGATAATACTTTATTGTAAATAAAACGTTTAAATCAGAAATTCAGGGAGTCAATGTTTATCGTACATTTTTGTCTGCGCGAATTGATACTACTACTACTACTACTATTACATACATATTCCGGCTTGTGTGCTTGATCAGAGACCCGCTTATGAAGCCTTCGTCAAGTAAGACAGACACAGAAAGAATTTTTACTGTCACAGAGAAAGGAATATACACCCAGGGCGAAGGCGGGAATCGAACCCGCACCCGTTACAGCGTGCAGACTGCTATCGTAATGGTCCAAACCACTTAGCCTTCCGGGCCCCAAGCGTGAATTGATGTCTTAAAGGCATAAGAATACGATTGGCATGTGATTATGTGGCATCTAACAGATTCCTTGAGTACCCATTTGGCTTGGGTTCTCTTGGCAAAATTAAATCTCGACATACTTTAACACCCACATAGAGCTCAGATTCAGTGTAATCTGAGCATCAAAATTAGTAGCGAGAGTCGCCTAGATGGTGCCACAAAAAAGGGCTTTCAGTTCTGGGGAATATGCCGTGTCTGCAAAGGCTAAGCCGTCAATAAAGCAGCCCCATTAGAAAAAAAAATATATTAAAATAAAAATATATAAGTGACCAGACAGATTGGATAATCGAAGTCCCTAACACCAAAGTAATATGAGCAATACAATGGTAAACCCAAACCACTTACCCCTTACAAACATGTCAATAGACAACTGATATTGCGATGATAATTATTGTGTGTCTGCACTTAGAATGGTCCGCAAAAGAATTTAAAAAGTGCATAATTATACACTTAATACATAAATTATTATCTGTCATAGTCTTTGCTATGCAATATATGCTATACGATTTACCCGAATCGATAAGTAATGTTTAAAATCAACACTTAATATTGACTTACACTTATTTCATAACGAAAAGTAACGCTTGTTTACAAACAAACCAGAGAAACAAATTGCAAAAAAATGCAGATAATCAAATTGCAAACAATTGCAGAGAAACTGTCAAACCGGCCTATATTAAATCCTTTGCAATATGTATCCGGCCCCTTTCGGAAAAATGTGGCGATGCAAGCGGCTTCCAAAGTGGTACATGAAATACGACTGAAGTCAAAGGAAAGGGTCACTTGTTTTATGGCTCGAAAAACAAACGCGGGAGAAGGCAGCGGCCCCCTTTAGCCGACACCAAGTCGTTAATCAATCCGAGATTTCCGCTACTTTTTCGGCTGCTTCCCCATTTCCCTCGATCGGGGGGAATGTCTGGAACAATTCAAAATGTTGAGGATCAGAAAATGTTTCAATAAAAATAAGACGACTTTCATTGTGTAATACTCAGGGCCGTCTTACTTTTACTTTTACCTATGAACGGTCTGTGCAGCTAAAAAGTCCGACGAACAAAAGATAAACCCGTGTCACGTTTAATATGCTCCGGCGATAAAAAGTCCACGCCCTTAAAAGTTGCGTTATGAGTGCCGATTCAGGTGTCGGCTAGTCACTTTACTGCGGTTCTAAATTATAAAATCCGTCGCCAATACCACTTGTGTAGCTCTAGTGCGAAGTTAATTTAACGCAACTCAAGAAACTCGAAATTTCCCTTACTTTGATGGTTTAAAACCGTTTCGCTTACTATACGGTCTTGAACCGTTTTTTTTTTAAAACTCGTTTATAGTTTAAAACTATTTCCTCCAAAACGTGCTCTCAATAACGTAAGTTTGAGGGTCCGTTTATAAAAGGTTAATCAGATTACTTTTTTTGTCTTCAATTTGTCAGAGATTTGGTGGCGAGTTAGTATGACGCTTCACTTGTAACTTTGATATTGCAAGTTCGAAAAAAACGTCTGAAGCAGAACCTATTCTTAATTTGGAAAAGTACGAATATATTTAACGAGACAAATCCGCATTTTAACTAAAATTTACCCTGTATAATATTGAAAGATATTGTTTCCGTATTCTTTTAATGTTTTTTTCTCTGGCAAGCAATATTCTAATATTTACCTCCAAAAGTAATAAGAAAAGGTGTAAACATTTTTAGTATACTGTGTGCTGTATTTTTCAAAATGGAAAGAAAACTGCTTTTAGTTGCATTACATCATTTATTTGATTTAAGTTAGGAACATTTATATGCAAAAGTTGCAAAATGTATGTAATGTCATACTTCCAGTCAATAATCAAAGAAAAACAACTTATTATAAACATAGCGCCTTGGAAAAATATTATTTTACAGACAACTAATTATTTAAACGAAATGCAATACTATCTACTTCCTTATCAACTTGAGTTTCATCGACTTTGTACATAACATCGTTACCAGTTCGAGTTCACAAATTGTTTATAAAAAGAAACACAATTCAAATGCAATGAAAGTATGCACCTCTTTATAGCTATCGTTGAATATCAAATAAATAATAATAAATCTAATAAATGAGATAAAACTTGAACCCTATCCAAATCTGTGTCTGACTTGCAACTTTGTTTCAATCTAATCGGGTACATACTTAATTAAAGATAACAAACCACTTTTCCCACTTGAAGCCGAGACACCTCATTTGCGGCCAAAAAGTTACAATGTGATACAATGTATGCTTCAAAACATTCCCGATGAAAGTACTACAAATCTCTTTCATCCTTGAAATATCATCAATCCATCAATATATTCTATAAAAAACAATTGAATCAAAGAAAATGATAAGTCTTCAATCAAAGTTGATAAGATTATGAATAGGATTATTGTATTGGTTGGGGGTTGAAAGAGAAAAGGTGTCAAAAGACCTCCTTGAATTTCTTGATAAACTAAGTGCCAATAAATGAATGGTGGCTCCATGGATTCGAACAAAAATGACTTATGGATTTATTATTGAATAAAAATTGTCTTAGTTGATTGATGTTGTGATATCTTGTTGTTGTTGTTTCTTATTCCACTTGGTCTAGATCAAGTCTATACCAAGTCGGAAAGACCGTTCGCCCACAAAAAGTCTCGAACTAGCGCAGGGTTTTCAAGAAGGTCACTCTTCTTCAAATCCAAACAGGAAAAGAACGTATCCATGATATCAAAATAGATTATTTTATAATATATTTATGTATAAGTATTGTGTAAGAGATAAGAGTGCAACGTTTACAGTAGAAAATTACTTGCTAAATATATGCAAACAGACTATTATATGCATAGCTAAAAAAGGGCTAAGGTTAAACATAGGAAAAGATCATGATAGTCTGAATTTACCCTATCTACAACATTATCTACAATGTATCAACTAAATCAGTTGGCCCCATTTCTGTCCATAAATTAGTTATCCATTAACTTCTATCTTTTACAATATATTAATATACTGAGGAGTAAACAGTCAATTTCTTAATATTTCTATAACGTAAGAGTTGAAGACATAACCAGCCTCCAAAAAATCTAAGGTTAAAGACACGGCAAAGGCCATGGTAGTCTGAATCCACCCGATCTGCAACAGAATCCGCACTGTATCACCCCAAGAAGTTGGTGTGGGACAGAGGATCATTGAAGAAGCCGCCCTGACCTTTCCCAAGACTTCTTCAAGATCCCATTAGGAAGCTTCTGCATTCCATTGGTGCTTGGAGAAGATGTGGCAAGATTCACGGCTACGACTCGTTACCTTTTGCTCAATGTCTGGATTGTGCCAGCATGAAGTTCTGGATTGTTCAGGGTTGGAAGGCCAAACAGGAAGTTACGGGACTACCATACAGGTGCACGGAAGACTGGAACAGTTCGAGAGATTATGCTTCGAGAAATAGTATTTATCTAATGAATATATAGAAGTTGGTTTCTGTGGGACAGGAAATGCATAAGTAAACAGTTTCATGAATTGTATGTGTGGGTACACTCGGAAAAAACTTGCGTTCAAACTGCACAAGTATTGTGTAAAAATTACAACGTTACAATATTGGGTTGTTTCAATACAAGAATTGTGTGGATGACATACAAACCCAAATTTTTGAAATTATGCTATAACAACACATCTGACGATTGCATGAGGAGACGATTATTATGTTTATGTACGACTGTCAAAAAACTATAACCTATATTGTTGTTTAAAATATGTCAAAAACTAAAATATTTTAAAGTACCACAATAAATAATTTGCAAGCCTTAGTATAGCTATTTATCCGAAACATTAAAGTGCAGATGCTGAACTACTTTAGGAACATTACATGCGTGCTAAAACAACGCAACAACAACACAACGCCTTCGACACAACTTTTGTAATAACCATGCATTATTGCTTGGTCGCAAGACAATTTTAGTATTGTTTTTTAACACAACTTTTAATAACTGGAAAAACACAATTTGTTATATTGAAAGTCGACACAGTTTTTTTTTCTCAGTGCATTATTGGAGCGACCCGAATATAAATTGTTTAAATGATCTAGGAACTTTTTTAACTTGTATAGTAAAAAGTTCATTTTTCATGTGGCAAAATCACAACAATGACTTTCAATACATTTCACCAATATTTGATATTTCTGAAGTCTCAACATAATGCCTATAGGGCCAGTATATTTGTGCACGAATGACAAGGAATAGTTTCATTAAGTCTTTTATATTTTTAATGCGGATGATTTAAATATGGTGTATAAAAATGGTATTGCACCTTTCCCTCGAAAATTTTTGAAAAAAATAGGTTTTCTCGTAAAATTTGAAACAGTATCTTTTTTTAAAACTCAAGCTTTTTTTCTTGTCACTATGTATGTTATAATAACGACTAACAGCATATCAGCCTATCTCAAAACATTTTATTTAAAATATGAATTTTGTCAAACTTAAAGAAATATGTCGACATAATAGTATCGCCAAATTAACCAACATTTCGAAATTTTCAAAGCACTCGTTTTCATCCCAATTTAGTTAATTTTGTTCAAGATAAAAAAAAATAGATTTGTTGAAATCCTTTTTAGTATTCCCCCTCCAATTTCCTTCTGTACAGAGTATGGGAAGAATAAATCTCGATTTCGAATTCTTATTCTTCAACACGAAACAAAGATGACTGTTTGAATAATAATTAGAAATATTTTTCTGTGATAAGGCCATTTTCGTTAATTTTATGCATCTGTACACTGGAACGTCCCATTGTCCTCAATAGGCAAGACAGCCATAGACCAGTAACTTCTGTTCTCAATTTAATTTTGCTTCAGAGAATCCCCAATTTACAGATCTTTTAGCTTTAACTATTTATAGCGGCCATTTACATTCTTCCCTAGCCATTTCCAGGCAGTTCTACTCTGAGCGTTACTAATCTTCCTCTGTTTGTTTCTGTGGACCGCAAACAACCGGCAGGAGCTTCGCTTGTTTACAGACATGTGTCACTAGAAGGTCTCATAGAGTTCAGAAGAAAATAGAGATGCTGCCTAGCAATAACTAATACAAAAAACAGGTTTGCCAAGTGAAGCCATCGATCGCTTTGTAGTAAGCCCAAACAAACGTTCTCAGCCTGCTATTTGGCGCTATTCTACAGTAGAGGTTGTAGGCTTACACTACATCAATTTGGTGAGTTTTGATTCTCTAATAAAAACTATAATTGAAACGCATTTTCTTACCTGTGAAGGGAATTACTACCATTGCGTGTAAAATCAAATCTCGTTCTACAAACTACAACTGCGCAACAGTCATTTTTTTAAATTTTAATTAACGCTTTTTAAAAAATAAATGAGGCGTTTTATTTTGAATTAACGTAGAGTGAGCGGTTTGTTTGGCTTACTAGGGTTGCTTGGCGACTTTCTGATGGCTTCACTTTATTTCGCTTCAAGCATCTCCATCTTCTCCCTCTCAACTGCTAATGTCACTTGGGCAGAGAGACGTTTCTTCCATTGGGTTAGCATGGTAGAAGAGTCACTTTCGCACATGCAATGAGATATGCTCTAGAAACAGAAAAAAGAAGTTCAGATCTATACAAACAATGACTAGGTTGCGTCATAACGAAATAAAGAACCAATATATTTGTTTTGAAGGTTTGCAGCTGTGGTTTCCGAAAATCATCTTAAAAAGTCCCCAAATTTTTTAGTTTCTTCTTAAATATGAGTTTCAAAGTGCTTCGAAAATCACTTAAACGGTCAAGTTTTATGCTCTTGACTATTTGACTAAAGAATGGGATTAAATTTGAAGGAGCTTTTATAATTTTTTTTATCTCTTAAAAAATACAAATAATACACACTATTTCTGACTTTTTTCAAATACAATTTTTAAAGTTATTATTTGCGATTTACAAAACTAAAAAAGCGGCTGTTAAAATGTAAAAAAAGACATGCAATTTGAAGCTTTTATTCAGAATCAGCAATGTTTACTTATTTAATCCTTGGAAATTACGTGACAGTTTATATTTGAAAGGGTTAATTGGGTCCTCCAAACTGTTAAGTTTCCCCAGATGGCAAACGTCAAGCCGTTCTATCTCGAAATAAACAAGAGTTTAACCGTTCCACTATTAAAATGCCTTTAAAATAAAAGCAATCCTATAAAAGCCCACAAAAACTATTTCTTTACTTGCACGTGCCAGAACCAAGTTGAAGGCATACCACATTCTCCCCGCGTGTCTCTAATTCACCGTCTCTAAATGCTTCAGCTGAAGCGCCAAGCTAAGTTCCAAACATTTAATGCTTTGGTGAAAGGATAAGGGGTAGACAACTATGTCAAAACTTCGGGCGTCTTATCACGTAGTAAGTGCCACAAGTGCGACTTTTAGTAGAAGGGGTTCTATTTTGGAAGCGTGTTTGCGGAATTCGAGGAGATGCGTGAAGAAGCGTTGAAGTTCCTCCTATTATGATTCCAGAAAGTTTGTGTGGTCTACTATTTACAGGAGCGGTTTTGGATTTGCATCATTTGAATATGTTGGGATTGACATTGATGAATGGTTTATGTTGATGGTGGTATTTTTCTTCTAAGTTTTCTTACACTAAAGAAAGGTTTGAAGTAGGCAATTAGTTCCTCTCATCAAAAAGTAAGCTAGACGTTCTATTATTAAGCAATTTACAGGGACACTTTTGACATCATTTATTTGAATGTGCCGAGGGCATGATGCTTTTTTCCCCTCTAGGTTTTCTTACACTAAAGCTGACCTTGAGGCAAGCAATTAGTTCCCCATTTGATTACTATGCACAAACTATAAGCTAGAAGATAATATTAGAAGATATTCCAGTGACCTAAATCTGAAAGGGTAGTTACATAGGTTACAGCGAACAGTCAGTTAGCCAATCTTGTTGCAGAATAAATATAGTTTGCGTGGCCTACTATTCACAGAAGTTATGAATAGCATCATCTTTTGAATACGCTTGAATACATTGCGTATACTGTAAGATAATGGTGGATGAAATGGTTTGTGGTACTATTTTCTCGGCGATTGAAACAAAAATATTGTTCACCTTATTAGACATGTAAAAATCTCTAATAAAGTGTGAACAAATAGAAATCCGGAAGCATTACCAACCGCACAACATGTTGTCCTTTTATCTTTTTTTAAAACAACAATTTGCCCTCCATTTGTTCTTACACAAATTGACTTCCTACTCAGGAGATTTGCTAATTCCTTTTTACGAGTTATTTCCGTTGTGTGGCACGAGCAATACAATAACATTCGGGGGGGTTGTTTGCGTAGCGAATCACGTCAGGTCGCTTAAGGGTGGTCCTGATTTGGGACGCTTCTCTCCCCACCCCATTACGAGGGATCTGCTTACCACGCAACTCAAAAACAGACATACTCTTGCGACAAATACGCCTATTTGTATTTGGTAACGTTTCCGTTATTCTATTTCTAGCCCTTGATGTTGGAGCTTTAGCGTGTCCAGTAGTAATTTTGTATTCCGGTCAAGAGGCAAGTCAACACCGAAGCTGGCACCTACACTGTATATCCGCATATTGTATTTAAATTGGTATCTCTCTACTAAAACATCCATTTTTGGAACCGGTATAATCAGGCCTGATCTTTCGCAATTCTCATTAAACCCAGGCCTAGGACCCCCAAATTTTAGTGATTTTCATGCTAAATTGTGTTGCCCCCTGAAACTTTAGTAAATTGTGTCATTTTGTGGCTCCGCATCATTTTGAAAGCTACGAATAAAGCATTAAAATCGACAAGTTAAACTGAATGATTTAAATTATTATTATTTATTCTTTAAGCTCTAGCTGTCGATTATGATTCAGGCATTGACCATTATACGAGCAATCACATACACGAAAGTTTGCTTTGGGGATTCCAAAGTTTAGGTTAGTTGAAGTATCATCGCACTAGAGCTACACGAGGGCTATTGCGGGGACCACAAAATTTTCTGTGTCTATAGTCCGTGTTATCCTTGATCAGGCCCTAGGTATAAATTCAAGAAATCAGGATGATCAAATATGTATAACTCTAATTGAAACCTACTCATATTAACAAATTTCAACCAAATTTAATGAACTGAAACAACATTCCTATACAAAGTAATCATCCAAACGAGAATAGCCGTAAAGTTCATGATAGAAGCAGTAATCACCAACCTCTCCCATTCAAGACTCATCTTCGCGAACGAGTCCTCAACAAAATAGGTGATAAGAGCCGTTAGGATAACGCAACACACAGTTGCAGAGCCTTCTCCGCGATAAGAGAGATAAGAACCACCGCAGATTCTGAGGGTGGCAGTAAAAAAATAGGGGGTGCGAACACATTTATCGAACAGGAGGGAGGGAGAGGGGTGTTGAGTGATGCGGGAATAGGATTGGAATTTGTGAAATTGAGATAAACATTCTCATGGGAGTAACTCATTGGGATTGTCACACAAGAACGGAGGGGTATGTTTAGGCTGTTATTCGAAATGAAAAGCAATAGCTTGTTCTTGAATTGCTCTATCACTCAGAACAAAAGGTGGTCGAGTGGTTAAAAAAAGGGTGACCAGACGAACTGAATTTCGCACAACGAGTTTAGTTTCTAACTCAACTATCTACAGATAAAAATTTTCAAATGTTCTCCGAGTAATTTTTTTTATAGTTTATAAAAAGGTAGCAACTTAAATACAATATCATTTATGAAAATTTAATGATGATTTCATTGGTTATCCTAAAAATCGGATTTGTAAACTTAAAAAAAAATAATAACAATTCACTTCTGTCTGTAGACTTCATAGTCCCTATTGCGACATCGCAAGAGGTGTAAGTGCCTGTGTTAAAAGTTCCTCCCGGAAGCAAAAAAAAAAAAAAATAGATGACCGAAAACCTTCAAACTAAGCCAAAATGTAATTTGTCGTACTTGTGGATACGTTTGCTTTTCCAAACGGCGACTTAAGATACAATATTTTGTTGCAATTTAAATTTGGCGAAAAAAGTTATTTAAACGTTTTTTTTGTTTTGCTTTTCAGTGGGGCTTATTCACTTCATTAAAAGATTTTTTACTCAACCAAAATGGAAATCGATAATGTATGAATCTTAAAGAAATCTTTTAAGACAATTTATCATTATGGGTTTAAAGTAAGAATTTTGATCACTCAGTACAGTTGTATTAAAAGAAATAAATGGCTATGGTAACTTTAAACTCAATTAGAAATCTTTAGCTATTTCTACATAAACAAGAGATTCATACTTTTTAAATTGTCGAGTTTCTAGATTTTTTTTGTAAAGAAATTACAATTGCATTAAAAAACCTAAAAATGTGCGGTTCATAGTTTTCCACTAAAACTATTTATCTAGTAACTTTTACCATAGATTTTTTTTCCATAAACTATCGGAAGCAGAAAGACGAATACGATAGTATGGGTAAGACGACATCAATTAAAAAAATTCCATTTATTCAAAAAAAAAATAGTTCCGTATTTTTTTCTTTAAAATGTAGCAAGAACAAAAAGCAGCTGTCCTCCGAAACCATCAGCGATCTACTTACTATAAATCCATCTTAGATAGAGTCTAGTAAATCCGTCAAACTTACCCATACTAATTTTTTTCCTTCTTAATCCTATGCGGCTAACAAACCAGTTGAATTCGAAAGATATGTCCGCTGGAAATGTAACAAGTAATAAAATTTTGTGATAAGATAGATTTCATGGGAAGAATAGTCCAACTGCGTGCCTCTGATGAAACACTTGGTTGCTGAGTAATTGCTTCGTTGTTAGGGATTTGTTATAACTGTGTGCCACACATCAGATATCTCATTAGCGTATAGAATTTAAGTTATACAACTTTACATAACGATTGCATTCGCCAAACAACTGTTTGTGAAAAATTATAATTGGAAAAAAATATTTTTCAGTGATGTTTTTAAAGAAAAATCTTTTGTAATGCTCGTTCCAAGGTGGTATAACAGAACACCGACCCTATTCTACAGGACAGAAGTACAGTTGTTATTGTCAAGTGTTATATAGATATACTCATCAATTTTTCAAGTTTTCTTAAGAATTTTAATATTTTGAATATATATATACATTCTAAAATTGTTCTCCATTGAATTAAAAACTTAAATCATCAATATGGGCGGGGAGGGATTGAATATAATTGACATTCACAGCGACTGATTATCTTTCAAGAAAATGTATAGTATGTGTTTACAGTTATGATATAGTAAAAATTGTTCTTTTGACTTTATGCGTTTGCGCTGTATAGTTGGTCTATTTTTCTTTTATATGTTTTAATCCTTGCTGCATGACATGTGATCTAAAGATTTACAATATAAAGTGCTTTTAGAAAAAAATCTGTATATGGAGTTTAAAATCAGATTCTGTGTCCCAAAGTTAACAATTAACATTGTAGTTACTTCTCTCAGACTCTAAAATGGGGATAATTTAAGAGCACTTTTTATTCACCAGAAACCTAACCTTTTTATTCACCAGAAACCTAACCTTTTTATTCACCAGAACTAAAAAAAAATTCCCAGCGGAAGCACGAAAAAAACGTCTGGCAAGCAGCGGTCCGCGTCGCAAAATGTTTTGCAAAACAGTTACCAAAATTCTTCATAAGCAGTTACCAGATTTATTTTGACAAAAATCTAACGTGCCATGACAATAATTCTTAGCAAAAGTGTACACTGGAAATAAATTTGAAGAAAATGGGACAGTCGATAGAACTGAGTAAAATGAGATACTCGAAATAATATCGAGTATAAAATGGGATACTCGACATGACATTGGGAAAAATGGAACACTCGAAATTATTTTAATTTAAATGGGCCCTGTGAATGATTTTGAGTAAAATGCAACGCTAGAAATGATTTTGAGTAAAATGCAACGCTAGAAATAATTTTGAGTGGAAGTGGAATAAGATAAGAATTTTTATAACCAGAATATGCATTGGTCGAATCGGTTATGCCACAACGCATTCTAGTCAAGTTGAAAAAACCATGACATGCTACGGAATTTTTTTCGCATTGATTATTTCGCCACAATTGTATTGTAGGTGTTTATTACGTTTATTAAACACTTTCTGTATGGTATTTCTTAAATTCAATTGTTAATAAAAATGTCAGGTAAAACATTATCAAACAATAACAGTTCGTTCTCACTTGAGGGCAAATCCAATCTTACATTAGCATGGGTCCCCTCATTTTTATTGTTTTCAACGTTCCCCACCTTCATTTTTTTTCGTGCGTTTTTTGTCACTTCCGATTTTGGCGTGACATTTAATTTCGCTTCGAAGAAGAATATGGCCACCGAAGGGTGAAATTTTTTCGTTCTTTATCTTATTACTACACTTTTTTTCGTTAAATAATGTCATTTTATTCTTTAGATAAAAGTGTTATAAGTTTTTTGCGCCTTAATTTTAACTGTATTTTTCGGCGTTTTTTTTGGGGCCATTCATAAGTAAAGCGGCGCGTTAAGTATATAAAAACGTCCCATCTTCATTGTTTGATGTTTATTAACGTCGCCAGCCAGACGTTTATTAATGCCAGGTTATTAATGCGTTGAAATGAGATTCGCCTTAATTTCATCTTCATAATCATTTTCGCAGCTTTCATTAATTTTTCTTTTTATTATTTCCCATTGACATATTTACTGAAGCGCAAATAATATTTCCTTTCCCCGTTTATATATTATTCCCCTTTTGCATAATATAATCTACAGAATAAATAAATTATAAATAAATTGATTATTGAACTAATGTATACCCTCTTTTGATGAAAAGAATGAAAACAATAAATTTATGGCAGTAAATATGTTTTATCAGCATTCTTTGCAAATCAAAATAATACTTTATTTAATTTTATCTATATTATAAACAAACTATTTTGAAAATTTATATTTTTAAAGTATACAAATTTATTTTATTCAAACTTTAAAACTGTATTCCGTTACATTGTTGCATTTATATCATTCCAGGTTTACAGCAAAACTAAAACCGTAATTTACTTTTGACAAAAATATCTTAAAAAGTATCTTCATAGAAATTTAATAAAAACTTATTTCTTTAAATTGATGTTTATCAAACTATGAAGCTGAAAATAAGTAGAGTTACATTTACTAATATCTATTTTTATTTTCATAGAAAAAACGATTTGTTACCTTTCAAAAACAAAACTCCAGAAAACAAAAGTTTCAATTAATATAATACAGGTTTTAGTTTAAAGTTTAATCAATCGTATTTGTTGCGATTTTTCTATGATAAACAAGAAATATTAATATTTTCAACCAAAAATATATTTTTAACACAAAAATATGACTGCTACAACTTCAACAAATATTGTATGAAAGTTAACAAAAAATGATATTTGGTGTATGTGACAGGGCTTAATGTTTGAAATTAAAAATATAGGGTATTGTCCTTGTTTTTTTTTTAACCGTGGTACAAAATTTAATACTAGACGACCTTTATGCAAATTTTGATACCAAAAATCGATTCTACACTTTTGTGTTCAAAAATGACATATCCCTTAAAAATGTATGTTTAATAGAAGCCAAGAAACAAGGGATGAATCGGGGTTTTTTTCTTCCACCGCTGTACATCCTAAATGTGGAGGCAACATCAAATGGAAAAATCTGTAACTAAGTTTCTAGCATCGTCATTAGTTGAAGACAGTTTTTGGACAGTTAAACTAACTTCCTGTGTGGGATATATAAATTCTCATTTTTATGATCCATGAAGGTAATTGTAACAAGCTTACGTGTCTTAGAATAACAGGGTCGGGTTCGTTATGGAAATAGCGGTGCAGTTTATTTGATTTTCATGGTAATGAGACCATTATAACTTTGGAGATGTGAGTTAGTTTTATTATCGTGAGAATTATTTAAGATAAAAACCAACTGAATATTACCATTTACGTTTTACACGATGACAGTGAGGCATTTTTAAAAATTATTTTACGTAAAATTGGTAAATATGAAATTGGCTCATTTAAAAACTTGTTAATTTATCCAGTTTCAATGTGTTCCGAAAGTTAAATTCAACAAGTCTCTTAGCAAAACACATTCATAACCCTTTGAAAACGGTTTGGGAACCCTTTTTGAAATCTTTCTGTATAACGAAACGCCTCTGGAACGCTTTTATAGAACACAATTTTAGTGAAAATGTGATAAATGGGTTTCGAATGCATGCTCCGAAGTTGAAGTGTAGGTTACTGTTTCTCTGCCAATATCTGCTACACATTATAACATTATTCTTTGTATCATGAATGGGACTTATGAATATTCATAGTGGTTAGTAGGCAAAAGCCATTGCCTATGCGGCTTTAAGCCAATATACAGAGTGAAAAATTTTGGATTGCGGCGGAATATTGCATTAAACTTATTAACAGTGTAGCATTTCGGTATTTGCAGACTATTTTCAACCACCCACGACGAGTATTCGACATCACAAACTCGACATCTCTGCCATCCTTCCCAAGAGATTGTCCCAAGTGCAATGACACGCCATTGCAATTGTTTGTTTAGAGCTGGAGAAGCCCGGACACCCTTTGGTCGGCGAACCTTTGAGGTGTCGGAGGAAGTGGCAGATAACAAATTTGGTGGTGTCTTACAGCAGGACCGGCTTACAGCAATTAAGACAAGGGGAGGGGCGTTGGGCCCATTCATCTTATTCGGGTTGGCAGTGCAGCTGGGAAAAGATGGGGACCCACGTGTTTCGGCAGGGGTGAAGTCGATACCGAGTTTCTTGAAGAAATAACCACCCACTCATGGGTTGGCGGAGATCACCTAGTTGGCGAGAACAGAAGGATCTTCATACTTTACAAGTGGCTAATTCCATGAAAAATTATATTTTCTGTAGTATAAGTCACGTGTGCAAAAAGTGATTATCACTAAACTTTTAATATTAAATGAAAAAAATTAGCGGAAAAGCTGATCTACATTTATTAAAACTAAATAATGTAACGTGTTTTATTTAATTTGGTTTATTTTTCGAATTTAAAAAACTCGTAAGCTCCTCTTAAATTGTGACTTACGCTACAGTTATATGGAATTACCCAAATACGAAAATACGGGAATTCTTGAAAATAGAAAAAGAAAAGCGAAAATACGGAACTGTTCCGTGTGAAAGAGGCCAACCTTTACATATGAGAGGCCCTGTGGAAACACAACCCCCAATTCAAAAGTTTACATGTAATTTCTATTTTTGTGAGATAATATTTTATGCGTTATGTCTAAATTTTTGCAACATTGTTCATCAAGTTGAGAAATAAAAACCCTTATTTTAATTTCTTTTACATTTTAAGTGCGTGGCCTTTCTCAAAAAGTGCAAAAGCACATTTCGCAGTTCGCACTCCTCTTAAAAGTCCTAATTGGCATCCTTAGCGAACATTTGATAAGTACTATGCTATGAGAATACATTATTCTCACTTGAAAGCATCAAAAATGTATGCAAGCTCCTGATTAATTATTAAATGAAATAGTTAATTTCGCCAACAGATAATATGTAATTTTGTTTTATATTATTACATAATTCTAGATAATTAATCTAAAAAATAAAAATATATAAAAAATGAATGTTAGAAATTCTCCTATATTCAGAACAATTTTGCTGTTTTTGCTGAAATATGTTTTATTTTAAAAGAGGTAAATATTATTTATTAAATAGAACATTAAAAAATGTTTTTTCAGAAAACTCGATTTCATTTTTGTAATTTTAACATGCTATTGAAATGAACAAAATAAATAGTTGAAAATAAACAGACGTGACAAAACAACAACATGACCTTGCGTTGTTGAACTATCAAAGTGTATAATCTGCTCGGAAGTTTGGCGAGTGTTAGCGATCAAAGCCCCGATATTACAACACAAGTTAGGCGACTCATTTTTTCTAACTTAGCAATGTCTTCTCTTTTAGTTTGACGAATTACAAAATGCCCCAGTCGGCAACCCTAATAAAAAGGAAACAATCCCGGCGATTAATTTGGCCATGGCTGTAAAAGAGAAAATGTTGGTGAAAGTTTTTCTAAAATAGAGACATCTTTGTGTCGCTGAATCCAATGCGTGGGAAGGCAGCCCATCCGAAGACATTTTTCAATTAATTATGAGTTATTAGGATACTCGAATTTTAATATACTGCAGAGTTGGATTGCAATTGGATCAAAGGCGCCGCGTTTGTTGTTTATCTTACGTTTTGAGGGTCATAAATTAGAATTGTATACAATGTTTATAAGAGTAAAAAACCTATGTTTCTCTGTTTGGACAAAATCTTAAGTGAGTGTTAGTGAATATTTGTCAAAATAAGTGTAATTGCCACACAAAACGTGATTTGATAAAGTAACCAAACATTAAGAATGCATTTGAGGTAAAAATACCTTTCTCTATAACTGTTAAAAATTTTGGGCTAAGTTTCACCATAATAATGGTTACTAGTAGTTGCAACGGCTGTGTGGTGAAATCTTTCGCCATATTTTTGGCATTCGGTTGAACCATTTTTTAGATTTAAGTAACAAAAACTTGGTTAACCAAATATCGAAAATATGGTGAAACATTTTACCACGCAGCACACAGTTGCAGCTGCTATAGAAACAATATTTTTGGTGAAGCCAAGCGCCAAATTTTTGACAGTAGGTCCTTAGAAGTGTGCAACAAGTACTTGCGTACAAGCTAGAGTTGACTTAAAATGAAAAAAAAACTACGAATTTGAGTCTTGTAAAGATTTGTTGTATGAAAGGCGCCGACATCTGCTACTAATGAAACACCGTTTGGCCGGATTTTTTTTTTAAATAAAATTTGTAGTCAGATACTATTTTACTTACGTATTAACGTAGCAAAACCAAACAATTGTACAAGATATATCTATACGAAAATTCTATTTCTTAAGTGGTATACTTGCTTATTGCAGTTACGATGCGCACAAGTATTGTCATATTCTAAAGACAGATCTTTCGACTTATGAAATTTTCTTTTATGTTATATATAGGCAAAATTGAAAATAAATTCTCAAATTCATTTTTCTCCGAATCAGTCGGTTATCCGAATAAATTTTGTCAAACCTAAACAGGAAACAATTTGAATAAAATGTCGAACACAAGACTCATTATTAAAATTTATCACCAGATTTGTTTATGAGATACTCTTATGCAAAAAGCTACCGCGCTTATCTATTCACTAGTTCCGTTATACTAACTATCTATGCTGTTTAGTTAACTTTAGTATACTTGAGTACGATGACAGAATTTCTTCCTGCGTAGATAAAATATTGTCTTTGAAGTTCGTGCCGCCAGTATATTTGATGTCAATGACTACAAATGCCTAATGAATGTGCACATTTAGAATTTTAAGTTCGGTTATAATTATTTCATTATACATTGTTTAATAGTTATTAATATGGGACCGTAAATATTTAGTGATTTAAATTTTTTATTGTTAATCTTAATGTATAGTGGTACTTTTTTTTTATAACTTTTTGAAATTTATTTTCAACTAAAATATTAGTTGAAAGGCTCGCTCATTAAAACTTAAATATAGTTTGTCTATGATACCTAATGCAACATCTTATCATTAATTTTTTTCAAAAAAATATTTAAAACAAAATATATCAATAAAAATTCTTCAATACCAAATTTTACAATAAAGTATACCTTATTTCGGTCTCTTTCTCCGTTTTGCCCATTCAGTCTTTCTTTTATGAATCAAAATGCTCCATATGCTTCATACCTAGGTGAGGTCTAGTTGACTATGATTCTAAAAGGAGCATTTTATTCCTGTAATGTTATACCAAATAAAATAACAACATGTTTGGGTTTGAGGGTTAACCTTTTAACACTCACCATAGGTGATCGAAAAAATGTGAGTGAGTGTGAGGTCTTTCTCTGACTCGGCAATCACTCCGAAGAAAGAATCCTCAGTCCCCCCGAAACACATGGCCCCATTAGAGCACGTGTGAGATTTTATCCGCACTGCCACTGATCCCTGAACAAGAACTACAAATATTGTTATTTTAAAAAACAGCTTATAGCTATTTCTGTATATTTTTAAATTGGGTTCTAAGATCCGGTCCCAGGATCTTTAAGTGGTTAAGTTTAATTCTCGTCGCACTAGAGCTACACAAGTGCTATTGGCGACAGGCGTCATAATTTAGTTTAGTTTTGAATTATCGTCGCACTAGAGCTACACGAGACTATTGGCGACGGGCGTCGTATTTTAGAACCACAGTCAAGTGACGAGCTGACACCTGAGTAGGCACCCAATGCAACTTTTAGGAGCGACATCGCAGCGTTGGGACATTGGAGCAGATTTAACGTGCAATCCCTCTACACTGGGTATCATTCATTGTAATTTGAGGCTGCATAGACCTTTTATAGCTGGGCAGTAATTTTGGCACTGCCCGGACCCGAACCTGGGACCATTCGGATTCCTTTTACCTCAAGCTATGAAGTATAAATATTTTAAAAATGAGCAGATTCCAAGCCCTGCGCTAACTTACCTACCACGGATACATTTCATACATTGAAGTAATAAAAAACGATTTAAAATCGTCATGAATGGCCATTCATCGTCAATAAATCATCATGATCTTAGAAAACAAGTCGAAATGCTGTGTGTTTGTTATATATATCTTTATCTGATCGTTTTAATCGATGCATTTAAGCGGGATAAATTTAACGTCGCATTTAATCATAGAGGTATGAAAGAGAAACTAACTCTATGCATTTAATTGATCAAGTGTTTCAAACAAAATTTAATCGAATTTATTGGGTTATGAATATGCATATCCAGTTTGTAAGCACCTTTTCTTTGCTAAGGACGACTCTAACAATGAGAAAAAATATTATAGAATCGAAAATATTTGAGATATGTTTGAAGATTTCTAGGAGTAAAATGTAACTAATTGAATTTATATAGTCATTGAATATTGAATGAAAAAAATATGTATTAAATACATAAACTTTATTTGATGTAAAATAACAAGTACATATTAGTACATAACTGAGATGTAAAGTAATAAACTTTATTGATGTAAATAACAAAGTTACACTTCATTAAGTACATAAACTTTATTTGATTTAAAATAACAAAGTTACACTTCATTAATAGAAAAACAGTAAACCCAAACCAACAAAATAAAACAATAAACAAACCAGCAGAGTAACAATTTTAATTCGATGTCACAACATGCTATGGGAATGTTTCAGATGATGTAACGCTCTTGTTTTCATTTGTATTCGTACTGGATTTCATTGGTTGCTTCGGTTTTACTCTGAAAATAACCGATATAGATCAAAAGAATTTTTTCTTTCTATGCACGCTTTCTTTAACAAATGCTTTGAACAAAAATATCACAGCAAGAAGTTGGCATTTAAACATTTATTAGGTAAAATATTCTTAGAAACCTCATTTTCGAATACAAAAACAAAAGCAATTCCAGTAAACAAATGACAGCTGTTGCCATCCACGACTTGAAACTACCCCATTGCAGTTTTTAAAGAACATGTGAAAAAGAACTAACAAGTTCTTTTTTCCTACATTCCTTTCCCGAATCATTTGGGGAAATGATGACGGACAAGTGTTTTTTAGGGGCCCAACAAGCATTGTGAAAAGATGATATCGCTGCCTAAATATTGTGGGGTTTGATTTCACATGAGGGGAAATGTGTTGACTTGGTATTTGGTTTGGTTAGCGTAGACAGGGCAGCCTGAGTTGTGCGAAATGTGCCTTGTATAGGATCTTCTGTGTTGGGGAACCAGACTCGAAAATTGACCGAAAAACACATTTTGAGATTTTTTAGAGTGGAATAATATTTCAAACGTTTTTTTAATGGTATAATTTGGCAGGCAATATGTCAATTAGAAGTATTTTAAATTGCTAAATATAAAAAGTTATATATAAAAAAGATTGTTACAAATTATACTTTAAAAACCATTTTCTCAAAATGCATATTTTAGGATAAATGTACTTTTTTCTCAGTAACTACTGAATATTTTGCTTAGATTTTTATTTCTAAAATAATATGTCTATCTGTGTAAAAGTGTTTGAACTTTAACTGTGTAAAATAGTTGTTGTTGAATAAAAGTTGAATCAATCCAAACTAGTTAGTGAGAAAAAGATACATAAAAATGACAATTTTAACATGGGCTTCAATGGAGGCTCTGGTCTCCCTTAAAGAGACGCTTCGCGTAGACTTGCAGCATTGCAAAACAATATAATATATTCTTAATAACAGTTTAATTAACTTCACTTGCATATTGATAGAACAAAATACTAGGAAAATAAAGAAGGTGTAGGTGATGGCCTAACTATTTATTAATCGTGTGTATTTAGTTTGAGAAAACTGCAAATAATAACATGCAATTTTATGTCTGTATTTGTTGGAAGGTTAAACTTTTGTAATATCAATTGGCTGAGGCAACAAAAAAACTGTATGTGACTAGGACTGCACTTAACCAAAGAAAATAAGTTACAAAAATGTAAGGTGAAATATTATTACGTATAAATAAACCACGTTTTACCAAAAATTTAAAAAAAATACCTTTAAAATATATTTTATGTTTAAATCCATTCTTCCTTATGTGGAGTTGTATGATAGGTAGGTCAAATATTATTTGAACCACAAATATATATTTTAATGGCCATTTTTTCTCATGATTATTCAATTAGATAACTCTTTCCACGAGCTCTAGTTAAACTCAACAATTATTCGAATCACAAAAATCCCCATCTACCTATACCTGCACCAAACTACAAATAATTAACTCCAATCTCTTATACACAATTACCCCTGAGCCCAGCAAATGAAACTCCCGACCACAAAACTTAAGACTAATCACCAACGCCGAAACCCAACGACATAACCCCCAAATTTGTACTTTGATTCAATTTACCCCCCGTGCGTGATCGCTCCTAACGAGGAAGGATTTTAACTACAGATACAATAGACCCCTCGAGGGGGAGTATAAAAATCATTTGACTTTAGCTACTTTCCTCACTTCCCCCGCCATTGGGGGAGTCAAAAGATGAGCTATAATTGCATCCCCTCATAGATGGGTGACTTCGCTACTAAGCACCATTAGCTGCTGTGCTTTCATCGCATCACTTATTTTATAAATCAGTGGGCACTGACAAAGGTTCTCAAATACCTGATTCGGACCCCTCGAAGCAAATCAAGCAGCCTCAAACAGGAATCCCTCCCTTTGCTGTTTTATTGTATCACTGTTTGCTGTTTGACACATGGGTGGTTTGCAAATTGCTTTGTTTGAGGTGGTCTTGAGCTGGGTGGAGAAAAAAAATGTCCATCTGTTGAATCGAACAAGATTCGGAGCACGTTCGGTTTTTGAATTAAATGCTAATGCTTGTATGCAAATGATTTAATTAATATTTTATAATTTAATGCTAATGCTTGTATGTCATAAATGGATATCCACGTTGAAGTTTTGTATCAGTGTTTGCTGGTTGGGTGGATTGCGAATCGTTTTCTTTGAGTACAGTGAACAATGTCGGTTTGATGTCCGCCTGTTTAATCTTTTTTGATATGATTGTATTAAATAAGAGTTGAAAACACGTTCTGTGTTGACGTCAAATGCTGAATATGTGAATATAAAAAAAAACTGCTTAATTATATATTTTAACACTACTAGTAGAAAGAGTGGTCCCATTGTTGGCATTTTAATCACTTTATTCCATGTTAGTTGAGTAAAAAAACAAATCCTTGTAGATGAGGTTTTATCAAAGAAGGATTCAGACTTTTGGTTCCAAAATTTCATTCTAATTTTTAAATATAAATAAGTTAACTAGTATATAATATTTTATAAAATGAATGCGTTATGGTTGTATTACAGTATTTTACACATTTGCAAATAGCATTTCTGAGTAAGTCTTTAATTGGGTGAAAATTATCAGCAAGATTCAATGAACAAAAATATACTTTTCCTTTATTATTAATTTCTATTCATACGTTTAAATAATTTATACAAATACAAAGTACAAAAATTGACAACCAACATTAAGCCATTGGCCCAACAAGGTTGGTCCAAAAGCTTACTAACTATTTATCAGTCTCCTATAACTATCAAGATTTTTCTTGAATTCTTCTACTCTTTTTGAATATACACTATAATCTGATAAAGCATTCCACTCATTGATCCCACTATTGTAAAAATAATGTTATCTTACCTCTCTTTTGAAGTAGGATATTTTATATTTCAGACCATATGCTAGGGTTCTACTATCTAAGTTCAAACAAAAGCCCTCCATACATTCCTGAGGGTTTTTTTTACAATTGCTCCAACATCCAACCAACCTAGTAGTTTTAAATTTTGTTACAAAAAATTCAGGAATCTTTCTTCGAAAACCCGTTTGCATAAAATCAATAAAATTTTATGCGTATTAGTTTATTAAAATAAAACTGATAAAACAAAATCTTTACTGGGATTTCAGTTTAATTAAGTATCGATTGTAAAATCAGTGTTAAGTTTTTTTTTTGTCGTATGAAAGCAACTTTACAGTAGTACAAGGATTATACAAAGTGTAGTCTAGCTACTAACTTATAGCGCCATCTATTATGAGTTTTAGAAACCGTCACTCTTGAAATCTTCCCTTCTTAAATTTCCTTTCAGATAAAAGAAAACCTATAAATTTCATGAGTATTTTAGAGGAACATGTATATGTTTAAGGGGATGGGGGGGGGGGTCGTCCAAAGAAAAATATATTAAATTATATACCTCATAAAAAAACCCACAGATAACCATCTCGAAATGAAAATGAAAAACCATGGGATATAGGACATCGTTTTGTGAAAAATATACAAATTTTCAGTCTTAAATTTAAACTAAACTAATACCTCTTTATTTTTCATCAAATTTCAATATTTTTTTAATTTAAAGGCTTTTTAATATCCCAGTATGTTTGAAAGCACGAGTGGATGAATCATTGGTTTATAATGTATTTTTAAAAAGGGATTTCTATCAAGAAATATTGAAGTGACAAAAAATTCAATGATATATAAGTCAGCAGTGACACCATTTTAACTATATGATAAAAATGTGTTGGAATTTTCTTCAATTTTCAACTCTTACTGGGTCAGGAAAACATAAATAATCAGTCAAACAAGAGGTTCCATGTTAATGAGACAGGTGCACGTAAAATATGTTTGCATTAGAATATAAGTATGTCTATATTTAGTATTTTCGTTTGCTTTGGGAGCTAGCGCGCTTTGACGGAGGCTAAAAATTACGAAACATTGTTTGCAGATCTTTTCCTTGATACCCCAAACCATGCGGAACAGCTTATTGTGCTGCTCATAGTGCGACGTTAATTAACCAAACCAAACAATTTATACTCTTACTTCCATAAGATAAAGACATCCTGATTAAAAAGCTACAATGTATGTTGTATCGGAAAAGAAATAACCCAAACTAGTTTTTTATGGCCACCTCCTACAGTCCCCTAACGCTAACAGCTTACTTAATGAATAAAACAGGCAGTCCCTAACCCAACTCTAAAGATCTCGATTTTTCTTCCTGTAACAACCGAACAAAGGCTGGTCGGTGCAAAAAAGATCAATTAAACAATGAAGTGTACTCAGGTATGCCCAACAGCTGGCTCATTTGGTTTGACAAAGAGGGAACTTGTGGATGTGTTAAAGCTACCTTTGGTATCTAGAAATAGGCAACCGGAAAAACGAGCACTACTATACTACCAATCCCAATCAGATGTATAGCACCTTTGGAGCCTCTGGGTTCGGTTTCGAATCCCGGTAAGGCATGGAAGTTTGTGTTTGTCGAGTATATGCGGAGTACGTGCTCGTTAAATCTGTTGGGTCCGAAAGTCCTGTGGGTGGTCATTGCGCAGTTTCCCACGGGTACAGGTCCCTGGAGACTATTTCCCTCCCCTTCAGGGACATGTCTAAATTGTGGAGGTGGCGATAGATGGCAGCATCTGTCTTGTATGTGTGTGTGTATGTCGTGTCCGTCCTTCTTGACGATGGTTTATAAGCGGGTCTTTGTGATCAATTACAAAAGCCTGAAAATATATGTCTACAACCAACGATGTATAGTTCGACCTCGTATTTATGGCACTCTGGGTCTGGTCGAAAACCTCAAAAGAAGGAATGATAATAAATCCTACTAAAATAATTACTACTAATTATTATTATCATTTAATCCTATAAAAAATCCACTTTCTTCCTCGTTGTGTTCGTTTTCAAATGTTTTCGACCCAGAGTATCATGAATACGTGGTCGGTCTATAAAGCTAGGCATGTACCTGTGTGCACGGATGAAAAGGACGGACATGTGAACATTCGCCAAACATTGTCAGTCTTCCTCTAAGACGTTACCAAAAGCATGTTCAAGCGCCAGTGATTGGTTTGGCATGTCACGTGGGCACACAAAACCAATCACTAACGTATGGAAATGCTTTCGGTAATATCTTGGGAGGATGAATGTCAACGTTTGGCGAAGGTTCACTTTCCTGTCCTCTCCTCTGCATCCTATGCTCACCTGTATCCATTCATGATTTCATGCCGTAAAGATGTGTGACACATAGTTTTAATGCATCACCGTGAATTTTTCATATAAAAAAACAGGGTATTAAAATACTTTCTGAGGGTGGTAAAATACTTTCTGCTGCACATGTTGGCAAACTATTTTTCTTAACAAAAAAAACCCAATAAAAATCCTTTTAATTTGTTTTAGTTTACTGCCTTTTCTAAAAATAATTTGACACTATTTTTCTTTCTAATTTTCCAAATCTTTTTCCATGACCCAAGCAATGCCGGATATTTAGCTTGTAATTCTAAAGGTACTACAAGCCGATTTTACTAAAATTCAATTTATCGACAGTTACAGCCATGTTACTCTAAAACCTTCAACTTCAGCAAAAAAGGACCTATGCAATCTGCATTTAGGGCCTTAAAGAAAGGCCTTTGTTCCTTAAACAATGAAGCGGTCTCAAAATATATACGGGAACGGGGGATCAATTAAGTTTAATTAACTGAAAACATCGATTAGGTAGGCCAAACACTGGAGCGATGGCCATTTTTAAACAGACTTCTAAAGGCTTGCTAAAAATAATTTACGGACGAAAAAATTGGGGTATTTTGGGGAAGGAAATCAATACTGGTCTTGTAAGGAATTGGAAAGTTAAGTTTCCTTTCAGAAGGATAATCAAAGGAAAATCATTTAAGAGAATTACGAAAGCATAGCTGTTTTTTTTACTCCTTTCTAACGTAATTAATGTTAGTGAGTTTGTCCAATATCGGCTTGAGTTTGTTTAATTAAAATGTTTTGGGATTGAAATATTTTCTTTAAGAAAATAAATATGTGCTCGGAGAAATAAGGTTTTATTAGTTTTATATTTAAATAATTTTGCTTTAATAATTTAAGCCTTGTAGTTTATTAGATTGGTTTATGTAGTTTAAACTATAATAAATATTTTAATCAAGTCAGTACGCGTCTAACATACAACTTGGTATTTTTTCAGAATTAATTAAAACTGCGTAAGACAAATTTTTAATGAGCATTGATATCGATGGTTGTAGAACGTTTGCTTTTGCATATTTTAAAGGAATTGATTTTTTAAACTAAACTTCTGAAACTAAATTTTCCAAAAGAGTTCTTTGAAAATACTTAATGGCGCACTTTGCATTTTATTATTATATTTGTTCTATAAAACCACAATCCATAGGAAAAACGCGATGCAATTTGTTATAAACTTTCACTTTTCAAATGTTTTATTCAAAAATTTAAAAATACTTTTTTAACCTGGAAAGGATAGAAAAATCTCAAAAAATAGACATGCCCCATCAGGCATGTTAAAAAAATTACATGCCCGATCCAAAACGTTACCATCCCGAAATTTTCTTAAGATATTAAGTAACGAATTATAAAATTATCAAAATATAAGATTTTTTATGTGGGATTTTTCGAAATTTCTGCATGCATAAACATGGCAAACATTTATGAATTTCGGAAACACAAAAATTAGCAAACAGCAGGAATTTTAATATGGACAAATCACGAATACCTCAACATAGCAAATTACAGAAAGTAAATATAAGATTATAGTTTAAATCATTAAGTTTAAAAAAAAAAACTCCACAGTTTCTGCTACTTTGTACTAATTTCGAGACAAAACAATTGCCCGGCATATTTGGCTAAAGATAATACATGTCTAAACTGTTTGTGAAGACGTTTCGGACTTGTTGGTAACATATTTTTCTACCCTGTGGCCTGGTAAAGTCTATACTGTTCTGAACCACAAAAATCATAACATAGCTAAATAAAAACTTAAATAAACAATAGTACTTTCAGCAGAAGTAAAAAAAACTTTGATCACAGATATAATACTACCATAAAAGTGAAGATTCAAGTAAAGATTTTACCTTCAAATTTTATTTTTGTTGAACAATAGCCAAGAAATATCTACGTCCAGAAAAACCGAACCTGAAAGGGTTAAACATGGAATAGAAACTGAAGACACGATATTGATACTGTGATTGAAACCCTGAGAGATTGCTTTTCATTTTGCGTTGGAGTTGTTCTCGATTGGCCACCAAGAAACTAATCTAAACTTTCCCTCTTTGTCATTTACGATGTAAATGAATGCTCCACAGAGGTCATCCCATGATTAAGAACTGCTCGGAGGACCCGCTTAAAAGAATCGCGGCCATGATTACATCGCATTGCAGGAGCTTGACAAAACTGCAACTGATATATTATTTGGATGATGTGTTGATTATCTATTGGTAGGCTGCTACTGATATCTTGCTTTATTGGTGTGGTGTGATTGATATATTTCCCTATTGGTGTGCTGCCATCGATATACCGCTTGATTGGTGTACTACATATGATATATTGCTTTATTAGTGTGCTGCAGCTGATATTTTGATTTTATATGGTTGCTGCAACTTATATCTTACTTTATTGGTTGGCTGAGGAGCTGCGACTGATATCTTTCCTTGTTGATGTGCTGCCATTGATATATTGCTTGATAGGTGAACAGAAAATTATATATTGCTTTATTGGTATGATGGAACTGATATTTTGTTTTTATATGGTGTGCTGCAACTGATATCTTGCTTTTATATGGTGTGCTACATGATCTTATGCTTTATTGGTGTGTTGCAACTGATATTTTGTATTTATGGTGTTCTGCTAATATACTAATATATATCTTATTTGCAGTAAAACGGCTTTGGTAAAATTTTTATTGGAGATTTATAGTGGATATAGAAAATAAATTATGAAAGCATACAATTTTAATGCAAATAACTTCCAAAGAGTTTCTTTATTTGTAGGAACACATTTAATGAATTTCATTCAGATAAAATAAACACATAAAATATAAATCACATCTTTCTATAGATTAAGATTTTTTTTTGACGTTGCTCACCCATTTCATTCAAAATCTGCCCGGCGTCACCAGCCAGTTGCAGCGTTGTCAAACACCCTTAACTGCTCTGTCTTTTCGCCTTCATTAGCTTCGTTCTGTTCCTTCGGCAAACACGGGCCTCATTGTGTGGGGCCTCCCTCAATCATCCTCCGGGCCGCCACAAAAGCCCGGGCCCAACAAAGGGCCGTCGGATTGGGTGCTTTGTGGCGTTGCTCGGGAAATGATTCGGGCAGAGGGCTGAGCAATGTTGTCAATGGCCAACTGGAGCAATCAGTGGAGGCGCTTCCAAGAAACAACAACCAAACGGGTCGTTCGTCACGATCCACATACAACAGGGGATAAAATTGCGTTTTCTGGGGATGGAAGGATGCGGGACAGGTGCTATTTGGAAAGAATCGTTATTTCATGTTTCTGTTACTTTTTAACCCTTTTACCCCCTCCACTCTTAGGCCTAATTTCTCGAGTAAGAGCCTAGAACCCTTTACGACCCCTTCAGATGGCGCTGATTTAAGGTTATGAGACTAAATGTTAAGGGTTTTATCGAAGAAGTTGCTTTAAACAGCAGTAATGCCAGCAACTCCTTAAGAACTACGTCATTTTTTATACTGTATACTATACAATAACTGATACAAGTCACTCGCGGCGGTATCAATATTTTTGAACAGCTCGAACACTCTTTTATACCCGCACAATTGTATAGCTAATATCGTAAAGGGAGAGAATAGACCAGGCTAGCAAAGCTATTGCTGCAGCTGTTTACTGTAGAGTGGATGACGTGTGCGTCCTGGTCGTTGATGATCGAATTGAGCTGACGTACGATGCGTATGTCCTGATAGTGATGGGAAACCGGCCGAAATGAATATCTCAAAATGGACTGAACCACTATCATTTGGTTGAAAATAAATATTTAGTCCCAATTCGGAACTACCTTCCATCCTAGAAGTGACTGCATATTGCTGGCCCAATTTCGCCCCTTTGATCTTTAAGGCTTAAAGAAAGCACTCACGGACTGTTTACGTGAAAAATCGAATTGCCTTGTTTCAGGTGAGGAATGTCATTTCAGCATTCATTCCTTTTTTTCCTTCAATCGGTGCTATGTTCCTGCATGACATTGATTCAACAATCGGGATTATCGAAATAATTTATTTTCGTTTAGCATTTCTGTTGCCACTCAAGACCTCAAACATATCCATTTTAGAATATTGGGTTTGATTGGATTAGTGTCGCAATAGATCTACACAAGGGCAATTGTTAATAATAGCTTTGTAATTCAAACCGCTGACTGAAACTTAGAAAACTGGAGAAAAAAAAAGCACTGTTTTCTCCAGGGAGAAGCATAAAAGAGCTGCTTTACAAGATTCCTCAATACTTTAAAATTTATAAAATGTATACATACAATTACATGTGTTGCTGGAAAAACTGAAACTAAATGGGTTCATTCGTTCGTATCTCTTAAGGAGGGGCTGGGGAGCCCAGTCGGTTAAGCCGTTCGCCTTGCAAACGGAAGGTCCCAGGTTCGGGTCCGGGCATTGCCAAAATAACTGCCGACCTATAAACGGCCTATGCAGCCAAAATTTTCCGACGAATAATACCCCTAGTAGAGGGAGTGCGTGTTAAATATGCTCCAAAGTCCCAAAGCTGCGTACGATGTCGCCCTTAACGGTTGCGTTGGGTGCCTATTCAGGTGTCGGCTCGTCACTTGACTGTGGTTGACTGTCAAGTGACGACACTCGTCACCAAAAGCTATCGTGTAGCTCTATAATGCGACGATATTTCAACTCGACACAGCTGTACATTATATACATATTTTTAATTTCAAAGTATTGAGGAGTCTTGTAAAACCATCTACTACAGAAACATAACAAAAAATATTTAACAAGTCGCAATTTTAAATTTTCATTTCTAGCAATGAAAACAAGTTGCATGAAATTTAAAACTAATTTTTGTAATCTGTTGAAGGTCATAAGAGGCTTTTGTTTACATAAGATAAATATATTTATTACCTATATATTTTTAGATATTTATGTATTATACATGAAAACTTTAGAATTTAATTCTAACTAAACTAAACTCTCCGGGAGAAGAACATGAGTCAAATACTACTTAGTTTATCCTTCCGATCCTCTCTCCCCACAAAAGACGGCATCCCGGGGAGTCTTTTGTCCGGCTGAATGACTGCTCTCGCGCATCCCGATGATGCTCTTCATCATCCCGGATTAAAATGTCGTCGTGGACAATCCCAAGAAATGTGTTCAATGATTCCTCAAAAAAGCCTGTTTCTCTCCCGAGTTGCCAAATATTTCTGATTCCCTGCTTTTGTGGGGACACCCCCATGGCTTTTTACTTTCCAAACTTGCCCTGGATGGTTTGTATTGGCTGTATTTGATGTTAAAGGAGTTTGAGGAAAATTGATGGGAATTATTGGAAATAGAAAAATGCAATTATTTCTATGTAAATATATCTAAAATTTATCACCATAATGTGTTATTTTAAAAAATAATGTTTTACGCTTTGCATTCTTTAGCTAGGAAGTCTCATTCCTTGAATATTTTTACAAACGGTTTTTTTACATGAAAACTGTAGCTGACGTACTGGTCTCTATAATCTCACTTTTTGAAATTTGTTGAAATATTTTGTGCAAAATTATTAATTGAAAATTTAAAAAAATATTCAAACCAATTTCAAAAGTAATATTATAGAGACCTGTAATTCAGCTACATTTTTCATATAAAAAACTGTTTGTAAAAATATTCAATACAGCCGGGGAAATGTATCTTAGAAAATAATTTTGTCCATTGGATTATCACAGATTGGTTTGAAGACCCGCGGTCATTCGGGCTCATTCGCCCTTAAGTGATTGAAAACCTCGCATAAAACCATAAGTACGGTTCGCACATCCTTCCTCACCGCGGCGAACACATTAAATGTGAAAAACGAGCCTTAGATACACGCTTGTCAAAATAACGCTGGGTGTGTTGCGGTAAAAGCGAAACCAATGGGTTGGAGGATTTTATTTCCTTTTCGCTTTGATGTGGGAGTGGATGTATTGAAAAGAGTTGTAAATTTAGGAAAGAATGTAACTTTAACTAATAGAAACAATTTATTTTAAACTTGATACTTTTGCAGTGATGGCTAAATGGGGGAATCTAGTATATTTAATTCGATGGATTTGTGTTAGTATTTTTAAGTCGAAAAAGTTGGCTTTTGTGGATGTGCAATGATTTAAATAATTCAACGGTACCAGTTAATTAATAACCATATGCAAAAATACACATTACTATGTTATATCTGTCATTTTTTCACAAAAATAGGGTTGATCAAATGTTTAAAAATTCAAATTATTTCTATTGTTTTAAAAGGGATCAAGTCTCCCTTTCAATGGAAAGACTTGATCTATTTTTATGTTGAAAAAATTTTGTTTTTAAATTAATTTTTTATTAAATTACTTTAAAACTAAAAGCACTACTTAAAAAAACATTATGGCCGTTATTGATGATTAAAACTTAAAAACAAGTTTGTTTTTACATACTAAAATCGAAAATAGAAAAAGGGATCATGTCATCCTAGTCTCAATTGCAGTGTTGATTTAGTTTAGTTTGAATTATCACACTAGAGCTACACGGGAGCTATTGGCAACGGGCGTCGTTATTTAGAACCACAGTCAAGTGATGAGCCGACACCTGAATTGCAGTGTTGGACAGCAATGCAGTGGTGGAATTGCAGTCACCTTTGCGTTGTCACTCCAACAATATTTTTGCTTGAAAAGTGTTATTTTCTATTTTTTAACCATATTAGGAATATCACAATCAAGAAATTTTAGTACAAATATACTGTCAAAATTTTATTTGGCAAGAAAACAAAACAAAAAATGCTTGTACTTAGTGAGTCAAATTGCTGATTAATTCAAAACGATTTTACTAGCAAAAATTCCTAGGGATTAATATTTTTTTAAGGTTTGTAGTTTAAAGGTGAACAAAAGGTTTGTATTTCTTGGGTAATTGTTCCAAGATTGTGTATGCCTATAAAATCTCTCAAGGACGCTTTTCAATTTTTTCTGGATAGCTTTTTTTATTTATTTTGTACAGTTTTAAAGATTTAAAAATTTTATTAAAAACTATAATTCTATCTCGAAGAGCATAGCCGTTTTACATATATACTTTACCTAGACTTTTTCTATGATCATAGATAGACCTTTCAGAAGTCAGTAGAGTATAAGCAACGTAAAAAGAAGATACCTAGAATTTAAAAATTTAATAAGATTTCATATTCAAATTATTATCTATAACTTAATTCTTACATGAGAAAATAACCATGTAAATTCAGACTAGAAATTTGAGTGTATAATTTTTAACAAAACTATTATTTTTTTTAAAAAAAACTTTACAAATTATTTTCAAATTTTTGTAATTAATAATTTAAAAAAAATATTTCGGTTAATTTCCTAAACTTTTCTAACATTTGCTTATTGTTTATCAGAGAAAGAAAAGGAAAAGATCTTATTGTTCAAGGTAGCGGCATCTAGTGCAGGGTGACTTAACTATTTTAACATTATATTCTTTTTAGGAAATTTGTTCTTTTATAAATTCTTTAAAAAAAAACATGGTAAAATAGTTGTTGTTTTTTAATGTATTACAGGAAAATTCTAATGTAAAAATATAGCAATAAAAAAAGTACGAACTTAAGGCAAATGTTTAAAAGTTTAAAACATCAGACTTCATAATTTTAAATAAATATTTTTATTATTTAAAAATATTATTCATCTTAAAAAATGAGAATTTAATTCTATAAAATCACAAAAGCAAAAAGCAATTCCAAGGGATAATTCGCCAACTTCTTAGGTAAGCGATTGGTCAGAGTGGACTACCCTTACTACGTCGCACGTAAAATAGTAACCGGCCTAGAGGCCTTATTTACAGGAGGTGTTGTTTTAACTCAAAAAGAAGACATGTTAAAAACAGTTTGATGCAATAGTATAAAATGCTGATCCTGCATAAGTTGACTTGATCCAATAACACTTGTTATTTTTGAAAATCCCACAACCTTAATCTAAAAACTTTTCAAATTGCATTAGAGAGTTCAAAATATCCAAACAAGTGTTTTATGTACTGTGTCACAATCTCAACAGAACTCTCACACACAGAGGTAAGGTAAGGTTGGTTGGTAGACATATATATTCAGGTTTGTGTGCTTGGTCAGCGTAAGGGTAAGGTAAGGTAAGGTAAGGTAATCGTTTCCGGCTGCCTATTTCTAGCCTCCTTCAGGAGCTTTAACACAGCCAATAACGCCTCGTAATTTAGAACCTTGGTCAAGTGACGAGGTCGACACCTGAGCGGGCACCCAACGGAACTTCGAGCGACATCGTACGCTAACGCCGTCGGGACTTTGGACTCCACAGATTTAACGAGCACGTCTGCCCCTGTGTACTCAGGCCCATCCCTGATGAGGATTTTTCTACTATTTCCAGCACGGATCCGATTTATAGGATCACACACAGAAAAAGGCATAAACAAAATAACAATAAATTGAGTTGAGCTGAATTATTGTCGCACTAGAGGCTATTGGTGGCGGGCGTCATAATTTATAACCACTGAGTAGGCCCCCAACGCGCCGACCGGCGGCGCAACGGTTAGGGAACTAGCCTTTGGAGCCTCTGGGTTCGGGTTCGAATCCCGGTAAGGCATGGATGTTTGTGTTTGATGAATATATGCGGAGTACGTGCTCGTTAAATCTGTTGGGTCCGAAAGTCCTGTGGGTGGTCATTGCGCAGTTTCCCACAGGTACAGGTCCCTGGGAGACTATTTCCCTCCCCTTCAGGGACATGTCTAAATTGTGGAGGTGGCGATAGATGGCAGCATCTGTTTTATATGTGTGTGTATGTCGTGTCCGTCCTTCTTGACGATGGTTTATAAGCGGGTCTTTGTGAATAAGCACACAAGCCTGGAAATATATGTCTACCAACCAACCTAGGCACCCAACGCAATTTTTAACCCCTTCCTTCTGGCTCCCGCGAAAATAACGGGGTGAGGTTTGTCACTCTATTTCTTACTCCCATCAAATTCCAGGCTAGAGTGTTCAGTATTAACGTGCCAATAAGATTTAAACTAACTAAAATATCCACCAACACCAGGGATAAAAAAAATAGGCAATTTGAACCCTTTCACTCCCAATGATTCCGTTCGGAATCATCAAACTTTTTTTTCTCACTAAGTTACACTCGCACTTAGTTCCCCCCCCCCCCCCCCCCAAATAAATTATATTACATTCTCCATACATTTTTCGTTATATTTTCTTTCGTTAGATGGAAGAATCATGTCTTTTGAAGTATTAAATAATGTTTGTTGTAGTTCTATGAAAATATGAAAAGCATTGTAAAAATAAAATTAGCTCTGAAACAATTTTATTAAATAAATTGGCCCTAAATTCTTCATGCTTGCATTTTTAAATATTTAAAAATTTAACTTTAATTATTTTTAACATATAAAATTTCGAAAGATTATTGTTATAATTTATTCAAAAAATATATGATTCCAAATTTTTTAAAATTAAATTTTAGCTAAAAAAAATGATTTGTTCCCTGTTTTTCACCATTTCATTCTGGATGCATCATGAGTCTATTTCACAAATTTTAGATTTTTAGAATAAAAAATAAAAAGTTGGGACTGAAAGGGTTAAGATCGTTTTCTTGAAAATTATCCAATCATTAATAAGTTAAACAAATACTAATGATTTTACTTTATACATTATTACAATACATATTTCATACCATGTTTGGCGATGTTTTGGCGCTCGAGGCCAGGTAACCCTCATCATCTGCCCAGTCAGTCATGACAGAGCTGATTCGGCAGCTTCAATTGGCGTTGGCCGGCTGAGTAGGTTTAGCCTTTCAGCTAAACCTAGGCCTACCCTCGACACTACTTGGCTGACTTGTCATCGCTTTGTGTGTTCCACCAACTTTAAAGTTGCAGAAATCAATATAACAAGGCTGTAGTGTGACAAAGTTGTATGAGGTGTTTTTTGTTTAAAGATCATATCTAACATAAATGCATAAAAAATTCTTCTGTGAAAAATTGATTAATAAAATTGTTTATTTTTTTGGAATTCAATTAGTAAACAAATTGGAAGTGTACAAACAACACTATAAAAATACAAAATACAATAATTTTTCTGTTAATATTATTTTTAGTAGAAAATTGCCAGAAAGTTTCGGGGAAAACATTAGGTAATACATTAAAATTATATTCTTTGGAGAAATAATTTTAAACGAATTATTTTGAATTTAGAAAGAAACACTCTATTTCGAAGTTTTAATAAAGGCAAAACTAGAACCAATATACGATGACAAACTTCATGTTCATAAACTTCTCATAAAAATAATCCATTGACAGTTCTAGGCCTCTATCTTTATAGAGATCCATTAAAGTTCCTTTTTTCCTATGGATAAATATATGTCTCTAATTAGAGGCCATTATTCCTCCATTAAAATTCGATTTTTCAATGTGTAAAATATGTGCCTCTAACATAGAGACCAATAGAACTCCTTATAATTCGGGTTTTTTGTCAATGGAGAAATATCAGCGTCTTACTAGAGGCCATTATATATCCATTTAAATTCATGGAGAAATAGCGTAGAAATATATGTCTCTAACTAGAGGCCATTATAACTCACATTTTAGACCCGTTTTACTAAAACTCAGTCTTTCATCAGTTACATTTTTGTCAAATCAAATGCGCGTTATGGATAAATAGAATCTGAAGAAGGGAGAAGGTTCTTTTTTGGTGTAAATACCGCCTCAGTGGAAACGTTGGTAATGAAATCGAAGACGCTAAAAATGACGGAATTGCGTCTTTGAATCGAGATCCTTCAAAAGGGGGCCTAAAAATTTCGTATCTATACTATACCTATTCGCTGAATGGCTTGAAAAAAATGTAACTAACTCAATCAATACTCGGGTTTAAATATGTATCCAAACTATGAGATATTCGTTTCGAATAAACAAACCTTAGTAATTATAGATTTAAATTAAATTGAGCTAGAAAGAGTTAAGGGGCATAGTCAGTCTAATTGACCTAAAGCTTTATTTTTTAAGTCACATATTTTTCAAAGCAGTATTTTAAAATGTAAATATTTTTCATCAAATATGAAAATATTGATAGCAATAAAACAAATTTTAAAGGGAAAATATCATCTTTTTATTTATTGATAATGGATGTCATAGTTTATTCTTAAAACAGAAAAAAAAGTTAAATTAGTAATTAACTAAGGAAATACTATTTTTCTTTTAAATTTTATTTTTTTTTAAATGTTAAAGTAAATATATTTTCAGTTACTGGGATTTAACTTAATTAATATTAATATTTAAATTAATTTTAAAAGTAATTCATTAAGTCTATAGGACTGACCACCCTTTTAAATTCCGTTATTTATATTGCTTATAATAATAGTAATTCCTTTTTTTTTTAAATTATCTTCGATACGAGTAGAGTGTTAGTTAAAGCTGTTCATAATTAATATTAGTATTTAATTTAGTTTCAAAAATATTGTAATAAGTGTATGAGAACGACCACTCTTTCTTACATTCCTTTATTTCTATAACTCATAATACTAGGAATTCTTCATTTTCAAAGAAATTATCTTCGATATCTGTCAAGTGCTAGTTAAAGCTGTTCTTAATTAATATTAATATTTAATTTAGTTTAAAGAATAACGCTGAAAGTCTATAGGACTGAACACTCGCTCCTTAAATTACTTTATTTCTATTACTGATAATAGTAATTCCTAATTATTTTAAAAATATTTTTCTAATCTCTTCGATACGAGTTTTGTGCTAGTTAAAGCTGTGCTTAATTAATATTAATATTTTATTTAATTTCAAAGCTAACGCATTAAGTCTATGGGACTTACAACATCCTTGAATTCCTTTATTTCTATTACTGATAATAAAAGTAATTCCTTATTTTCTCGAAGTGCTAGTTAAATCTGTGTCAATCCAAACTAGGGATTTATTATTTTCGTGGCACGTCACCTTGCAATAGGATCGAGGGAATCAATTCTTATTGAATTTGACTGGAATCTTGTGAGAAAGTACAGATGAAAGCGGTTTTCCGAATTGGATGTTAGATAGGGCACAAAAGTAAGGAAAAGAGTGGATTTGCAATTTTAGAATAGCAAAAGAAGGGGAAATTGTATTTCGGCTTTTATTTCTGCCTACAGGCGAAACACATTTATTTTGTTTCCAATAATTTTGGAGCTTTTAAATCCGATTTAGGTGTAGGGTTGTTATATATTGTTGGCATAAGATTTTCGATGGAATGGAATTTGGATGCTAAGTGCAGGGGTTTAAAATTCTAATGTTTTAATGGAATTTTTATTTGATAAATTGTGCCTTTACTGCGTAGTACATAAAAAGTAATACCGTCTTTCCGGTAAGTCTCCGTATAATATTCGTATAATAGAACCTTTTATGCTAGAAAAAAAGAAGAAATATTTAAAAACGAAACAGTTCACGCTTTGCTTAGTTTGTTTTTCACTAAATATATTTTAGATAATGTCTGAAACGTATCCTATAAAATTATAAGTGATTCTAATAAATTTGGGGAACAACTATTTTTTACTTAAAACGCACAAACTTAATTTTTTTGAGTTTTTGATCATAAATTCAAAAATAATTTGAATATGACTTTTTTTTCACTAAATATATTCTAAATATAATATTTGAAATATACCCTAAAAATAATAAGCACTTCGGATAATGTTTGATTATATCGGATTTTTGTCCAAAAACAACCCATTTTTACCGCGTGCGCCGTCGACACGATTACAAATCTTATGAAGTTCGAATTTGAGAACGCAAGGTAAAAAATATAATTAGATTTAATCTTTATAGATACGTAATCTCTAGGAAAAACTTAAAACAATAAAGATTTTCAGTTTTGTATGGTTGTTTTAATTTGAGGATCTTAAAATGTTAATCCTCGACTAGGATTTTACTTAAGTTATTTTATATTATTTTGTGCTTTTAATTATACTCATAATTTTAAGTTTTAGTTTTTACTGAGCATAGCATTTTATGTTTAAACAAAGAATATTTTTTTAAATTAATTTCACTAATTTTTTTTAAATACTATTCTAATTTGTATGTCATATTGAAGTTGTATGCCTGACTTTTATACCCTTATTTTGAATTTTTTGTATTTCCCATATATTTATAAATCTTTTTTATACTTCATACTACCGTATTTTTTTTTATATCCTACTTAAATTTATGATTCTTTTTTATTCTTTTGCAGCGAAAAACTATTCTTTTAAAGAATAAATGTGGTCTAACACGCCACCTTGATATAAAAAATATTTATCAAGTTAAAGTTATTCTGTATTATTTTATAAAATATAAATATATTTTAATATTTCTGTATTATTTTATAGCTAAAATAGAGTGAATTTTTATTTTCGGGTCAATCGATCGCCTAATACTAACGGTAAAAAATCAAATAAGGCGGAAGACGCCATTTTGAATTATAATAAATTCATATATGTTTCAATTGTGTTCCACATTTATGTAGTTTAAGCTATTCTTTATTAAAAAATACAACTAAAGTAGAAAGAATTTTAATTTTCGGGCCAATGGATTACGTAATATTACAGGTTGAATAATCCAAGATGGCGGAAGCCGCCATCTTGAATTTGGATTGTTTTAAATTTTTAAGTAATTCTTTATCATCTAATACACCTAGAAAAGAAAGAATTATCGATTTCGGCCAAAAATACCGCTAAAATTGAATCAGAGAGTAAAATCGTGTGGCGGAAGACGCCAATGGCGGAAGACGAATATGGCGGAAAACGCCATCTTAAAATTAAAAAAATACTCGATTTTTGCTAAAAAGTATCTTCTAAATTTATATTCTACACATTGAAACTAAAATAGAAATCACAGTAAAGATAGAACTAAAATAAAAAGAATTTTTAATTTAGGTTAAATAGATAGCCTTATATTAAAGGTGACAAAATCCAATATGGCGGATGACGCCATTTTGAATTTTTTATTTTTTTTTCAAATTATTGTTCTATAGTAACAAAATATATAAAAATATACCTAAAATATAAATATTTTTGTGGTTTAAATATAAATCAAATATATTAAAAATGAAAAAAAATCCAATATGGCGGATTCCGCCATATTGAATTTTCTATTTTTTAAACTTTCTTGGAAATACTGATTTTTTATTACTTAATGCATCTATAAAGAAAAAAAACTATTCACTTTTGCCGAACAGATCGTAAAATATTAAAGAAACAAAATTCAAGATGGCAGAGACGCCATCTTGAATAACTAAAAATGCTCAAGGGTACCAAAAAAGTACCTTCCAGATTCGTAATCTACACCCTCGAATCTATAAGAATCATCAATAAAAAAACTTAACCTCTCAGTGCAGGGTTCCCCCTCCCCCTGGCGGCCTGACTACGCCGAAAGTGGTGTTTCTACACACCAGTTAACTATCGGTGTTTCCTTACACCACTTTTGTTGCCATCACTTTTGGTGTGCAGTTACACCAATATTATTTACAGTGTATGCACCCACCTTCTCTTTTTAAACACTATTGGTGTAAGTTCTTCATGTGAATCCGTACGTCGTAAAAACATTAATCTTCTAAAAACAAACATTACACCACTCTTATGCAAAAATAACTGCAAAATGTGCTGTAATTTTACATAAATGTTTTACAGTGCATTAGATACATATTGAAGATTATTTGATACATATTGAAGATTATAGATATTATGATGCTATTGAAGATTTAACTTTTAATGAATATATTTGGTTCGATAAACATCAAACTGCACTTTGCCTATTTTAAAATAAATTAGTTGAAATGATTGAATGAATCAGTTGCTTAAAAAAAAATCCAAATACTATGAAAAAAAGAGAACGTTAAGAATTAGCGTTTTTTTTTAAATGAATCTTGTCATGTATAATAGGAAAATTTGTTGATATTCTCTGAATAAAAAACTGGGTTCTCATTGATTTGAATTTGTACTTTTTCCCCCTCCTAAATAGTTTCTCTGTTACAAACTATTACATTTTTTCTTTGTATGTTTTTAATACACAGTGCTCAAAACAATTAGGGGAGCGCATGGTTTAAATCCTTTCACCCCCAATGGTTCCATAAGGAATCACCAGCTTGCGTTTTTTTTTCCTCACTAAGTTAAGCTTGCACTTATTTATCGTTAGATGGAAGAATCGTGTCTTTTGAAGAATTAAATAATACTTGTTTTAAATAAAAGGAAATATGAAAAACAAGGTAAAATAAAATTCACTCTGAAAAAGTTTAATGAAATAAATTGACCCTAAATTTTTCACGCTTGCATTCTTAGATGTTTAAAAATTGATTTTAACTTTTTAAAAAAAATAAAGTTTTGAAAAAATTATTATTCAAAAGTTATGCTTCCCATTTTCCTTATTAAATTTTAGTTAACAAATTAAGATTTTTTCCCTGTTTTTTACCATTTAATTCTGGATGCATTATGAATCTATTTCACAAAGTTTAGATTTTTAGAATAAAAAATAAAAGTTTGGAACTGAAAGAGTTAACAAGAGTACGCAAAGTACTCCCCTAATTGTTTTGAGCAGTGTCGAAAGCTGTAGAAGTTGTTTCACTACTGTAAGAGATTTCTTGCAGTGAAACGAGTGGATAGTGGGAAGGATGGATAAATTGAGACTCCTAACCATGGAGGAATGAGTAAAGGGGAATCGACATCGGTGAAGCCGTCACCGCAACCGCGACGCCACCTTAGAGCGGCCAAAAAAGTGTGGCGGGAGTGCGTAGTAGACTACGATTTTGTGCCAATATAATAACGTTTGAATTAAATATTTTAAGAAAGATTCTGAAACCATCTTAATGTATTGAAGGAATTGTTCATTCTCAATTCCTTCTGGGTGAATAATATTTTAATTTGCCCTTGTTTTTAACTAAAATAGCTCGAAGATAGATTTCAATGTTGTGCATCGCTGTAAAATGTAATTCGGTTTTCCGAATTGGATAAATTTTATTTCAGTATTTTAGACGATTTTTATGTGAATAAATCAAAAAATGAAACTTGTATTTAACTGCTACCTAGTCTATATAAAGTACTATTTGTTTCCAAATAACTATCATTTATTCTTTTCATATTTTAATAGCATAAATAGGTTTTCCTTTAGTTATTATCAAAAATTTATTTACATTAAATATTAACATTAATTAACATTTAATGATAATTTTTATGAATTTTATTATTAAAAAGTAACTGTGTTTTGTGGAAAATATAAACACAATAGTGTAACTGATGTTAGATGTATAGTACCTGTTAGATGTCAAAATAAGGTTTTCGGAAAAAAATTGCGCATGCGCAAGTAGTGCCTGCTGTAGAACTTTTCAGGTTTTAAAGGTAATGCTAAAAACAGAAAGAGATACAGCTTTCAAATTTAGTACAAGTGTTCCCAGTACCTATCGGACGTTAAAATGTATTTTTATTTCGTTCTTATTGTGAACATTAAGGTATCAAGGAAACACATTAAAAGATGAAAAAATTTAAAATTGCGATTTCATATTTTTAGCAGTACATTTTCATTAATCTTAAAAATCAAGTACCTGAAAAGATGGAAATAAATGTGATTTGTTTACTTATTTGTTTACTTTTAGATTTATCTAAGTGTTTGAATTAGTATAATGCGAAAAATTATTTTCATGAAACAAAATATTTTTTTAAAAAATGTTTTTTGTTTGTGTGTTGAATGCTTCTTAAATTCTGTACATTTTTCTTTTATATAAAAAGTTTTAATTGTTGCTGTAAAATAAAAATCAGATATTTTCACTACATTTTAATAAGATTTATTACTCCATCATCTTCGAAATTTTAATTCAACAAAATTTAGTGCTATATGCTTACTATTCTTAATGGAAAACCTATTTTATTAATTGAACATGTTGAACACATCCCAGGTAAGGAAGAAATATAAGTGGCATTGATAATATATTTTTGATGTGCAGTTTAAAGACCCCAGTTTTAATCAAACTAAATTTCTCTAAAATAAAAAACCAATATTATTTAGCTTGTAGTATTTCCAAGTGTTTGACATTGATAAGTGTACCTGAATGTACATCTAAAATTATAGCTAGAGTATATTTTTTTAAATCTTCCAAAAGTCACTATTTTGCTGGAAATTCCTATTACTTCTTATTTCGTCAAACGCGCGGGATGGCCTTCACCCCGCTCAATGGTGGGGAATAGGCAATAACGACTGTTTTTCAATCTAACTGTTTTTCAATCTAAAGTATTCCATTTGACGAACTTTTGTATTGTTTTCTAAGGTAAGTAAAGATATTCTGTAACTTTCTTTGGTTATGTCAAAGGAACTAAATAACTTTGTTGCACTACTAAAAGAGTTTTATTGCAGTGAAACATGTACGTACTATGTATATAGTGAGATGACTAAAGGAATGGAGTTCCCCAAACTACATTTATGTAAATTTAAATAAATGTATTCTTAACTTTTATGTTAAGGTTTTCTATTTTTTTTGAACTATTTTATTATTGTTTAAGTTTTTTTTATTTTTAAAAATGGGATCTACTGAAATTCCCTTTTGTTACCAGACGTTTTAACTCTCGTTACACTTGAAATTGAAGCATTTGTAATGGAAAGAAGTTTATATACTGAAAAATTATTGCAAGTCACAAAATTCAGCATTAAATCTAATTTATATGGACAGTAAGTTTGAAAATACCTCATATTACTATAATAAAAAAAGTAGTAGGAGTAACTGACTCACATTAAAGTTTTTGTTTCAGTTATTTACGAGGGCTGTTTTTTTTTCAACCTCCGATGGGCTGTAACAAAAAGACGGTTCAAAATACAAAAAAGATTTTTTACCAAAAGTAAAGTACAATACTGTTTATTTCTCCATATAATCACCTTGCCGATTAAAGCATTTGTCATATCTGTAAACAAGCTTTAAAATACCCTCTTCATAAAATGTAGCCGCGCCAATGATTTGAAGGGAGTTGTGACGGTTTTTTTTTAGCTCCACGTCAACTTGGAAGAATCCAAGCCACTATGCTTATCAATAATTCACTTATCGTAAACCTTCGAGTTTCCCTAAACACTTGGTCAACTCGCTGAACAATACTGATATTCATGAAGAAGGGGACCAAGAAAGCAAGTCTGTCGCTACAGACGGTATTGTTCAGCGAGTTGACCAAGAGTTTGGGGAAACTCAAAGGTTTACCTTAAGTGAATTATGGACTAGCAGTGGCTTGGAGGACAGAAAAAAATCGACGTAAAGCTTCCAAATTTACTTTTTTAAACGAAACCGTCACAACTCCCTCCCAATCATTGACGGCTACATTTTATGAAGAGGGTACTTCAAAGCTTGTTTACAGGTATAACAAATGCCTTAATCGCCAAGATGATTATGTGGAGAAATAAGCAGTATTGTACATTACTTTAGGTAAAAAAATCTTTTTTGTATTTTGAACCGTCTTTTTGTTACAGCCCATCGGAGGTTGAAAAAAAAACAGCCCTCGTATATTAACTCGATAATTAAATGTATGAATAATAAAACAGTATCAAGAAAAATATTTCATAGTATGAAGGTAACATTAAAAAGTCAGCTCTTAATAGCAAATAGAATTTAAACTAAAATTATTACATTTCATGAACCTAAAAATTTGAGTCTTAATTTCGATTTAGAAACTATTAATGATACATTTATTTATGCATATACTCGCATATACTCGATATTATTCTTTTTCCATTACTAAGCATTTTAAGAAAAGAAAAAGGTTTTAAAAGTGTGTAAATAATGTTATCATTTATTCCTGATCGGTCCATTTTTAGCAAATAAAACAGCAATTTTACATTCCAATGATTACCTATTCAATATTGCACTTTTCTAAACTTCAAACAGTTTGATCGAAAAAAGAGAAACAACAAACTACGCTCAATCAAAAAGGTATTTCTCTCTAAACAACAAAAGCTACCAAGCAAACAAGCTTTATAGGTTTAAGAAAGCTGTAAGCAACATTTTAATCATCAATTGATTTTATATTGGCTTATAGGGGTTTCATTAAACTTTTTTTTCTGTTTAATAATCAACTTTGATTTTCTGTATTAGGAAAATTATATTTACTAAAAATAATGACACTTTTTATTTTTATAGGTCTTGATTATAATTCTTATTTTTTAACCCCAAATAACTTCAAATAATTGGTACAAATTCTTGGTCACTTTCTAACGAATAATGCATACTTGCATTTTGAAACTCCCTGAACAAAATTAAGGTTCCAGTTGCAAAACTCACATTCTACAAAGTATAATTAAGTTATAGAGTACGGTCCGTTTATTGGCGACTTCGTCCAATTGAATTTTAACATCGTCAAAAGTAACCGATGAATGGGGACCGGACCTTATATCAAAGCTACACCTTGGAGAATATGAGTTTTGAAACTAAACCCTTCAAGTGTAGGTGATGCATAAATCTTTATAAAAAAAGAAAAATATATCTACAGTATACCTCTATTATGTGATTTTTGCCAAAATATCTAAGTCAGATTTACTCAATATCGTAAGTCAAAATACCAGTAACATAAACATGTAGCATTTTTTTTATTACAAGAAGCTTTTGTTTGAAAGCCATCCATGATCTTTCATACTGCTTTACCAAAGTTTATTTACTGCTTTCCTGCAATTTGAAGGTACTACGATAATTCAAACTAACCTAACCTGACAGTAACCACAATAATGAATTTGACCATTTTTGCACTGAAATAATCAGTCATTTAGTATACTTTATGGTAGGTTAAAGTTATTGAATTCTTATAGAGCAATGGTTCAAGTCGGTTGTCTAGACACTGCAGTTTACCTGCCCACGGCAATAGTGCACAAATCTGCTTCAAACATCTCCATAGGCTTAAAATACGATAAATATTTCTAGATAATTGCTACTATACGAATGATTTATCCCTTTAAATATTTTTATATATGTTCAAAAAAATCCCGTTACAAATGATTTGGTTTGGAAAAAAAAATTGTTTTACAAATCAAGAAAAAATCGTAAACGCACAGTATTGCATAAACACGTTTAACTATGTTAACACTAAAATAGACACATATTGTATCCAAACAATGTCTCCATTTTTGTCATCCTTCCGCAACTTAATGTCCGTTACAACTTTTTCCTGCGAAGTTTTCCAATCCTGAACAAAGGCCCGTTTTGTGTTGGATGTGCTTTTTCAAAGCAAACCTCAGCATGTCGGCGAACAAACGTCAAATCTTTGTCAATATATGCCGAGCTCTTGACGGGCCCAAAGGTTTACCATATCTCCAAGGGAATTCCCGCCAAAGATGGCACAATTTGATGTCGGATCGCTTCCGGAGATCGGCTGCACTTCCGACGGGTCTTTGCAGAAGGGCCTCTTTACAAAACACAGTTACAATTTGTTTCTGCTTTTAGCTTCTACAATACGTTTAGAATACGGTAATGTAATCAATTCCGGCTACCTATTTCTAGCCTCCTTTAGGAACTTTAACGCAGCCAATTACGCCTCGTAATTTAGAACCCTTGTCAAGTGACAAGGTCGACACCTGAGTGGGCACCCAACAGAACTTCGAGCAACATCGTACGCTTACGCAGTCGGGACTTTCGACTCCACAGATTTAACAAGCACGTATATCGCAGTGTACTCGGGCACCCCAGTGATTTTAGAGGGTTTTCTCAGTTTTTAGTTTAGTCTGAATTATCGTCGCACTAGAGCTACACGAGGGCTATTGGCGACGGGCGTCGTATTTTAGAATCACAATCAAGTGACGGGCCGATACGTGAGTAGGCACCCAACGCAACCGAAGGGATTTCTCATCCAGCACGAATACGTCGATAGTATGGCTAAGACAAGGACGGAACCAAGAACCTTCTGGGTGAGAAGCTCGTCGATTACCACTCTTGACCACTGGGAGGGGCGGCATTTAGTTTCCGCAATAAGTTTAGAATGTAATTAGGTGAGGGCTCTGTAACCCAGTCGTCAGAACATCGGCCTCTCATACAGAATGTAACGCGTTCAAAACCTGGTCACATCCTACCGACGGACAGAGGGGGGTAGGGTACATATATATTCCGGCTTTCCTATAGACGGATATCTGTTAGCAAAAATAAAAAAAAATGAAATCGATTTAATTACGGGGTTCCCCGAGTACACTGTCACAGACGTGCTCGTTAAATCTGTGGAGTCATAAATCCTGACGGTGTTAGCGTACGATGTTGTTCGAAGTCCAGTTGGGTGCCAGCTCTGGCAAAGAGTTCTATAGTAGGGTAGAGACTGAACCTTTCAACAGCAAGATGAACCACCCTACACCCTTTTTTACCATTTCATTCTGGATGCATTATGAATCTATTTCACAAAGTTTAGATTTTTAGAATAAAAAATAAAAGTTTGAAACTGTGAAAGGGTTAACAAGAGTACGCAAATTGCTCCGCTAATTGTTTTGAGCAGTGTCGAAAGTGTATGCTGTAGAAGTTGTTTTACTACTGTAAGAGATTTATTGCAGTGAAACGAGTGAATAGTGAGAAGGATGGATAAATTGAGAGGGTGTATAGGGTATATATTGTATTGTATATAGGGGTGGCATGTGGGGCCCGATGGCCGAATGGTTTGGATAGCAGGCCACAACGCTAGCAGTCCGCGCGCTGTAACGGGTGCGGGTTCGATTTCCGCCTTTGCCCTGGGTGTATACTTCCTTTCTCCGTATCAAAATTATAAATTAACTAGCACTTTTGCCACTCTATTCGGGTTCCGTAGTGAGCCATGGCTGCCGATGGCAGCTCAGTACGAGTCGTTCCTCTACCCTACTATAGAACTCTTTGAGCTCTGGTGTCGACCTCGTCACTTGACAGTGGTTTTAAATTAAGATGCGTAATCGGCTGTGTTAAAGCTCCTAATGAAGGCTAGAAATAGACAGCGGAAATCGTAAATCCTTATTCGTAAATATCTACACATAAGCCGACCCTCTTTGGCTGTGTTAAAGCTCCTGAAGGAGGCTAGAAATAGGCAGCCGGAAACGATTACCTTACCTTATAAGCCGATCCGGCGGCGCAACGGTTAGGGAGCTAGCCTTTGGAGCCTCTGAGTTCGAGTTCGAATCCCGGTAAGGCATGGATGTTTGTCGAGTATATGCGGAGTACGTGCTCGTTAAATCTGTTGGGTCCGAAAGTCCTGTGGGCGGTCATTTCCACGGGTACAGGTCCCTGGAAATAGCCCTCGTGTAGCTCTAGTGCGACGATAATTCAAACTAACCTAACCTAACAGGTCCCTGGAGACTATTTCCGTCCCCTTCAGGGACATGTCTAAATTGTGGAGGTGGCGATAGATGGCAGCATCTGTCTTATATGTGTGTATGTCGTGTTCGTCCTTCTCGACGATGGTTTATAAGCGGGTCCTTGTGACCAAGCACACAAGCCTGAAAATATATGTCCACCAACCAACCTATCTACACATAATTGGCCCGGATGGCCTAGTGGTTTGGATCGCAGACCATTACGCTAGCAGTCTGCGCGATGTAACGGGTGCGGTTTCGATTCCCGCCTTTGCCCTGCATATACTTTCTCTCTCTGTGTGACAGTAAAAATTCTATCTGTGTCTGTCTTACTTGACGAAGGTTTATAAGCGGGTCTCTGACCAAGCACACAAACCGGAATATATATGTGTACTAAATATACACATAAAAAAAGATTTATGGTAAGTTTTGCTTTTATTTTTAAATCAAGTATATTACTAAATTTTCATTCTTCGAATCCAAAAATTAATTAAGTAAAAACTTTAAGAATATTAATTGAATTTGAGAAAGAAAATTGGCCAATTTTGGAGACTAAAAGTTTAAATAAGAAATGAATGCTAAATGTGTTTGAGGATTTTCTAAGATTTTAAGGTTTGATTCTGTTTCTTAAATTATATGTAGAAGTGGTTCTAGGTGATAGTTACTGTTATAAACCTACTTGTTTTTATACATTTTTTACACAAATGTAAAGTAATCGTTTCCTGCCGCCTATTTCTAGGCTCCTTTAGGAGCTTTAACACAGCTAATTACGCCTCTTAATTTGAAACCCTGGTCAAGTGACGAGGTCGACACCTGAGCGGGCACCCAACGGAACTTCAAGCGACCACACACATTAATATTGTTTGTCTACACTTACAAGGTCTACGGCCTACTCAACTTGCCAAAAAATGCTTTCTGAGACTTCTCGGTAACCGTCATGGACGTTGGAGTGTCGGCTGTTCCGAAGAAGAAGAAACCTGATCGTACCTGGCCAACTATATTCAGTGTTCCGAACAGGTTGAGAGAGCCGGTTTCTTCATCCTCGGTAAAGCCTACAACTCCGACCAGGATAGATTGCTTCACGGAGAATTTCTCTGGCTAAAGTTGGGTAATCCGTGGGAGGTTTGTTATTAACAAGCAAACCTACATTTTTGGTAATAAAACTCCTCTAAATCATTTGTTGTCCGATTCGTCCCAAATCAGTGGCGCCAATGGGCACGTTTTAGTTAACGTATTCTTTTCAGCTTGCATTCCCACCTTTCCTTCGATCGGTGCTCCAATGGGTGCTCTGTTCCTACGTGACATTGATTCACCAATCGTGGCTCGAGAAATAATATAGTTTCATTCAGCATTTCTGTTGCCACAAAAGCACTGAAACATGGCCGTCCGTTCACCAAACTAATAACCTTGATGAAAGAGTGAATCCATACCGCCAAGTACTCCGTCTACGTTAGACTTTAATAGAGCAATATCTTAATTCTAATGTATGTTATGGGGGGTTGGAGAACCCAGCCAGTTAAGACGTTCGCATTGCATTTCAAAGGTCCTAGGTTCGGGCCGTGCATCGCCAAAATAACTGCCGGTCAATAAACGGCCCGTGTTGCCAAAAAATTTCCGGCGAATAATACCCCGTGTAGAAGGAGTGCAAGTTAAATATGCTCCAAAGTCCCAACGCTGCGTACGATGTCACCCTTAACGGTTGCCTTGGCTGCCTACTCAGGTGTTGACTCGTCACTTGACTGTGGTTCTAAATTACGACACCCGTTGCCAATAGCCCTCGTGTAGCTCTAGAGCTACCGTAATTTGTACTATAATAACTTAACCTAGTGTACGTTGTTGAACAGTTGAAAAATACTGGTCTGTTCATTGGTTCGCCATCCGTTCTCATCGCAAAGTCCTCTATTTTTCCGGCCGCCTTGTTGGAAAAGAAGAGGACACGCTGCTGACATGGGCTTAGTCATCAAATTGTGGGCGCCGTGTTTAACTTGCGCTCCTTCGTCGCCGATGCTTAACCACTCGTGGCTGCAACACAGACATGCCACTGGGATTGAGACACTTGTAACTAGAACTTAGATCCATTGGGAAAGGTCAGTCTAGAACTAAGGATGCATATTCGTAGAATTTGTCGACGGAGATAGTTAAGCCGATATTGGATACCATTTTGTTCATAATAGTTGAAAATTTTACCAAATCCGACAAATGAATTAGTTAAGCTTTGGTGCGATATTCATGCCTTGGGCAGGGGGACAGAAAAAAATGGGCTTACTGATATCAGCTCGTCACTGTAACTCGAAATATGTAGGTATATCTTTGCTGTGTTAAAGTACTTAAGAAGTATCGGAATTAGCAACCGTAGACTCTACCAAATATCAAGTTCAAGGTATGTTAAGGCCCCCCGGTGGCCGAGAGGTGTAAGCGACGAGCCTCTCACCGAGAAGTTTCTTGGTTCTGTCCTTATCCTAGCCAAACTATAGACGAATTCGTGCTGATGGGAAAAAATCCTCTAAAAATCACTGGGGTGCCCGAGTACACTGCGATATACGTGCTCGTTAAATCTGTCGAGTCGAAAGCAAAGAGTTCTATAGTAGGGTAGAGGAACGACTCGTACTGAGCTGCCATCGGCAGCCATGGCTCACTACGGAGCCCGAATAGAGTGGCAAAAGTGCTATTTAATTTATAATTTTGATACTGAGAAAGGAAGTACACCCAGGGCAAAGGTGGGAATCGAACCCGCACTTGTTACAGCGCGCAGACTGCTAGCGTTATGGCCTGCGATCCAAACCACTCGGCCATCGGGCCCCACATGCCACCCTATATTGTCTCCGTGTTGGTCCATGGTGCTGTTGCCAGGTTCAGTCTCTACTCTACTATAGAACTCTTTGGTCGAAAGATCCGGTGTTAGCGTACGATGTCGCTCGAAGTTCCGTTGGGTGCCCGCTCAGGTATCGACCTCGTCACTTGACCAGGGTTCTAAATTACGATTCGTAATTGGGTGTGTTAAAGCTCCTAAAGGAGGCTAGAAATAGGCAGCCGGAAACGATTACAATACATTAAGTAGTTAAAGGTTAAGAAATTTGGTTGTTGTACGTAGAAAAATACTTGAGTTAGAACTGCTAAACGATTTTTTTTATACTCATCGACTCAATTTACACCCTTCGTATCTATATCAATTTTACACTAAATGAATCTTTTATTCTGGTTCGAACAACATTACACTAGAGCTACACATCGACTCCTGGGGACGGGCTTCAAACTATTAAACAGTGGCCAAGTGACGATTGAAATCTGAAAATTTGTCCAGTACCAGATACAGGTTTGTCAGCCTGGAGGAGCCCGCCGTCAAGTGCAGCGATATGAGAGTAATGCGGCGGAGAGGGGGCTGGAGCACCTGAAAATTGCTTCCTGTCTCAGAGCGCTGAGCCGCTAACAATGTCTCTAAATAGCGCCGCGCCCCGTAATTGGGGGTTGTGTCGGCATCGATGTGTGATTCGATTTCATCAATCGTGTTATCCAGCCAATCAACGGGGCTTGGCGCTGCAAATTGGATTACGGGCACACCACAGAAATTGGATCGCTTACGGCCGCCACACCCCGCTACGGTATGGGGTTGTCGTCCAATTGAAGGCATGGATTTGCAAGGGCCTTCGGACTCGCAAGTTCTCGCAGCAAATATGGTTGTTGTTGGTTGATACATGTATTTCCGGCTTGTGTGCTTGATCAGATACCCACTTATAAACCTTCGTAAGGGCTCGGATGGCCGAGTGGTTTGGACCATTACGCTAGCAGTCTGCGTGCTGTAACGGGTGCGGGTTCGATTCCCACCTTCGCCCTGGGTGTACTTTCCTTTCTCTGGGACAGTAAAAATTCTTTCTGTGTCTGTCTTACTTGACGAAGGCTTATAAGCGGGTCTCTGATCAAGCACACAAGCCGGAATATATATGTATCTACCCCCTACCAAACCTTCGTCAAGTAAGACAGACACAGAAAGAACTTTTATTGACACAGAGAGAGAAATTAAACCCATGGTGAAGGCGGGAATCGAACCCCCACCCGGTACAGTGCGCAGACTGTTAGCGTAATGGTTACCGATCTTAGCCACTAGGCCACCCGGGCCCTGGTTGTTGTTTTTTTTGACGTGCCTGCGAATATTCCACGGCAGATGGTTGCTTGAGCCTCCGAAAGAGTAAGACTTCTTTTATACAAATAAGGACAAAGACAAACATATAGACAGTAACACTTTAATGACCAGACAAACATCTTACCGGGATTCGAACTCGGGACCTACTGGTTGTGATTTAGACGCGCTATCCACTATGCCGAGTAGGCAGCAACGAATATGTTCTTGCCATTGAATACATATATATGCAGGAGCCCCGTGGGTAGGTTAGTTTAGTTTGAATGGTCGTCGCACTAGAGCTACACGAAGGCTATTGGAGACGGGCGTCGTCATTTAGAACCACAGTCAAGTGACGAGCCGATACCTGAGTAGGCGCAGCGTTGGGACTTTGAAGCTTATGTAAGCTTATGTAACGTGCACTCCCTCTTAACGGGGTTATTATTCGTCGGAAATGTTTTGGCTGCACGAGCCGTTTATAGGTCGGCAGTTATTTCGGCGATGCCAGAATATGAACCTCAGACTTTGTGTATGCAAGGCGAACGCCTTAACCGACTGGACTCCCAGCCCTCTACAGTGGTTGGGGCTTTGGTATTCAGACTTGCAAGTCATTGGGGCGAATATGTTCTTGCCATTGAATACATGTATTTGCAGGGGCCCAGTGGGTAGGGTGTTAGACTTCGGACTTTCAAGTCCTCAGGACGAATATAGTCTTGCTATTGAATACATGTTTCCAGGAGCTCATCTGGTAGAGCGTTTGACTTCGGACTTTTTTCCTTGGACTAACATAGTATTAGATTGAGTACATTAATTCACAGATACCCAGTGGGTACTACGATAGACTTCGGAATTCAAAGTTCTCGGAACGAATATAGTCTTTCCACTGAACATGTATTTGAAGGGGCCCAGTGGGTAAGGCTTTGGACTTCGGACTTCCAAGTTCTCGGAAGGAATATGGTCTTGCCATTGAATACATGTATTCTCAGGCCCAGTTGGTAGGGTGTTAGACTTCAGACTTACAAGTACTTGGGACGAATATAGTCTTTCTATTGGTAATGTTATAGGTAATATGACTTGTATTAGTAGGGTTTTGGAGGGTCTCAGTTGCTATTGAATAATTGGACCACGGGATGCATGTATTCACAGGTGTCTAGTAGGTAGGGCGTTAGACTTCAGAGTTGCAAGTCGTCGGGACGAGTAATGTCTTGCCATTGAATACATGCATTCTCAGGGGCCCTGTGGGTCTAAGGCTTTGGAACTGTTTTTCCTCACACTTTTTAAAATTATCATTATTCAATACGAATTCATTGCAATGGTTATATTAAAATTAGGTTTATTAAAGCTTAAATATTTATTGAATTATTCAAATTTTCCCCGTTAATTGATATGTACCTGTTACATGGCTAATAGGCTCTGAAGGCTGGGCAGAATTGCTAGCAAACGTTTTTGGACACACAATTTTTGCTAGGTGGGCTTGTATTATATATTGTATTTTCGTTTTTAAAATGTCTACTTTTGCATTATTTCACTTTAGTTATTAATTTCTATTGTCGAAAAATCATTGGAAATGTCGCGTGATTCCTAATGCAAATTGAATCGAAAATTATTACTTTTTTCAAGAAACATTTTTACTTTTGGCAGTCTGGTTTCTAGTTTAATGAGCTTTTTAAAGACCAAAATTAACATATTAAAATTTATTTTTTATTGAATAAAAAATACTAGTTTGTAGGGTGTGTCGACACAGGAGTAGGGCGAAATCGAAGTGATAACTGGCCATTTTATCATAGTCAAAATATATAATGAGTCTCAAATTTAATTTGGCATATATTTTTTATTAAAGAAAATATGTTTGTTTTAATATTCGTCAATAATTTATTATTTGTAATATTTATTGCAGTTAAAAATCTTAACTTTTTATGAGTATTTATGCGAAAAAACACAACTTTCTGAAAGTACAAATTTTCACTTTTCTCAAATTTTTTGCATTAAATAATTTTGTTATTTTCAAATAAAATATAGTTTTGAGTACTCAAATTAATTTTTGTGAAATTTAATCTCTTTTTTTTTTCTGTCTTGGGACCACTTAGCTTGAAATGCCCCTAGTATTACTATGCGCATGTTTCTCTGCAATAAATGTCTTATCGTAGTAAAACAGGTTGTACAGAAACGTATTGGGCTTTAGCCCGTCATTGTAAAAAATATTCTGTATAATGTTGTACACGCTATCTCTAGATAATTAACTATACATGGATAGAAGTAACGCGTTACTTGTAACAGTTACTTTTTTCAGGTAACGCCTAGTAACGCCGCAAAAAACAAAACTATTTGAGCGTAAACTTTCAAATATTATTTTTTTGTTAAAATTAACTACGTTATGTGAAGTATAATTAAAATATCAATAATTGTAAATAATTATTCCATATTACCCGAGTATCCTATATTAATCTCCACTTGTAACTTTTTTTTAAAGTAAATTTTTTCATAAAAAAATTAATGCTGTTTTGTTTCACCAATGGCACTTCATTACCATTAGTTATAGTATGTACTGAAAATGATTAGGTGGATTTTTATTTAAAACCAAAAGAGTTATTCTTAAAAATATAAAGGGTATTCCATAATATAAGGGTATTCCATATTCTTTCTTCTCTAACTAAACTAATTTTTCATCCCTTTTTTTCTCTAATGGTGAAAGAATTCAAATATCCCGGCCATCTAAAACATCACCTTGTAAAGTTGTCTAATTTATTACATCCAAATACCTTCATTTCGACGTTTTAATAAGTAATTATGTAATATTATGTCGAAAAGACAAGTTTTAGATAACCAAATAGAAACATTAATATTATTTCTTATGAAAAACGCTATAACAATGGTTTTTTTAAAAAAGGTTGTGCCAAACATAGGTGTTTATGACAATTTTTCGACGTCTGAAATACGTATAAATCTTCCTTCACAATATGTGGACGACCCATGAGTTTGAGACAAAAGGTAAACTCGTTATGAGCAACACAGCGCCCTCTACCGGGAACAATCCACAAAGCGGCTTCGGAATAGACTAACAAGTATTTATATTCAGGGTATAAAATTTGTCTGTGTGAGAGTGCTCAGCAGAAGGTTTGAGGTTTCTAGCGGTTTTAGTATGAAATTAGATTTAAGTCAGTAAATTAGGCATATATGCTTTGGAATTTTTTTGGAATTGAAGGATGCATTTATTGTTGCTTTTGGATGTTTGTTAAAAAAAAAAGGTGGAATACACAATCGAACTTGTCCAAAAGCGTCATTTTTTAATAGTTAATTTAACCCTCTGCCCCTCCAAACCTTTTCAATGTAAAATTGTAAAAGGCAATTTAAAACTCTTAAAACGATAACCTAGCAGCATAACATATTGCGTGATACGATTGGATACCCATTAGACAATTTTCCGATATCATTCTGACATTGTGATATTGAGTTGACATTGAAAGGCGATCGTAGGATGTCCTGTGCTGTAAAGGCAGTAAAAAATTCATGGTGACATATATTTCAGAACCAATAACCGCTAGATAAGGTCTATCTATAAAATAACTAAAAATTGAGTCTTTTACACTGTTAAAAATGTGGCGCTTGGTTTCACCAAAACTGTGATTTCTAGTAGTGGAAACGGATCTGTGGTGACGTGTTTCACCGTATTTTCAGTATTTGTTTGAACCATTTTTGAGGTTTTTGCTTCCAAAATCTGAAAAATGGTTCAACCGAATACCAAAAATATGGTGACCCAGTCGTTGCAACTACTGATAACTATTATTACGGTGGAAAACCATACACACAATTTTTAACAGTGTAGAATGAAGAAAACAGATATAATTTCAGAAAAAGAGCAGATGTGTTTGCTAAAACGATTGGGTTGAGTTAGTTTGAATTATCGTCGCACTAGAGCTACACGAGGGTAACTGAAACAGTGATGACTATTTTTTGATTTACACTAGAAACACAATTTTTTGCTGATTTATGAAGCCAATGAATTGCGCTTTGAAATATTTTTTTAAAAATGTTACATTTGACCAAGTTTCGTGTTTTTAAGGTATCCTTAATTGCTGAGGAGTGTCAATACCGAGTGGATACCCAATCAAGCTTAGTCCTCATTTATCGACCGGGATGAAAGGATGATTTTGGCCCGACTCGACCCTAATTGAACCTGATGATTCGGGGTAAATATAAACTCCTAGGATTTTTTGCTTCTAAAATCTTTCTGAAAGCAGCAATTTGATTCAATAATAGTGTGAGAAATTCGATGGAAAATTTTAGGAGCTATTTGTGTTACTAACTTTAAACAAAACTAGGAGCAAATGCACATTGTTTAGGAAGCATTTTTGAGAAAAATTTCGTAAAAAAATTGAGATTTTTATGCATTTTATCAACAAAATCTGGATTTCTGCAGTTACTATGTATAATTTTAAGATGGATATAGTTGTACACGTATAGAATTACCCAAATTTCACACTAAAAAATCACTTTAAAAATGATAGTCGATAATTGATCACCTAAAAAACTAGTCGTGATAACTGTAACCATATTCATTTTAAAGTCGCAAAATTGTAGGATTTAGTCGCATTTTGCTACTAACGCCCGTTTATTTCGAACCCTGCTCAGCAACTACATGATTTTTTTTTGCTTTATTATGCCGAAGGTAGGTAGTTAAGTTGGTACATACATTTCCGGCTTGCGCACTTGATCAGAGACCCGCTTATGAACCCTTTGTCAAGTAAGACAGACACACAGAGAATATTTTACTGACACAAAGAGAGAAAGTACACCCAGGGTGAAGGCAGAATCGAACCCGCACCCGATACAGTGCGCAGACTGTTAGCCTAATGGACTGCGATCGAACCCACTCGGCCACTAGGGCCCCCTGCCGAAGAGAGTTTTGAGGAGCAAATTCAATATTGTTAAGTTCGTTACCTTTTGTTAAATCGATTTAAATCGTAGTCGATAATGTCACTGACCAACCCTAGAAATACAAACCTACCTGGGTTAATTTGAAATTTTATTATATATGACTAGAAACTAAGTTAATTCGCAGGATCGAACCATCGGTATGCATGAGAAAATAATCAATTTTTACGATTTCTGTGAAGTTGTTCGCGTTCAAAAGCCATCACGTATTGAAACAATTGGCTGTTTGTGGCGATTTTAATTTTTTCGGTACATGTTTAGTTTAGTGTAGCCCGCAAAATTATCAGCAAAAACCCTAAAAATTGAGCGAAATGTGTTTTTTAATAATTTATATGCTGATGGGTTGTTCGAAAATCATTGCATAGAGCTGTACAATAAACAATTGTGACAAATTTCCTTTCTCCCGAAATTTGGCGCCAAGATTGCCAAATTATCACAAAAAACACGCCATATTCCCACCAACCAAAATAATCCAAATTCGTGGTGCCATCTACATCACTTCAATGAACTTATTCTTAGTTCAATCATTATTTTTCTGTTATCGGCAACTTCCTATTGAATTTTTTAAAACTTTAAATTTAATAAGAGTTTATAAATTGTTCGAAATGACTTTCTTGTTGGACAGTATTATGTGGGAAGAAGATAGTACATGAACTCAGAGCCAGATTTGAGAGTATTGCTTCCTGTAAGGCCGCCTTCTTGGCCGTCCCCTCTATCGGTCGCTTTTTTTTCCTAGTACATTAACAAGTTTACTGTAACGATAAAAAATTGTCTTGGATAGAGGCTGATGTGAAGCAGAAGAACATTATGTTTTAAAACCAATTCGTTACAATGAGAAAAGGAACACACCCTTCTTTGTTTTCTAAAATGTAAAAAGCTTATTTCGAGGTCGTAAAAATACGAGGAATTGTTCCTGGCTTTTTCCAACCGGATAAGGTCAGTAACACTCATAAGGCTTACAAGATCTAAGATGAAGGTACTCTGATGAATATTGCATTTCAATCCATCTATATCAAATATTTGTTTAAATATCTGTAACATAATGTCACTAAACGACTTTTTCAATTAGCTATTACTGCACGTTTATTAACACGTTGGCTGCCCCACTACGAGATAACTCGTAAATGATCTGATTTACCGATAACAGCCTATTCTAATATGACCATTTCGACAACCGTTCCTATGAGTTTAATTTAAAAAAAAAACTCGATAAACGTGAGGGTCTCAGTGGTTAGACAAACTAAACGATCTAGCGATTTCATCTAAATTTTGTATGATATTTAATTGACACCTAGTTATCCCAGATGTGACTGATGAACTTTCATACATAGATTATAATCCAGCCATAATTTTGTAGGGATGCTAAAACCTATATTTGAATTATGTTAACACCGCAAACAAATTTAAGGTTTTTAAGTGGCTAATTTAAGGATATAGAAAGTAAAAAAAATTAATTTAACACTTTTGCAACCAATACTTCTGTACTTAAAATAATTACTTAGGCTACTCAAGTGCTTTGAAAAAGTTCTATGAGAGGATGTTACACAATACAAAGATACTACCAATAATTACATAAACTTAGAAAATAATTATTTAAATAAATTTTACAAAATGTTAACTGTTCACTCTTAAAACAAAAGAGTGAAATCCACTCCTATAGGGGACGTGCATTTTCGGTTGAAAAAAGCCAGGAAAAATCCTCGTATTTTTACGGCCCTCGAACTAAGATTTTTACTTTCCCGAAAATGAAGAAGGCTTACTTCTTATTCATTGTAACGAATTGGTTTAAAACCAGGATGTTTTTCTGCTTCACATCAGCCTCTATCGATGAAAATTTTCTATCGATATCGTGGCAGTCAACGTGTTAATCTCCAACGATGTCTCATAACAAAGTAAACACCCAATTCAAAAATTCAAGGGGCCCGGATGGTCTAGTGGTTAAGGTAGCTGCCTACGCTAACAGTCTGCGCACTGTAACGGGTACGGGTTCGATTCCCGGCTTCGCCCTGGGTGTAATTCCTCTCTCTGTGTAAGTAAAAAAAATTCCGAGTTTGTCTTACTTGACGAAGGTTTATAAGTGGGTCTCTGATCAAGTTCACAAGCCGGAATATATGTACCAACACCAACTCTACCCCTACCCAAAAATTCAGCAAACTCGAAAAACCGGAAGTTTTTGTCACAGTTGGAGTAACATTCGAGTAAAAGCCTCATCTACAAAAGTTTCTGGGTTAAAGCCATACATATTTCAGATTACGTTGCGTGCCTGCTCAGTTGTCGCCCTAGTCACTACCGTGCATTTACTGTGTTAATTAATATAATCATGAAGTACAGTCCACGATTTCTATTTCAAATTATTAGCTGCGAAAACCCTTCGGATTGCCGAGCGCTTCTTTCTATCAAAAGAAGATTGGTAGGCAAATAGCTAGGTTGTTACTTTCGATAACCCTCACCTTAGATCGATAACCGATCTCATTTAGATCGATAACCCTCACCTTTGCCCTGGGTGTACTTTCTCTCTCTGAGTCAGTAAAAATTCTGTCTGTGTATGTTTTACTTGAAGGAGGTTCATAAGCAGGTCTCTGATCAAGCACACAAATCGGAAAAGATATACACCAACCTACAACCTACCGACAAAGACAGAATTTTTACTGACACAGATGGAGAAAGTGCACCCAGGGCTAAGGTGGTAATCAAACCCGCACCCGGTTCAGTGCGCAGACTGTTAGTCTGTTAGCGTAATGGGCTGCGAGCTGCGATCAAACCAATTACTCAAAAAGAGTCACATAAAAAGAAAACAGCAAAAACCAGCCCTACCTTGGACTAGATAACAAAACAAAGAAAGAAAAAGGACCTTACCAAGCCAAGACTCGACACCGCACACAAAAAGACCCTCACGAAACTTGGAGACGGTTTTTCAAAGTAAACAAACACGCCACGAGAGCACCAAAAAACTTGCTGAACGGTTTTTTTTAATTGATGATTGAGTCTGTGTAACTGGTATTTTACCTCGCAACGCTTCTTTCTAGCAAAAGAATATCGGTTTACATTAAAGTCACATAACAGCGTGCCCGTATCCTGATTGGATTCCGCTCTACTCGATAGCGAAAGGTCTCAGATTGGTGCCCATGCATTGCCAAAGCAATTTCTGACCTATAAGCGGGGTGTGCAGCCAAACAGTTCGACGAATAATCCCGTGTACAGGGAGTGCGCGTTATATATATTCTCCAAAGTCTCGATGCCGAGCGTGCGATGTGGCACTTAAAAGTTGCGTTGGGTGTCCACTCAGGTGTCGCCTGGTCACTCAACTGTTATTATGACGCCCATCGCCAATAGCCCGTGTAACTCTAGTACGACAATTTTCTACTCAACCTATTTTTGAAAAATTTTCAGGATGATGATTAAAATAAGCAAGACTCTGGCGAAGCAGTAATTCATCAACTAAACTCCATACACAAAATCTTGCTTTGTAAAGCTTTGCTAGAGCAGAAGGTTGTACCAGATAAAGTAAGACACCGTCAATATCTTGCTTTCATCAGTCGTAATTAGAACTTTAAACTAATAATTTGACTGGTCACTCAACTGTTATTATGACGCCCATCGCCAATAGCCCGTGTAACTCTAGTACGACAATTTTCTACTCAACCTATTTTTGAAAAAATTTCAGGATGATGATTAAAATAAGTAAGAGACTGGCGAAGCAGTAATTCCTCAACTAAACTCCATACCCAAAAGCTTGCTTTATAAAGCTTTGCTAGACCAGACCTTTGCTCGTACCAGATAAAGTAAGACACTGTCAATATCTTGCTTTCATCAGTCGTAATTAGAACTTTAAACTAAATAATTTGGCTGTCACATATTGTGTGTTACAAAATTGCTGTTCGTTATCATGGATACACAAAACCATGCTGGGAGAACGCCACTTCATGGTGCTGCTAATTCTGGACATTTGGATGTTGTCAAAGTGTTGACATCATCAGGAGCTAATTTCAATATTCTGGACAATGAAGGTAATACGGCTTTCGACTTGGGGAAGAAACACATTGAAGTAGCATCTTATCTTGGACATGCCATGGGTGGTAAATATACAACAGATGAAAAATATGAAGATGCCTTAAAAGTTTATAAGGAGTTGTTAACAATTCAGGAAGAGAAATTGGGTAGCGATCACTCGGAAACGTCAAAAACTCGTGATTTCTTATCTGGAGTTCAGACTATATTATTTGCAGAGGGACGTTCTGATGAAAAACCGCATGTTCCTTATGACTGGGCAAAAGACATAAATGTGAAAAATCATAAGGGGAAGACTCCACTTCATATCTCTGCAGACAAGGGGGACTTGGAAAACGTCAAAGCCTTCGTATCAATGGGAGCAAACCTCACTATTCGTGACAATGATGGCAAGACTGCATTCGACTTGGGAAAAAAACATATTGAGGTAGCTTCTTACATTGGTCGTATCATGGGTGAGGATTTTCAAAAAGAAGACAAATATGAAGATGCCTTAGAGATTTATAAAGAATTGTTAAATATTCAGGAAGAGAAATTGGGAAGCGATCACTCGGAAACGTCAAAAACTCGTGATTACTTATCTGCAGTCCAGACTATATTATTTGAAACGGGACGTTCTGATGAAGAACCAGCAGTTCCTTATGATTGGGGAAAAGATGTTGATGTGCAAAATCATGAGGGGAAGACTCCGCTTCATGCAGCAGCAGACATCGGGAGCTTGGATGGTGCCAAATGGTGCATGTCATTAGGAGCTAATATTAATATCCGTGACAATGACGGCAAAACTGCTTTCGACTTGGCGAAAAAACATATTGAGGTTGCTACTTATCTCGGTCATGCCATGGGCGTTAGATTCCAAAACGAAGATAAATATGAAAATGCCATGCAGATTTATACAGAATTGTTAGAAGTCCAGGAAGAGGTATTGGGTTGCGATCACACGGATACTTTAAAAACACGGGAATTAATTTATGATGTAGAAAACATTTTAAATCTGCATCTAATGAAACGTGATGGACATGTATTGTGAGGCATCGTTAAAAAGTAAAGCGTATTGAGAAGTGGCTATTTGGGAGCTATAAGAAGGGGCGACGGATTTGGGAAAATTGAAAATGTTACATTTCTGTTATCACACTAGTTTGTGCTTGATCTATTTGTTCAACTATAAGTTATGTTAAAGGTTAGTTATCTTTACTTTTGGAGCAACTTTTCCTTTGTTAGTAATAAACTAGTTTCTTTTGCAATTTACAAATGAAGTTGTCTGACTATTAGTTTTTCTTTAGAATTGTGTAACATGGTCCATGAAATTTACTGTTAAAATATTTTTTTTTACCAAAAAAAGTCCCAATTACATATTTTTTAAGCAATTCCCTTGGCCTCGCAATTTTTGAATCTCTCTGGGAAATATTTACGAAGTTAGTACGAAGAGTTTTGGAAAGTTGAGATAAAACAAAAGTTCCTAAGGGGTTTGTTAAGATATGGTATTAGTTCAATTTTAGATTCAAATGAATGTCATTTTTAGCTAAAAAAAAATTTTAGTTTGAGCACTGAACTAAAAATTTGACATTCAGGATATTAGGGACTGTGAAGAATTTTCTGCATTGCTTGGTGTCCTAATTTTTTTTAGTTTCTTTGTTTAAGAATACCTTTAATTATTTAAAGACTAGTCTATTTATTAGTATAATACGAAAAAATGAAAGCGAAATAAATTTTTTTCTTAAGTTGTGTCCAAAGGATTAAAAATTATGGTAGAAATGCATATATCGAAGTGTATTCGGGCAACCCAGTGACTTTTAGAGGCATCTTTCCTCCAGCACGAATAAGTCTTTAGAATGGCTTTTACCAGTAGAAAGAATGCCCCAAATACATACTGTTTTAAACACTGAACCCCTTGGCCTCGCAATTTTTTTAATCTGTCTAGAAAGTTATTACTAAGTTAGTACGAAGAATTTAAGAAAGTTAAAATAAAGGGATCTTTTACTAAGTAGCAAATTAAATGGTTTGATTGATAAACGTCGAACTAAACCTGAATATTTCAATAAAGGTCAGATAGACATGATTCAACGTGAGAAAAAAAAAATTCACCGCTCCTATGTAGTCTTTGATGTCGCCCTTAACGGTTGCGTTGGGTGCCTGCTCGGGTGTCGGCTCGTCACTTTAATGTGGTTTTAAAATATTACGCCCGTCGCCAATAGAACTCGCGTAGCTCTAGTGCGACGATAATTCACACTAACCTAAACCTATGCTGTCTTAAGCATCGGAATGCAGTAAATAATTTAAAGAATGACACGGGCACGTCTTGATTCTTCAAAACCCTAACTGTCATAGATGAAAAAACGTTCGAAGCGGAATATCGCTTCGTAACATGATAGACAAAGCACTACCATCACACGCTATGACACGATCTTCCTACAAGTTCAGGTGTCGACTCGTCACTTCATTGTGGTTCTAAATTATGACGTCCTTCGCCAATACCACTCGTGTAGCTCTAGTACGACGATAATTCAAATCAACTCAACCCCCCGCAAATAAGTCATTGTATAAAACCTGGTTATTTGAAACAATGGTCTTAGCTACGAACGTCTGATTACTCTAGTGCTATATTCAACGTTAAACGACCAAAGGGTACAGGGGTTGGGTTACCAACATTTACCCATTTATTGCACTTTGCATAACTAGTCCTTAACGGGCAGTTTTTGCCCAGTTATTATAATCCTCCCATCAGGAGTAGTGGAGAAAGTGAAAACACCAAGAAAGGTTGCTACTTTGTGATATCAGCAATTTTTTTCCTTAAGAAACCATTTTATAACTAACTAAACGTAATGGGGGGGAGGGGGTCCGTAGCCCAGTCGTCAGGATTTCGGGCCCTCATGCAGGTGGTTCGGCGTTCAAAACCGGCCACCTGCTATAGGCGGATATTTGTTGGCAAAAATAAAAATCGACTTAATTGCGGGATTCCCCGAGTTCACTGGGCCAGACGTGCTCGTTAAATCTGTGGAGCCCAAATTCCCGACGGCGGCGTTTACGTATGATGTCGTTCGAAGTATAGTTTGTGCCAGCTCAGGTGTCGACCTCTTCTTTGACCGCGGTTCTAAATTACGAGGCTTAACTGGTTGTATTAAAGCTCCTAAAAGAGGCCAGAAATAGACAGCCGAAAACGATTAAATTGCCAAATTACTAAAACAATTGAAGAGCTTAGTGGAAGAACGTGCTAAGTAAAAATTAGACGGATCCACTTATGTGTGTGTGTTGTCTGTTGTGTCTGTCTTACTTGACGAAGGTTTATAAGCGGGTCGCTGACCAAGCACACAAACCTGAATATATATGTCTACCAACCAACCAACCAACGTGCTAAGTGACAAAAAGGTGAAAACGAGAAAATGAGCTTTAAAGATTTTAGTTTGCACTAGGATCTGCTAAGTACTTGCAAACCATAAAAAAAACATACTAAACTTAATTTTTTTGTTAAAGGGGAAACTTGTTATCGTTAAAGCAGTTAGTAATATGTTCATTGCCAAAGAATTCTCAATTTTTTCAAAAATGTCACTTAGCACGTTCTTCCACTAAGCTCTTCTATTATGACGGTGGTTGTTTAAAGTATTGTCGCATTAGATCAAGAAATCTACCGATACCGTGTTATTGAACTAGTTTGGTAGTATCTGAACTTATCTCTTCCTCGAACTAAAAACACTAACATTCAAACTAATCTTCGCCCGAGTTTATTATGTCACAGCTTCTTGCGGCGCGGCCAAATAGTTAAGGCATTCGTGTTGAAGGATGACTTTCGTCGAGAAATGTTTCGTTGCGCTGACTCCTGGTAATAAAAAGCAGATCAAACTTAAGAGTACTCGGCCCCCAAGGAATGATCATACGGGCTGGTAAAATCTGCAGAGTCCGAAGTACCGATAGCGTCGAGTACCATATAATTACATTAAAGACTATACGTAAATTTGGCACCTTACAAATCTTAAGTATATTATGCTTTTCCTAGTAGTTTATGAGAAATGTAAAATTAAAAATGCGCAGTGTGTGAATCATTTTGTCCAACCCCTGTATATTATATCTGTCATTTGTATACAACTCTTTATGTAAAGAAATTAGTTATGAAATATAGAAAAAAATAGAAAAATGAGACATTTAGGATTGTATTCACTTTATTGGTAAAACAGAAAATGATCAGATGAACATGCTGCATCAATTATATATTGTTTAATAAGAACAAAGAAATTTTACTCAATTATTCAAAATTAAGATACGGAAATTAAAGGAATTTAAAATATATATATTTTTGCAATTATTAGTTTTCTTTTAAATATTAAGTTTTAAAAACAAGAAATAACATGTTACATGTAACAAACAAATTTGGTATATCACATGAAAGGCGAGAAATGGTAATAAAAATCCTCTATTGCAAAATTTATTATGCAATACCTGTTCATATTTAATTAATACATAAGGGAGATGTTTTACAAGTATTATAGAAATGTTAGCCATGTAAAGGTGAAAAGGTATATGCATGTAAATTTTCATTATAAAGTTTTAGCAGGAAATGGCCACACTGAAATCTATTAATGATGGAAGCACAGAAAGACAATTTCATTGTGACAACTAGATTTAAGAACAGTAAAATATGTATTGCAATAAACATTAAGAGTATTTAAGTTTCACATACATTCAAAGTAAAGTTACTATAAATATGTAAATTTAGATTTATTGAACGAGCTTCCGTACATTAAAAATGCACCTAAAAAACATGTTGGGATGGCAATGCCTAGATATAGGTTTTTGGTTTGAGCGCACACATAAAGCCTATATTAATGACACTTTCCAACTAGAACATGAGTAATTGAAAAATATTCTAATAGTCCTTACTAGGTGCAAAGATGATGAAATTAACATTATTTTCCTAATTATAAAAAACTTAAAGAAATTACATAAAGGAAAATACATATATATATATATATATATATATATATATATATATATATATATATATATATATATATATATATATATATATATATATATATATATATATATATATATATATATATATATATATATTATATATATATATATATATATATATATATATATATATATATATATATATATATATATATATATATATATATATATATATATATATATAAAATAAATAGCAATTTTATAAATAAAAAGAAGTCTAGATAAAAATAATCTTTAATATGTATTTCTTCAGCTATTATAATTATGTTACCTGGGTGCTTCGTAAGGAAAAATAGAAATAGAAATAAAATTCGGGAGGAAAAATAGAAAATGCATCAGAGATTTACCAGCAAACCTGTAGGTAGAGTGTGCAAAATGTAATTGAATAAGGCACATTAATCTATGGTGATAGTCATATGTACATTTAATAATCCTTGAAGCCTCTACTTCAACTGGACTAACATGAAAGCACTTTTGGCTTGCCCAAGAAAAATAAGGTATCTATTTACAAAAACATTTCAAAATGTATTCAAACCGGGAATTTACCTCGTATATTTGTTATACATATTTTAAACAACAAAAATATTTTTCTACTTTATACTGGAAACAGTCTACAAATTTCACAGACACTTCCATACATATACAGTTCAGCTAATTTGAAAACATTGAACAAATTTAAAAAGCCAAGATGGCCAAATCATCACAAAAAAAAACAAGCCATGTTCCCACAAACCAAAAAAAAAAATCAAAATTAGTGGCGCCATCTACATCACTTCAACGAACTCATTCTTAGTCCAATCATTATTTTTCTGTTATCGGCAACTTCCTATTGATTTTTTCAAAGTTTTAAGTTTAATAAGAGTTGATGAATTGTTCGAAATGACTTTCTTGTTGGACAGTATTATGTGGGGAGAAGATAGTACATGAACTCAGAGCCGGATTTGAGAGTATTGCTTCCTATAAGCTAAACTTCTTGGCCGTCCCCTCTATCGGTCGCTTTTTTTTCCTGATACATTAACTAGTTTACTGTAACGATAACGGATAGAAAATTGTCTGGGATAGAGGCTGATGTGAAGCAGAAGAACATTATGTTTTAAAACCAATTCGTTACAATGAGAAAAGGAACTCACCCTTCTTCGCTTTCTAAAATGTAAAAAGCTTATTTCGAGGTCGTAAAAATACGAGGAATTGTTCCTGGCTTTTTCCAACCGGATAGGGTCAGTAACACTCATAAGGCTTACAAGATCTAAGATGAAGGTACTCTGATGAATATTGCATTTCAATCCATCTATATCAAATATTTGTTTAAATATCTAACATAATTTCACTAAACGACTTTTTCAATTAGCTATTACTGCACGTTTATTAACACGTTGGCTGCCCCGCTACAAGATAACTCGTAAATGATCTGATTTACCGATTACAGTACATTCTAATAACATTCATATCACCATTTTGACAACCGTTCCTATAAGTTTAATTAAAAAAAAAACGATAAACGTGAGGGTCTCAGTGGTTAGACAAACTAAACGATCTAGCTATTTCATCTAAATTTTGTATGATATTTAATTGACACCTAGTTATCCCAGATGTGACTGATGAACTTCCATACATAGATTATAATCCAGCCATAATTTTGTAGGGATGCTAAAACCTATATTTGAATTATGTTAACACCGCAAACAAATTTAAGGTTTTTAAGTGGCTAATTTAAGGATATAGAAAGTAGAAAATTAAATTTAACACTTTTGCAACCAATACTTCTGTACTTGGAATATTTACTTAGGCTACTCAAGTGCTTTGAAAAAGTTCTATGAGAGGATGTTACACAATACAAAGATACTACCAATAATTACATAAACTTAGAAAATAATTATATAAATAAATTTTACAAAATGTTAGCAAAACTGTTCACTCTTAAAACAAAAGAGTGAAATCCACTCCTATAGGGGAAGTGCATTTTCGGCACGGAAAGGACTAAAGGAGTGGAAATTAACTCAGACTGAGTTAAAACCGCTCGTTTGTTTTAAGAGTGTTTGTTTTCGTTTTTCAACATTTTTGTTACAAATGTTTAAACAGATATTTGATATTAATAGATTTAAATGCTACATTCATCATAGTACCTTCATCTTAGATATTGAGTCTTATGATTGTTCCTAGCCTTATCCGGTTGAAAAAAAACCAGAAAAAATCCTCGTATATTTACGGCCCTCGAACTAAGATTTTTACTTTCCCGAAAATGAAGAAGGGTTACTTCTTATTCATTGTAACGAATTGGTTTTAAACCAGGATGTTGGTTGGTAGACATATATATTCAGGTTTGTGTGCTTGGTCAGAGACTCGCTTATAAACCTTCGTCAAGTAAGACAGACACAACAGACAACACACACACATAAGTGGATCCATCTAATTTTTAGAGACAGGGGCCAACTAGAGGATCCCCAGAATTGGCTTGTCACCCCCAGAGGTATTGATTTGGTATGGGAACTTGGAGGACTTTCGGACCCAACAGATTTAACGAGCACGTACTCCGCATATACTCGACAAACACAAACATCCATGCCTTACCGGGATTCGAACCCGAACCCAGAGGCTCCAAAGGCTAGCTCTCTAACCGTACCAGGATGTTTTTCTGCTTCACGTCAGCCTCTATAGATGAAAATTTTCTATCGATACCGTGGCAGTCAACGTGTTAATCTCCAACGGTGTCTTATTAAAAAGGAAACTTTTCAAAAGCCTCGAGAGACCTACTCCCCTGGTTCGACGTGGCCTATCATTGAAGTTACTTTCTATTTCAAAACAATTATTTGACTTTGGACGTTCCTTTTTTCCCCTGCTTATCTGGAAAGTACCAGAAGCAAGTTCCTGTCACCTTGAGCGCGTAACCTGTGTTTTTTTTTTCCCTCCTCGACAAGCTGGTCGGAGTAGGCCCTGTCTACAGGGCTCCAAAACTGTAGGTCCGTTTTAATTTATGTTACGCTCTCCGTATCACGACTGCAATCCTGTGAAGAAACCTGGAGGACGTCATTAAGCCTGCCACCCTCCCTATTCGTAATCATGTCAGCTATATAATGGATCCCTCTCTTACCTTCAACAAAAAGATACCCAGCCATAAGACCATTGGTATAGCCTCTGAGAACGGGTGCTCTAAGTTCGTTGCCTTCATAGAGATCACGGCCGGAGGAATCCCGAAAAATAAGCCTAAAGCCTTAAAATCTGAAATTGACAGGAAAATTACCGCCCACAAGTCCATCGAAAACCTCAAGTTTACCCGAAATAACCAAATAGTTATTACCACCTCCAACCGGGAATGTGCGGTACAAGTGTGTAATCTAAACAGCCTTTTGGGGGTCCCTGTCGCAGCCTTTATCCAGCGGCTGTGTATGTCCTCTAAATTCTTGCTTAGAGACATTCCTACTGATATTCCTTTAGCCGAACTAGTCGAAGAGATCGAAGCTTCTAACAACATCGCCGTTATTGAGGCCCGAAGGTTCACCAAGAAAGCAAACGGCGCCCATACCTCCACCGAGTCCACCCTAGTTACTATCTTAGGTACCAAGCTGCCCCCAGAGGTCAGGATTTGGTATTCCCTACACAGGATTAGCCCGTTCGTTGACAGACCCCGTCAATGCGCTCGCTGCTTCAGGTTTGACCATGCTACAAAATCATGCACCAGCCCCTCTCTCTCTGTGCGAACTGCGGGAGTGAGGGTTGCCCTGTTCATTGCAAGAATCCCCCCAAATGTCCTAACTGTAAGCAGGATCATCCTGCATCACATGTCAACTGCCCAGCCCGGCAGGAAGAAGCACAAATCTTAAGACTTAAAGCGAACCTTAATCTCTCTCTTGCCGAGGCGAGAGCTCATTTCCGTGCTTCCAAAACAAATCGCTCATATACGGACATTGTCAAGTCCAACCATCCCCGTGCTACTGACCTGCAAAACGCCATCAATCAGTCGGTCGAGAAAGCGATAGGTAACTCCCTTGGGGGAATCACTGCCGCGGTTGCTAGTTTGGTTGAAAAGCAAAATTCAACTTCTGCATTGCTCGTATCTCTCCTAACCGAAATCAAGCCCATTTTTGAGAAAGCTGGGGGAATTTCTGCTCAGTCAACGCTCGCTACTGATCATCAAACACTGTCTTTTAAAAAACCCAGCGCTAGCGCTACATCACCCATAAACCCCAACAAATCTAGTTCTCGTTCGAACGTATCCTCTACAACCAAAAAAAACTAAAGTCGAGCCTTATGCCTCATCTGCCTTCCAGCCTTCAGTCCCAAGTGCATCACTTGCCAGAGCAGGCGAGTGGAAAACGGACACCTTCATCCGTTAACAAGAAACCACCCGTCTCCGACGAGCTACCCCTCTCCCCTCTCCTTTCCAAAAATGCTCCAGTAGACCTTAGCGCCATGGATACCAGCAGCTACCCCAGCCACCCTATCGCCGAAACTACGGGCCAAACGCCTCAAACTTCATCTCTGACCTTATCTAACACAGCGGAACCTACAAAGGATCAGGCTAAGTTAACAGCAGCCAATCTGTTAAACATTAGCCCATACTTAACCTAACACCCCTGAGGCTTCCGCCCCCCTTTTTCAAGTGTTTCCCTGTACTTCCCTTTGTCTTTGTTCTCCTTTGAAGTCTGTTTTTTTTTTCTGTGTGTTTGATGTCCAGGTTACACAATTTAAAAATTGCACAGTGGAACACCCGCGGGGTGATCAATAAACTTAATTATCTGACAAGTGGAAACTTCCCTGACTTCGACATCCTGGTTTGTCAAGAGTCGTTCTTAAAGTCTCATTTAAACTTTAACTTATCCGGTTTTATTACCTACAAAGAAGATCGGCCTCCCCCTACTAAGGGTGGGGGCTGTTAATTTCTCACAGAAATTACCTTTCCAGCTCTAAGCTTTCGTTCCAAAACCTTCAAAACAATAATATTGAATTAATGGGTGTCAAGATTGTTTCCCCCTCCTTGACGATATCCATTGTCAATGTTTATTCTCCGAGAGGTAGATTCTCCGAGGCCTGGCTTAATAATCTTGTTGATCAACTTGTTTTCCCATTTATCATCGTTGGTGACTTTAATGTCAACCATCAGTTCTTGGGATCTTCCAATAACTCTGCTGATGGCGAGACTGTAATTAACTGGATAATTAGCAATAACTTAAATATTCTTAACACCCACCAACCAACCAGAGTCTCAAACAATACCTCTTCCCTCTTGGACCTCTCCATCGTCTCTCCAGACCTTTTCTTGTCATGCTCACTTAAGGTTTTCTCTGATCCGTTTGACAGCGACCACCTACCTATCCAGATCTTAATTGACAACGTCATACCTACCGACATCTATGTTCGCAAATCGATCATTTGGAAAGATATTGAAAGTTTTTGTTATCTTTAATCCGTCAGCTCCCCCATATATACATTGTTACAGTGACTTTCAGGATTTCTGCTCAAGCCTAATTCGAAATAACTCTAGAAATATTAATATCAAAATTAAGAAGCTTGCGCCCTGTTGGGATAGCCTATGTAGTCTCCTGCAGGGCCAAAAGAGGAAGTTCTTGAGGATAGCGCGCAAATCGCTGAACTTATCCGCCTGGATTCAGTTCAAGAAATTTTCTTCTAAGCTTAGAAACAGGATTAAAAACTTAGAGAGAAAATTTTGGAATGACACGTGTGAAGTAGGGGTGAACTTTAAAGGGGTAGTAAAGTAGGGGTAGCTTTAAGATTATCAACTGCATTCACAATAAAAAACTAACCAATCCCCTCAGAGTAATCTGACGATTCTTACAAACAATGGTACAATTTCCGATCCGGGTACTCAATCTGATCTCTTTGTCCAACATTTATCCAATCACAACGTCGCAGTCCTGATCCTCTTTACTTTTATTGAGGGTGACGAGAACTCAGAGTACAATGAGGACTTCTCTCTCACTGAACTTCAACAGGGTATAAAATCACTCAGAAATACATCTCCAGGGAATGACCAGATTAGTGCAAAGTTTCTAAAGCTCCTCCCCACTCCTTACATCACAAAGCTTCTTGACCTTTTCAATGGTATCTGGAATTCAGAGGACTTTCCGAGTGAATGGCTGGTCTCAAAGGTAATCCCAATCCTCAAGCCCGGGAAACCCTCGCATGAAATTTCCTCTTATCGTCCCATATCGCTTACAGCGGTTTGCTGTAAACTTTTTGAAAAAATGCTTCTTTCTCGGATCATCAAGTTTACTGCTTCCTTCAAGTTTCATAACAATCTTTGTGGTTTCATCCCCCACAAAAACTGCACTTACGCGCTGTCATTAATCCATCACAAAATTACCCTGGCCAAGAACGAGAATAAGTACTGTTTTTTTATTAAACTTGATATCACTGCCGCATATGATACTGTCTGGAGAGATGGGCTAATGGTCAAAATCTTAAACTTGGGCATTAGAGGCAAAGCCGCCCTCTTCATCCACCGTTTCTTAAGCAATAGAAGTTTCTTTGTCTCCTGGAGGAATACTGTCTCTCAACCTCTTCCCAGTAATATCTAGGAGTCCCGCAGGGGTCCTGCACATCCCCTTTCCTGTTCTCTATATACATGCACGACATCTTCGATGTTATTCCGGACGGTGTCGAGTGCTTCACTTATGCAGACGATATTTTTATCCTTCATAGTGACAAAGACCTCCAGAGACTGTTAATTAAAACCCAGCTATCTCTCGATAACATTAACAATTGGTGCAAGGTCTGGAATTAAGTATCAATCCCTCTAAATGCGAAAGCAATAACTTCTCAAACAAAATGGTGAGGAACTCAAATTGTTTCCTTTTTAATAGTCAGCCAATCCCTTCAGTTGATTACATCAAAATCCTGGGCGTCTTTTTCTCTAGAAACGTTACCTTCGGGTATCATTTTGATTACCTAAAGAAAAAGTCGATAAAGAAACTCAACGCTATCAAAGCAATTGCCTCTAACAAGGGGAACAAGAACCTTCCATCTCATCAGCACTGTTAATTCTGGGATTAGAAGCTCACTCGACTATGGTTGCCCTATTTTCCTAACCTCGAGCAAATCTGACTCACAAAAGCTCGAGACGGTCTATAATCAGGCTATTAGGGTGGCTACTGGCCTCCCTCGCTGGACACCAATCCCTGTTCTCTTACAGGAGGCAAGGGTCCTCCCGCTTTCCAATCGGCACTTACTTCTTGCCCAAAAGTTCTATTACAAGCAGTTTGCGTGTCCGAAATCGGATCTCCCGCACCTCTTTTTGGACCAGACCAGGTTTAACCGCCGCCAGCGTCCGATTACCCTTGGGAAATACCTCGGAGGTCTCTCTCCCCAGTTAGGCATTAACACTAATTACATCATTTCCAAAGAATTCCCATGTCCGAATAACTCTAAATTCCGAATCCACTCGCATAGCTATCCTTTCCAGTCCAGAGACCTCTCTGACTGTGTTATCAATAGGTTTTTCTTGGATTACAAAACCCAGCTTAGTGAGTCCACTATTCTTATTTCTACTGATGCCTCTAGGATTAGCAGTTCATGTAAAATTGCGGCGATCAACTTTGCTGACAACAGTACGGTCTCGGGAAGTATTTCTAATCTCAATAGCGTTTTCACTGGCGAAATCTTGGCTCTTATCCTAGCAATTATTTCTTTTGTTAAGTCGGATGCTTCATACGTTATTTTCTCTGACAGTCTATCGGTGGTCTCGGCCATTCAAGCGATTAACTCTAAATCCTACAGTAATTACTCTCTATAACCTCATCCTCTCCAAGGCTGACCTGTTCAGAAGCCTCGATTTAGTCTGGACCCCTGGTCATAAAGGTATTATGGAAAATGAAAAAGCTGACAGGGCAGCTCGATCAGCTTCGGACAAAATTATTCTCGAGTTAGTTTCATTGGAAGACATTTATAGGTCCCTTAGAGATCGCGCTTCTAAGGAAGGTCGTAGTCTTTGGGAAAACTGCAAATACTCTTGCTCTCTTAGTCACCTTCAGTCGGTTAAATCAAAGCATCTGCTCCTTCCTCCCAATAGGAAGTTCGATGTGTTATTATCTCGCTTTCGAACTAGATCTTTTCCTACCAACTCTAGATTACATCTGATTGACCCTAACATTCCTCCTGATTGCCCCGTATGTAAAGTCCCTGATACGATAGATCACCTGGTCCTCTCATGTGAGCATTTGAACGCTCCTAGGAATATTTTCAGGAAGAAAATGGGTACTCTCCCACTCTCTTTCAGTTCGATTTTTGACCTGTCTGAGAATGCCTCGGTCAAGACCTTTGCTACAATAGGGTACTTGACTAAATTTTTTTTATTGGCTTAAAATATTCTTATGCTAAAAATATTAGACCCGTATTTTTTCTTTTTTTCAAATACCCATAAAAAGGCAGAAAAATGAATTTTAAAATTAGGACGAAAAATCACTCCCGAAAACGCTTCCTGACTGTCACGTGGTATCTGTGATGTCACTAGTGACTATAAACAAACTTTGAAACACCACATTGGAATCGATTTTAGGCAAATTTGAAATATCCGCTTCTGTAAAAAGCCTTACATTATCTCAATATTTATTATTTCAAGAGTAAATTAGATTAAATCAAGTTTAATCAGAAAACAAAAAACATCACGCCGGTTTGTTTATAGTTACTAGTGACGTCAGCCAAAGCGTTGTGTTTGTGATCACGTGATGATCACGTGAAAAAAATGCCTTTTTAAAATGATTTTTTCTTATGATTTAAAGATTTATTTTGCAAAAAAATTATATGCATTTGTTATTTTTAACTTTCAACTATAATTTAAATAATATTGGAAGGTATTTTGGCGATGCAGTCAAGTACCCTATTAGATTCATTAGTGAAATTCTAAAAGTTATCCAGCCATAGTGGCGGTTCAAGTTTTTATTGCTTTCTTCATATAGTTCTCTGCCTCCCGGATGAATGAGATGAAGCAGCCTTAGGGCGAGCACGCATCTCAACCCACCTCAATCAATAAATCAATCAATCAAAAGGAAACACTCAATTCAAAAATTCAAGGGGCCCGGGTGGTCTAGTGGTTAAGGCTAACAGTCTGCGCACTGTAACGGGTACGGGTTCGATTCCCGCCTTCGCCCTGGTTGTAATTCCTCTCTCTGTGTAAGCAAAATTCTTTCTGTGTTTGTCTTACTTGACGAAGGTTTATAAGTGGGTCCCTGATCAAGCACACAAGCCGGAATATATATGTACCAACACCAACTCTACCCCTACCCAAAAATTCAGCAAACTCGAAAAACCGGAAGTTTTTGTCACAGTTGGAGTAACATTCGAGTAAAAGCCTCATCTACAAAAGTTTCTGGGATAAAGCCATACATATTTCAGATTACGTTGCGTGCCTGCTTAGTTGTCGCCCTAGTCACTACCGTGCATTTACTGTGTACTGTGTTAGTTAATATAATCATGGTTGGTTGGTTGGTAGACATATATATTCAGGTTTGTGTGCTTGGTCAGCGACCCGCTTGGAAACCTTCGTCAAGTAAGACAGACACAACAGACAACACACACATATAAGTGGATCCATCTAATTTTTAGAGACAGAGGCCAACTAGAGGATCCCCAGAATTGGCTTGTCACCCCCAGAGGTATTGATTTGGTATGGGAACTTAGATGACTTTCGGACCCAACAGATTTAACGAGCACGTACTCCGCATATACTCGGTAGGTCTTCAGTGGTACCGGGACTCGATCGCAGAACCTTCCGATCCCGAGACCGAGACGCTGATGACCACTAGGCTCACTACGGCCCCAACAACTTGGTGAAACTCGCGTGTTTCCCCATTGCCAGATTCATTTACGCCGCCGATGCAGTAACCCTAGTTACTTCTGACACACAAAAAAACAGACTCATGGTTTTGGTTTGCTTTTGGCAACACAAACCAAATATTACACTACACAATGGGCTAGTAGTGGCAATCCAGTTTAGTTTCGTTTGAATCATCATCGCACTAGAGCTACACCAGTGGCAATCCAGTTTAGTTTTAATATCGTCGCACTAGGATATTTGGGATTAGGACATATGATGTACTAATCGTGGCTCGAAAACAAATTATTTTCATCCAGTATTTCGGTTGACACTGAACGCCTGAAACATGCCCATTAATACATGCCCCATGATCTAAAAATAAAAGCGAAACTTAACATCGTTCATTACATTCCCTGGAACTAAACAACAAATGAGAGGGAGACTAAAATATTTATGCAAAAAAAATCTTTCTCTACCGCTTTCTTAATCCACTTATTATGACCCATCAAAAAAATATTGTGTTATATACTATGACGTTATACATTATCTAAACTGGATTTATGTCACAAATAAATATTTTTTAATAAAAAACTTACATTTTAAATTTCTCGTTCGTTTGACGAAATGGCAACAGAGGACATATTGCATAAAAATGGTTTTTTTTCGTGTAATCTCTTAAATGGAGGTTAAATATTTAGTTTTAAAGTTTTAAATATACTTCTAATTTTAAGTATTTTTAAATGGAATTTGGGATATAGCCTCGTCGGATTCTTTTTTGCCTCAATATGACGTAACCCATTTGCCTGGAAACTTGTGATTCGTACTATGAATTTAGGTGACGGACAGATAAACAGACCGAAAAATGATAATACGTTCCACTTTTTAAGTTATAAACGTAGTGTGGAAGCAAAAATCAAAACACTTCCCTCCCTACCCCAATTTTTATACAATGCCCCTCCTCTTCAAATTCCAAACAAACGTTAAATTACCGTTATCCTGATTAATAAGATATTAAATTAAATTACTACCATTATAATTTTAAGATCATTTGAACGTTTTTTAAAGAATATTCACAAAAATATATATATATTGTTGATATTTCCCTAATTTTCATGACTTTGCGGGACTGTAACAGGAATACGGACATTTTTTGGCGGGATAGTGAGACATAAAGCAGGAATGTCTCACCAAAAACGGGACACCTGGTCCAAATATCCTGACGTGTTATTTCGACTTGGGGAAGAAACACATTGAAGTAGCATCTTATCTTGGACATGTCATGGGTAAGAAATATTTAACAGATGAAAAATATGAAGATGCCTTAAAAGTTTATAAGGAGTTGTTAACAATTCAGGAAGAGAAATTGGGTATCGATCACTCGGAAACGTCAAAAACTCGTGATTTCTTATCTGTAGTTCAGACTATGTTATTTAAAACGGGACGTTCTGATGAAAAACCGCATGTTCCTTATGACTGGACAAAAGACGTAAATGTGAAAAATCATAAGGGGAAGACTCCACTTCATATCTCTGCAGACAAGGGGGACTTGGAAAACGTTAAAGCCTTTGTATCAATGGGAGCAAACCTCACTATCCGTGACAATGATGGCAAGACTGCATTCGACTTGGGAAAAAAAACATATTGAGGTAGCTTCTTACATTGGTCATATCATGGGTGAGAATTTTCAAAAAAGACAAATATGAAGATGCCTTAGAGATTTATAAAGAATTGTTAAATATTCAGGAAGAGAAATTGGGAAGCGATCACTCGGAAACGTCAAAAACTCGTGATTACTTATCTGCAGTCCAGACTATATTATTTGAAACGGGACGTTCTGATGAAGAACCACTACTTCCTTATGACTGGGGAAAAGATGTAGATGTGCAAGATCATGAGGGGAAGACTCCGCTTCATGCAGCAGCAGACAGCGAGCAGACAACGGGAGCTTGAATGGTGCCAAATGGTGCATGTCATTAGGAGCTAATATTAATATCCGTGACAATGATGGCAAAACTGCTTTCGACTTGGCGAAAAAACATATTGAGGTTGCTACTTATCTCGGTCATGTCATGGGCGTTAGATTCCAAAACGAAGATAAATATGAAAATGCCATGCAGATTTATACAGAATTGTTAGAAGTCCAGGAAGAGGTATTGGGTTGCGATCACACGGATACTTTAAAAACACGAATTAATTTCTGCCACAGAAAACATTTTAAATCTGCATCTAACGATACGTGATGGACATGTATTGTGAGGCATCGTTAAAAAGTAAAGCATATTGAGAAGTGGCTATTTGGGAGCTATAAGAGAGGGTGACTGATTTGGGAGAATTGGAAATGTTACATTTCTGTTTATCACACTAGTTTGTGCTTGAACTATTTGTTCAACTCTAAAAAGATAACTAACCGTTAACATAACTTACTTTTGTAGCAACTTTTCCTTTGTGAGTAATAAACTAGTTTCTTTTGCAATTTGCAAATGAAGTTGTCTGACTATTAGTTTTTCTTTAGAATTGTGTAACATGGTCCATGAAATTTCCTGTAAAAATATTTTTTTTACCCAAAAATGTCCCAATTACATATTTTTTAAAGCAATTTTCCCTTGGCCTCGCAATTTTTTAATCTCTCTGGGAAGTATTTAATAAGTTAGTACAAAGAGTTTTGGAAAGTTGAGATAAAATAAAATGTTCCTAAGGGATTTGTTAAGATATGGTATTAGTTCAATTTTTAAATTCAAATGAATCATTTTTAGCTAAAAAATGTTAGTTTGAGCACTAAACTAAAAATTTGACATTCAGGGGACAAGGGATTGCGAGGAATTTTCTGCATTGCTTGGTGTCCTAAAATTTTTTAGAGTTTCTTTGTTTAAAAATACCTTTTTATAATTATTTAAAGACCAGTCTATTAGTATAATACGAAAAAATGAAAGCGAAATATGTTTTTTCTTAAGTTGTATCCAAGGGACATAAAATTAAAAATTATAGTAGAACTCGCGGTGTTTTGCACCTTGGACCTCTAAAAAAAGGGACTTAGAGACCTAAAGTTTAAATAAAAGGGACCTAAGGGACCACTTAAAAAAAATAACTGACAAGTGCTTAATACATGTTGGAAATGAGAAAATTGTTAATTAAGTCAAAAACCTGAGTTTTTTTTAAACCAGACTAAATGAAACACAAGAACAACAGAAGACAGTGTAAGAACATTATTAGTGTATCCAACTACCTTTTCTACTTATATGGTAACTAATTGTCATACGTTAAAGATGAGCAACTTATAAGATAGTATACTAACAAGTTTTTCAACATGAATTTAAGGTTAGGAGAAGAAACAGCAATTTGCCTCAGCTCTTGGTGAATCAGTTCCACAATTTGCAATACAAGTAATTAGGAGCGGACCTTTTTTCAGGATTAAACTCTAAGTCTAATAATTACATAATAAAAAATACTTTTGAATGTTCTTTAGCAAAATCAAAGTATATGTACAATGATGAATGTATCTATATTTTCAAGTAAAAATTATCAATTTAATCTGTTTGATGTATTCTAAAATAAAAAGTAATATCAGAAGATTTTTAAAAGTATTTTTGGCAATTGAGGAAACTTGTCTTGACGTTTCTGCTTCGGAAAACCTTTATTTTTTTTTACCCCACATACAGCATTCCCTGAGCAAGGGTGTGAGCAAGATTTTTTGTGTAAGTTAACAATCGACCACCAATGCTAAGGCAAATGGCTAACTTTTTGAACAATCGGCAACAATGCATCGGTCGAACGTTACTTTTTCAACTTTAGCCAGAACCAGAAATCACATTCTTAGTGACAATGATTCGCGGATACATATCCTAAAAAAAATAGCTGTCTTTGAATAATTTGTTTAGTTTAGTTTGAATTATCGTCGCACTAGAGCTACACGATGGCTATCGAGTAAATAGTGGAAAATCACGGTTCTCGAACGCGGTATTATTATTTAACACTGAAAATGAGTGTCGCAACAATCCTTAATTGATCCGTTTTAATTAGAGGATAAAATTGCTGTAAAGATAAAATAAAAGTAAATACATAGTCCATAGAGGGAAAAAAATTTAAAAAATAGTACTTATACTTTCTAATCGACGACGAAAATCAAACTAAAAACATGTGCTATGTGATTGGAAAACGTATAAAACGCCTGGTCTGCTGAAGGGCTAACTTGAAGAATGAACTTGACTTTGAAGACAAAAAACTGGAGCACACCATTCCACAAAACGAATGTACAAAAGACATAACTTTTTTTCTGTGCAAGGGGGGGAAGGAGGCGGGGACGGACAAACAGCTTTTTATCCAATCAACCCCCAAAGGATGTCTCCAACTGAAAATAACGAATATTCCGAATCCCCATTTCCGAGCGAAGAACAAAGAATATCGATACAAAGAAAAAAAATAGTGCACGCTAGTCACATGGTATTATTAAAAAAAAGGGACTTAAGGTACCAAAGGTGAAAAAAAGGGACTAAAAGGGACTTTTAGAGACCAAGGGACCAACTCTAAACGCCCTGAGAACTGCATATATCGAAGTGTATTGGGGCAACCCAGTGACTTTTAGAGGCATCTTTCCTCCGTCTCCTGACGACTGGGCTCCGTAGCCCAGTCGTCAGGATTTCGGGCCCTCATGCAGGGGGTTCGGCGTTGAAATCCGGCCACATGCTATAGGCGGATATTTGTTGGCAAAAATAAAAATCGACTTAATTGTGGGATTCCCCAAGTTCACTGGGACGTGCTCGTTAAATCTGTGGAGCCCAAATTCCCAACGGCGGCGTTTGCGTATGATGTCGTACGAAGTATAGTTTTGTGCCAGCTCAGGTGTCGACCTCTTCTTTGACCACGGTTCGAAATTACGAGGCTTAACTGGTTGTATTAAATCTTCTAAAAGAGGCTAGAAATAGACAGCCGAAAACGATTAAATTGCCAAATTAATAAAACAGTTGAGGAGCTTAGTGGAAGAACGTGCTAAGTGACAAAAAGGTGAAAACGAGAAAATGAGCTTGAAAGATTTTAGTTTGCACAAGGATCTGCTGAATACCTTACTTGCAAACCGTAAAAAAACTTCACGTTCCTCCACTAAGCTCTTCTATTATGACGGTGGTTGTTTAAAGCAGGGGTTCCCAACCGGTGGTACGCGGTAAAATTTCAAGTGGTAACGCGTGAGTCATGTGAGCAACATGATACTATTAATAGCTTCTGTACGAATAAGCAGTGAGCACGCAAACATATTACTTATTATTTTAAACATTAACATTATTTTAAAGAGAAATCTTTAATTAACATCTGGATCGGAACTCGGAAGTAAAACCTAGCACCCTTTGATCTTCCGGCAAGCTCTGCTCTTTTTGATGCCATTTTTACAAGTTGCTTGTTGGAGAGTTGATTTTCTGAACGCTTGTACATAAAAAATTAACATAGAAGCAGAATAAGTGTTAAAGAGGACTTAAGAGTGAAAATAAGTCCTATTACTCCTAATGTCGATATAATCACAAGCAAACTACAAGTTTCGAACTAAAGACTATAAAAGTATATTTTGTATGCTGATTAATTTTTTGGTGAGTTTGTACTATATTTTTATTTGTATGTTTTTAGAAACATGGGTAATAAATAAAACTGTAAATTAATACCATTTTAATCTTTCTATTTTTCTCCTTTATTAACCGCATGTTGTAAATAAACAAATATCTCACCATTAAGTATGAAGTTTTCTCAGGAATTTAATTCAAAGAGCATTTGGAAACTATAGAAGGGTAAATATTATACGTTTATTAAAATATTTTGGTTTGGTGGTACGCCAAAATTTCTCAGAAAGTCAAGTAGTACGCAGGTGCAAAAAGGTTGGGAACCCCTGGTTTAAAGTATTGTCGCATTAGATCAAGAAATCTACCGATACCGTGTTATTGAACTAGTTTGGTAGTATATGAACTTATCTCTTCCTCGAACTAACACTCAAACTAATCTTCGCACGAGTTTATTATGTCACAGCTTCTGAGACCGGCGTGGCCAAATGGTTAAGGCATTCGTGTTAAAGGATGACTTTCGTCGAGAGAGTTGTTTCGTTGCGCTGACTGCTGGTAATAAAAAGCAGATCAAACTTAGAGTACTCGGCCCCCAAGGAATCATACGGATGGTAAAATCTGTAGAGTCCGAAGTACCGATAGCGTCGAGTACCATATAATTACATTAAAGACTATACGTAAATTTGGCACCTTACAAATCTTTAAAAGTTTATTATGCTTTTCCTAGTAGTTTATGAGAAATGTAAAATTAAAAATGCGCAGTGTGTGAATCATTTTGTCCAACCCCTGTATATTATAATTGTCATTTGTATACAACTCTTTATGTAAAGAAATTAGTTATGAAATATAGAAAAATGAGACATTTAGGATTGTTTTCACTTTATTGGTAAAACAGAAAATGATCAGATGAACATGCTGCATCAATTATATATTGTTTAATAAGAACAAAGAAATTCTACTCAATTATTCAAAATTAAGATACAGAAATTAAAGGAATTTAAAAAATATATTTTTTTGCAATTATTAGTTTTCTTTTAAATATTAAGTTTCAAAAACAAGAAATAACATGTTACATGTAACAAACAAATTTGGTATATCACATGAAAGGCGAGAACTGGATTGGAAAATGTTAAAAAAATTAATAAAATTCCTCTATTACAAAATTTATTATGCAATACCTGTTCATATTTAATTAATACATAAGGGAGGTGTTTTACAAGTATTATAGAAATATTAGCCATGTAAAGGTGAAAAGGTATATGGATGTAAATTTTCATTATAAAGTTTTAGCAGGAAATGGCCACACTGAAATCTATTAATGATGGAAGCACAGAAAGACAATTTTATTGTGACAACTAGATTTAAGAACAGTAAAATATGTATTGCAACAAACATTGAGAGTATTTAAGCTTTACATCTATTTAAAGGAAAGTTACCATGAATATGTAGTTTTAGATTTATTGAAAGAGCTTCCGTAAAATAAAAATGCACATAAAAAACATGTTGGGATGGCAATAAGTTTTTGGTTTGAGCGCACACAAAAAGCCTATATTTTAATGACACTTTCTAACTAGAACTTGAGTAATTGAAAAATATTCTAATAGTCCTACTAGGTGCAAGGTTGATGACATTAACATTATTTTTCTAACTATAAAAAAACTTAAAGAAATTGCATAATGGAAAATACATGTATATAGTATATTTTTAAAAAATAAAATACCTAAAAGCAATTGTTATAAAGTAAAATATAAGTCTAGGATTACTAACAAATTTCATATGTATTTCTTCCGCTATTATAATTATGTTACCTGGGTGCTTCGGAAAAATAGAAAATGCATCGTCAGTATCAAATGAACCAGCAAACCTGTAGGTAGAGTGTGCAAAATGTAATTGAATAAGGCACATTAATCTATGGTGATAGTCATATGTACATTTAATAATCCTTGAAGCCTCTACTTCAACTGGACTAACATGAAAGCACTTTTGGCTTGCCCAAGAAAAATAAGGTATCTATTTACAAAAACATTTCAAAATGTATTCAAACCGGGAATTTACCTCGTATATTTGTTATACATATTTTAAACACCAAAAATATTTTTCTACTTTATACTGAAAACAGAGTCTACAAATTTCACAGACACTTCCATACATATACACTTCAGCAAATTTAAAAACATTAAATTACACTTTTATAAGAGCTTTAAGAAACTAACAAGGCACCCAAGCATACTATACTTTAACGTGTTTTTTTTCTCTTCCTAATAATTATATTGCCATGTATTAATAGAAAAAGACAGAAGTGTCAGAGCAATAGCAGATCTACCTCTTTATATTAAATCTCAGAATTTTACACAACACATACAAGTCGGTATGTAACATATAAACAGCAAGCTGAAGAATGGACGGCTGAAAGAATTTTATATATGTTTCACTAAACATTTAAAATATAAGCATTTCCAGCTATAATGGAATGTGAAATGTAGTTACACTCATCCTCTCTGAATTAAGCGTAATTGGAATAAACTGAAGCTATAAAACTAGTTAAACAAATGGAACCCAAAATATTCATATTATAAGCAATAAACACAGTAAGTCTGATAATTTCAACTTAATCACAGTCATAAGTAAATAAAACAATTATGTAACTAAATGGACCAATTCATAAAATAAAGCTACAACATACTGTGATACTTAATGAGTTACAAAAAAAATTCCGGAAAAAATATTGATAAAATAAAAAACTAACAGTAAGCTAAATATAATTAAGAAGTTAATGCCTCATAAAGGGTTGACAAAAACAAAGAAAATATGTAATTAAAATATAAGTACATAAAAGCATTTAATATCTCGGCAATAATTGCAACATATTTAATATTGATTTAGTTCTTTAAGTACATAAATTGCATGTTTCATAAGAAATTGTTTAAATAAATAAAGCATAAACAGCATATTGAAAGACAATTATGTACTTGCAGCAGTTTACTTGTTCTCAGCAACTAAATTTTTTAACTTGTCTTTATCAGTGCCCATCATTTCAGCAACCTAGACGAAAAACATGGTTAATTTTCATATAACCTAGTTGATTGATCTGAATTAATAAGTTATACACATTGCATAATTAAAGCTACCAAAACAATGAATAGCAAATAATAGTTAGAAAAGGTTATTTTCCCTAATATTTTAGCCATTTAGATATCTCACTATCCAGAATATTAAAAAAAATTTACCTTAAAAAAGGAGAGTTCAGATTTTTCTGAAAAGTTTTTTTTTTTAATCTGTTAAGCCAAGTATGACAGCAATAAATTTGCAGCTCACACATCACAGGATTACACAGGGCAGACATAGCCTTTATATAAGTTTCTACATTTTTTTACGTAGTAAACATAGTGAGCAAGCTAAAATTAGCAATTTTCAAGATTGTAGAGATAAAGATCCCTACATCCAACATAGTTTAATATTGACTTTCAAATGTAAAAAAAAAGCTTAGCAATGTAAACCTGTTCAATGGGGAACTTGCATGCATTTTTATTATATTCTTTTAATATAATCTCCATGTGATTCTAAGAACATCGACATGAATTTTACCTCAATCCGACCACTAGTTTATTTTTTATTAATTTTTAATAGTTTGCCCCGCCCCTTGAAAACGCTGCCTCTGGCGCCCCTTCCCCACATGACGTCAGTCGACCTAAGTGAGCCAGCCAGATTTCGGCAGCCGCTGTTTTCCGAATGTCACTCTTCCTAATGCTTTTCTTATCGCCTCTAATCGATTAAAGTTATGTAAGTTCTGGAAAATAACAAGCAACTAAAAATAGCTCCAATCTTGCAAAACTGTTACTCTTTAGCACTACCCAGGGAGCACGTGTAGCTTCAAGTATGCTTCGAACGTGAGTAAGATACTCCTAGTATTTGTCGAACGTCATAATAACGTTTTCGATAAAATTGCGCAAGCGCAATAGGTTAGATAGGCCAATAGGCCATAGAACTTTTTTTCGGTTTAAAAGGTATTGCTGGAAAACCAAGAGATACGTGCTTCAAATTTGGTACAAGAACTCCTAGTGCCTGTAGGACGTCATAAGGATTTTCGAGGAAATTGTGAGTGCATAATAGTATCTCCGATAGAGCTTTTTTGGTTTTAAGTACGGATAGACCGATGCATCGGCACCGATTGTTTGAAAATTTTACCATCGGCCTTGCCATCGGCGTCCGATGGTATTTTAGTGAAAACATCGGCCAGCCGATGTAGGCCGATGTTTTTTTGTTTTTTTAAATCCTACACCAAAACCCCAGTACGTCCAATTCCTGGTTTCAAAGCAATGCACGTGGACTGGAGCAAGTTTTAAGCACATCCATCATCCCTGAGGGGGGGATGTCAGCCTCCTTATCAGCAGCTTTTTCGGACCGTCGCTAATCTAGACCAGAGGAATTCCCCTCCGGTACAATTTCCCATTGTCTCGCTTCACTGACTCCGAAACTAAACCACAGCGACCACTAACTTTCAGTGTTCTTTTGTATAAACCGAGCATCTGTTTGCCATCAGCCAACTGACTCTAAGACATATATGGCTAAATAATGTGAATGCGTATCATCGTGTATGGAACTGAAATCCACCACGCCGGATTTTTCTACTGTTACTCATAATAAATATATATTTTTTAATTATTGGTGTAAGCATTTTCGCTAACCATATAATGCTAACCTGATTATATTTTAGCACATCCGGACTGCTACCGATGATGTTCTAAGGCACCAAAAATCCTAAGTAGCGATGAAGTCACAGGCCATCGTAATTTTTGAAACTAACAAAGAACCTGAAATTTGGTTGACTGATCTGTCCTGAACTAAAACTAAGAAAGAAATGGAACCCTGATCCTATGCCGATTACACTGCCAACTAGTAGATATTACGAGGAGTTATGGTTGGTTGATCGATTTTTTCAGAAAGAAAACTTAAAAAAAACCCTGCTACGATTAAGTCTCTAACTAACAAATATTATTAGGTGCTGAGGCTGGTGACAAATCTGATCATAGATAGAACTATAAAAGGAACACCAACGTACTGCGAATCCGACTCTATAAAAAACATTACTAGGCGCTGATGTTGGTTGACAAATCTGATCTGATCAAAACGAACTATAAGAACACTAACCTACTGCGATTACGCGGGTACTTAGCAAATGTTACTAGTCGTCATGGGCAGGTTAAGTTTACTTTCCGCAAGAATATTAAAAAAAACCCACTTTGATCCGCATTTGAATATTTTATTTCCGCGAATGAAATATGTTGATAAAATATTTGGATAAAAAAAAATCTTATTAAAACCATGGGCATTGTCTTTCAAGGCCGACGAAAAAACTCAAAAATAAATTTTTTAGAAAATATCGAAGCTTATCCGTAGTTTTGACTGTGTTTCCGTAACTCCGTAGTTTAATACCTTCATCCGTAGTAGTTGGCAGGTAATATGGGACTGGTGCACGTTAAATATGTTGTTGTCACTATAAGTTTGCGTTGGATAATTTTACTTAATTTGTTGTGTAGAAATTAAAGGAATTAAATCAATAATAACCAAAAATCCAAATTTCATTAAAAAGTTAGTTAAAATTATATTTAAAATTTGAAAAACCAAAAAATTAATGCACATTTAAAAAAAAAAAAGATAATTCCAGATGTAACTGGCACTGTTAAAGGTCTACGGAGGCTAGAAATTATTATATATGCTGAATTAAAAAAAGTTAGAGTGGGAGTTGGATAAAATATCTGGCCATTTTTAATTTAATGAAATTTGCAAAAGATCGTCAATTTTGGTAACTAAAGTATAAATTAGAACTAAATGCTCTGTTTGGCGAATTTGTTTCTAAGTTTTATAACTCGTTGTGGAATCGGTTCTAGGTGATAGTTACTGTTACAAACTTACTTGTTGTAATTTTCCTAGAGATGTAAATAATAGTTAGGTCTATGTTTGATAGTTAGGTTCAACTATGTTCGAAAAGGAAGCAGATATTTTTTTCTTAATACAATGCTTATGTTATAAACTAAATTGCTTCTATGAAATTCAAATACAAATTAAAGCAAAATTTAATAGATGGAAATAACTGCAATTAAGAAAGATAATTTTTTTTAAGTTACAGGGATTGGATGAACTTGTTACGAGAATAATGTATAAAACTTGAATTCTGCGTACCATGTAATTACATAAGAGACAATATTTTTGCTCGAACCTGTTTGCCGTAACATGTGTTATAAATAAAATGCTTTTAATGACTTGCATCTCAGTAGCTTAGGAGATTTGCGATTTAATTTAAAAGTTGCAATGTGCTTATAATATTTTGTCGAATCCCTGTAATAATGAAAAATATTTCCCAATCTTAAATACAGGTATTTCCATCAATTAAATTTTAATCTACATTTAAATTACCTAGTTTATAAGTACAAATACATACAATTACATAGTATAATTTCATAGGAATTTATTTTATAACATAAGCCTGTTACTATAAAGAATAAAAAAAACTTTTTGCTTCAAATTCAAAAGTTTTTCAACCTAACTATGCATTAACACACACACATTTTTTACAACTCAAGGAACATTACATAAACAGCTTTTCTAACAGGTTTTTCGTGGTACTATTACAACAAGGTACTATGCAACATTCGTATGCACTAATATGTTCCAGAACTTACATAACTTCTATGGATTAGAGGCGATAAGAAAAACATTAGGAAGTGTGACATTCGGGAAAACACAGCGGCCGCCGAAATCTGGCTGGCTCAGTTAGGTCGACTGACTTCACGCAGGGAAGGGAGGCCAGCGGCAGCGTTTTCAAGGGGCGGGGCTAAGCGCAAACTTTGAAAATTAATTAAAAATAAAATTAATGGTCGGATTGAGGTAAAATTCATGTCGATGTTCTTAGAATCACACGGAGATTCATTCACAAAGGGTATTTCTCTATTTCCCGACACATGCAAGTTTCCCATTGATAAAATAGATCCACAATATACTCACATATAGAACATAAATAAAATATTCAGCAGGATATTAGAGATCTTTAAAAAAGAGGTTAAAAAGATATCATGCTATATACCAAAATAATGGGGGCTTACTTGTTTTTTGTCTTTAATCAGCACAAATTTTGGAATTCCACTGACTTCATATTGGCCAGCAATTTCCTATAATTAAATAAAAAATTATTTACAAAGCATATATATATAAGAGTAATTTTAAAACTAAAGTTGTGTGAACACTACAAGCTATCAAACAAAAAAATACTATAAATGAGTAGCAAAGACATAGAAGTAAAGACTATTAAGAAGCTCCGAAATAGCTATCTGCTTTTTATGATTCCTTAGAAGTTTTCTATTATCTATTTAATTGAATAGTTTACTTGGAATTCACGAAAACAAAACACTTTTCCAGGGGTTGCAACCCGCTTACAACCCCCCCCCCCAAAAAAAAAAAACACAGGCTTATTTTAAAATTACACACCTAAAAAAAAAACCCAGGCTCAAATGCGTTTTTTCAAAAATATAAAAAATTAACAACTTTGTTGTGATTATTTTAAGAAATATATATTTTTATTAATTTGAAAGGTAAACACAGAATAAAAAGTGTCCAAGTTTACATTTTCACTTAATTCAATAGAGTTTTACTAAAATACGAAAAGGATTGCAATAGTTGCAAAATTTAAAAAAGAAGCCAGGTGTTTTATTTTGGCTTTTTAAGGTTTTATTTAAAATAACAGCCCACTTTAATTAAAAAAAGAACTATTTTAAAAATCAAACAAATAAATTTCAAATTCAAAATAATTAAAATATTTATTTGGTTACATCTTTGACGGCCCAACCTCTTCGAAGGCTTTGGCAACCATCTTTCATGGGATATCAAAATGTATCATGCAAAGTAAGTTCTCACTTTATTTCGTATTGTATTATTAAGATCCTAAAAACGAGCGTGTATCAAAGTTGTTTTTCATTAAAATTCATTTTTATTTTTTAAAAAAATTATTAATTTAGAATGAGTTTTCTTCTAGACTGAAATTGTTCTCTTGCTTACAATAAAACTTAAAATTTAAACCAAACAGTGACATCATAAGGTTAAATTTTAAAAAACCCAATTGAACACAAAAAAGCCCAATAAAACCCACCAGGGTCGGGCCTTTTTAAAAAAAAAAACTGGTTATTTTCAAACCTTGCTTTTTACAGCATACAAGATAAAAACAAAGAATTTTACAATGCTTTCTCACTCTTCAAACCACAGATTCTGGGTTTACAGATTGAAAATTTGATCCAACGTGCTTTCACAAATATAAAAAGAAAATATGAATAGAAAACTGACGGTTTTTCCTGCCTGGCTCATTTATATTTCTGCCTGGCGCATTTCTTATATTAGCTCAGTAAAAAAGGGAGCATAGAATGGGGAACTTGCATGTGTCGGGAAATAGCGAAATACCATTTGTAAATGAAACTTCATGCGATTCTAAGAACATAGACATAAATTTTACCTCAATCCGACCATTAGTTTATTTTTAATTAATTTTCAAAGTTTGCGCTTAGCCCCGCCCCTTGAAAACGCTGCCTCTGGCCTTCCCTCCCCGCGTGACGTCAGTCGACCTCACTGGGAAAGCCAGAGATAGGCGGCCGCTGTGTTTTGCGAATATCACTCTTCCTAATGCTTTTCTTATCGCGTCGAATCCATTAAAGTTATGTAAATTCTGGAAAATATTAGTGCATACGAATGTTGCATAATAACTTGTTGTAATAGTACCCCAAAAAAATTACACCAGAAAATTTATTTCAGCTCCCACAGAACGTTTATAAAGTTAAGTGGAAGCTTTTAAAAATGCTATATGTCCTTCCGTCACCTAGGGCGCGACTAGAAAAGAAATTTTGGGGGGTGGGGCGGTTGTCGTAAATTTTATTTATATATTTTAATTAATATTACTTTAATATAAATTATTTTAATTAAAATGCTTTTTAATTAAAAAAAAATCAATTTTCCAATGTAAATAGAGTTATTCCAATGTTAAAAGGTTTTTTCTGCTAATTTAATATTACTAATTACGGACATTAATTGGTTTTTGTTTTACATAACTAATGCTTGTATCATTTAATAAACAATTAATGTTTCATTTTTAAAATAAGAATTAAGTGCAATAAATAGGAAAAATATCAATTAATTTCAGAATGTTTTTATTGAGCATTTAACTTATTAGATAATTTAAATTACAAAATTTGTAGTGCAAAAATTAAACGAATTAAATCAATAATTAAACAAAATTTCATCACAAAAGTTCCAGTTACAATTATATTTAAAAATCCAAAAAATTAATGCACATTTAAAAATGGCCATTTTTAATTTGATTAAATTTGCAAAAGAAAGTTAATGGAGATCGGCAATTAAATGCTGTGTTTTACGAATTTATTTCCAAGTTTTATAACTCGCGTGTGTGTTAAAGAGGTTCTAGGTGATAGTCACTGTTACACACCTACTTGTTGTAGAAAAATACGCGTTGATAGTTAGGTTCAACAATGTTCAAAAAGGAAACAAGTATTTTTATTCTTAATTGTAACATATAACATGCTTATGTTATAAACTATATTGCTTCTATGAATTCAAATACAAATTAAAACTAAATTTAACTTATGGAAATAACTGCATTAAGATTGGGAAATATTTTTCTTAGTTACAGGGATTGGAGGGACTTGTTACGAGAATAATGTACAAAACTTGAATTCTGCGTTCCACATAATTACATAAGAGACAATATATCTACTCGAACATGTTTGTCGTAGCACGTGTTACAAGTCGTTAAAAGCATTTTACTTATATCTAAGTAACTTAAAAAAATATGTGATTTAATTTAAAAATTGCAATGTGTGTACATTTTTTTTCAAATCCCTGTAGTAATACGAGAAATATTTCCCAATCTTAAATACAGGTATTTCAATCAATTATATTTAATTTTAATCTACATTTATAATATATAGTTAAATTATGAGTACAAATACATACAATTACATGATATAATGGCATAGAAATTTATTTTATAACATAATTCTGTTACTATAAAGAATAAAAATAGCATTTTGCTTCAAATTCAAACGTTCTTGACTATGTATCAACACACGCATTTTTTTTACAACTCGAGGAACATTAAAAAACTGCTTTTCTAAAGAGTTTTTCGTGGTACTATTACAACAAGGTACTATGCAACATTCGTATGCACTATTATTTTCAAGAATTTACAAAACTTTGATTCGACGCGATAAGAAAAGCATTAGGAAGCGTGGCATTCGCAAAACACAGCGCCCGCGTATCTCTGGCTTTCTAAGTTAGGTCGACTGACGTCACGCGGGGAGGGAAGGCCAGAGGCAGCGTTTTCGGGGGGTGGGGCAAAGCGCAAACTTTGAAAAATAATTAAAAATAAACTAATGGTCGGATTGAGGTAAAATTTATGTCGATGTTCTTAGAATCGCATGGAGATTATTTTAAAAGAATAAAAAAAAATACATGCAAGTTCCCCATTACACCTGTGTATCAGACTAGCCGGGATTTTCAATGCTGAACACATCTTAAAAGCTTTTTTATCTTTTCGTTAAGGTAGATTTACAATTACATCTGCAGCATAATTTTAACAATAGCCACGAAGAAGAATTCAAAAGTCTCAATATTGCAAAATTTTAAAGAAAAAATAATCCTCAGACCTGTCCCTAAGTTCTAATACGAATTTTTTTATTTTGTGCAACTACAAGAATACATCATAAAAAGTTCAATGATTAATTGGCTATATACTATATTTCTTTTGACAAATTATTATTTTTGTACGAATTGGGGGCATTTTTCTAAAAAATATGTTACAGGTATAAAAGAGGTTCAAACATAAAATAATTTGTTTATTAATTTCAGAATTGAATTACTCTTATGCAGGCATAAGTACAAAATAAATATGAAGAGAAATTTGTAATATGTACATTAATGTCAACATTACAGAAAAGTTTATAAATATCGATTTACCATACCTCAACTTCATCAACATCAAGTTTTAGAAACACCACATCTGTAAATTCTTCTGACAATTCCTGAAAAAGGTTAGATAATAAATTAATAAAGGGCACAGCGGAAAAAAGGCAAAAATTTGATTAATTAAAAATTACCATATCAATCCAAGTTACTTAAATTATATTGATCAAAACAACCCACTTAAATCTGGTGTGTACGACTGATATATTTAAAATTTTATAGCATTTTCATATATAGTAAATTAACACTTTATTATGTATAGTACTAAAACTTAGGAGCTCCCCGAAATGAATCTACAATAAAAATTGCCAGCTTTTTCATATAATTTTTTTTAATCCCATAAGACATGAAATAAATATGAAGAGTACAGGGGAAAAACCTCTTCCAGGCCTCGCAATGACTTTTATCAAAAATATAATAGGAAATATAGGAATTTTTAAAGAAAATATAGGGATTTATAGGAATATTTTCAAGTCAATATATTAATTTTTATGGAATAAATATATGGATAAAATGAATGGCAATGAGCCAATTATTTTAACCATGATTAAAAATTATACATAAAAACACAAAATAAGTTTTTTTTAGCTTTGTTTTACCGATATCCGATAGGGACCGGACCTAATATCCCATATAACTCCAGAGATCCGATAAGGAATGCAGACCTACCAGAGGACCTGAAATACCCTTAATCTCCAATAAATTTCCCTAGGTTACAATCGGCGACTAAAGTGATCCTACATTATTAAAAAAAACTATAGCTATCTTTTATTCAAAAAAACTCCGGGGATTCATGACCAATTACAGAACCGCTAATCTGGACACCTATAATCCAGACACTTTTGAATTTTGACGCTAGTCTGAAAAATTTCCGATACTCCGTTTTTTTTAAAAACTTTAACCAGGCTAAAACCAGAAACCCCAGAATAGACCTAAGTAGAAATAATGGGGAAAAAAGTTTCAAACGTAAAAAAATATATTCTAACAATCAAGCTGTTCATGTGATCACAAGGTCACGTACACTTGATCAAAAGAAATTATTCTGGTTGGTCCGATTGGCTTGAACCGGAGCTACAGTAAGGAGCCGCTCTTCCGATCATGCAGAGGCAAAAACTGTCAATCATTATGAGGCATTTGCGACCCCATCGGTTGATTTCGTAAAAATTACTAGGCAGCAAAATAAGCAAATTAGGAAGCCTTATTGGATTGCACTGGATTTTCGAAAACATCTTAGTATAATCTAATTATAATTTATCTTCAAATTTTAATTAAATTTTTTATTTTTATTATTATAATTTATTATTTAATCTAGTTGTTTATTGAAATTTAAGCTTAGTTTTCAGTGATATAGACCTAGAATGGAGAAAACAGTTTTTTCAGGGTGTTAATGTTCTGAAACATTTGAGGTCTCTGTGTAAGAGCTGGCTCCCTTTTTTTTGTCCGAAACGCCGAAATTTCCCTACCTTTGCACTATATTTCTCTGCCTAGATATTTATATTCTAGGGTGCTTGTAACGCGATTCGCAGACACGTAGTTCCCCTAAACTCATTCCCATTTTCAGAATTCTTGAAATATTGGGTTAGTTAACCCATAATCCGGAAAGGCTCAAGTTCCGCGATGTCCGGATTAAAGGTTCTGCATTGTATCCGGAAACTCCGACGATCCTAATATCCGAAAACTCTGGCGATCTAGTATCTGACAATCCAAATACCGAAAAACTCCGGAGATCACATAATCGGGTAAAACCTCTGAGAATCATATAAAAGGAAAATAGACAATGACAAGGGTGCAGAATACGTCTGATAAGGCGATCTTAGATCGTATGGAAATTTTATCCATTAAGGGAAATTTTGATAGAAAATATTCAATTAATTCGATCGATTTTAACAACAAATTACAAAATTCCTTAACCAGCCGTTTGTTTTATATAGTCCATGAATACCGCACATTCTCATACTCGTATATCTCGATTTTCAGTCGAGAAAGTTAGCACAAAAATAGCGCCTTATAAAAAAAAGTGTTGGCTTTTACACGAGGCCACAAAATTTCCACAACACTAAAGCCACCGAAACGATAGTTTCCTCCATTCTCGGTCTATATCAATGAAAACTAAACTAAAATTTCAACAAAGAACAAGTTTTAATAATAAATTTTAATAATAAAGATAAAAAATATAATTAAAATTTGAAGATGAATTAAGATTAGATTACACTAGATATCTTCAAATATCGGCCACCGGAAAGTGGAATCCCCCATTAGAAGAGGATCATCTTCACCTGACCAAAAATATGCTGTCCAATAATCTTGATTTACTTATATTGCTGCCTTGTAATGTTCAAAAAATCCATCGATGAAGTCTCATCGCCTAATAATGATGGCAGATTTTTTGCCTGCGGGTGATCGGAAGGGTATCTCGTTTTACTTTTGTAACTCCGGTTCAGGCCAAGTCAAACCAACCAGAATATTTTCTGCTGATCAAGTCCGTGAGTCGTGATCAAAGTAACAGTTTGAATGTAAAGATCGCAATGATGAAAGAAGAAAAAAAGCAAAAGTAAGGGTTTAAAATATAGGAATTATAGGAACTTTTTCAAATTTATAGGAATTATAGGAAATATAGGAGCGCTGAGAGGCCTGCTCTTCATTACATAGGAATCTGTCTGTCAGGCCTCTTTGGCGACAATAGAGAGTCATCGCCTAAACTGGTATAAAGCAACCAGTTTCTTATTTGGTTTTTCTTTCGTTGCAACCCTTATTCACGCCAGACTCGTCTCCCATGCTTATACTGTGACAGAAGAATCAGGGAGAAACCAGTTTCCTATCGCCAACGTCCGCCAAGTAGATCTGATTACAGGAAGATTCCTTATGCAATTAAAGGGTTTTTCTCCTGGACTTCGTATGTATATACAGTATTTTTGATAAAATAGGCCCTCACTTTTTAGGCTAGAACAGATCTGCCAGTGCCAGAAAGCTTTGAAAATAGTTGCTTTAGTAGCCTCAGATGTTAAAAAATAGTAGCCAAAATAGTATCCTCTATTACCTAACTAAATAAACAACTTTTAATTATTAGATAACATAAATAAGTAATTTTTTAAAATATTTATTTGCATTGAATGTTATCTGCAATTACATAAAATTTCCAAAAAATTATATATTAGTTTAATATGCTTCGATGCAAAAATTTAAAAACTAAGACTTTTGTATTAATGCAAACCTTAGAATTGTAGCACCAACTCTCAGTTGAAAGGATTGATAAAACTGCCAATACAGTTTTTCGGATGTATTGCAAAAGAGAATTTTAAATATAAAACCAATTTATATATTAATTGTTAAAGAATATAAATTAGGAAAAAATATTTTAAATCTACTTATTTAGCTCAAAAATGTGTTGGTTTGAGCACTAAACTAAAAATTTGACATTCAGGACATGTGACGGTATGGAATTTTCTGCATTGTTTTGTGACCTAAAATTTGTTTAGAGTTTCTTTGCTTTACAATTCCTTTTTGCAATTATATAAGGACCAGTCTATTAGTATAATAAAAAAAATTGAAAAGAAATATTTTTTTCAAAAGCTATGCCCAAGGGACATAAAATTAAAAATTATAGTAGAATTGCCCATATTATGTTTATGACCAATATATTTTTCAATTTTTAATTTTCATTTTTTAAGCTTGATTTAAAAAAATCTAGGAAAAACCAACATTCATCTAGAAAAAGCCTGTCATTTCACAGAAGAGAGTAGGAAGAAGTCAAAATGCTAAATGGTGCAAAAAATTTAAAACCAAAACTTAGATTTACAAATTGCAACACCAACTATCAAATGAAAGGATTGATACTGCCAATAAAAGTTACCTGACAATAAAATTTATTTTAAAATATATTATGAAATAAAAACAAATTTATTTTAAATAGTTATTAGTTATTCAAGAAACATAGGATCAATACTAATCCATGTAACCATGTTTCACTGAAATAACTCGCAGCTTTAAAATGCAAGGAGGGTTAAATTAAAACTAATTAAATTTTCAACGTAAATATAAGTGTTCTTATTTACGACGATCTAGAATCAACCAAATTCAAGAGAATTTTTTTTTAAATATTAAAAAACGCATTTTGATACACAATTCTTTTAGATACATATTTTATTAAAAATAAAAAAACTTAATTTGGCAAGAATATATTTTTTCAGTAGTAAGATTTATAGTACCTTACTTAAAACTTAGAGAAAAAGTTACTTAAAACTAGACATTGTGTGAGTGTTGGAAACGCAGGTCCCTCCCTATTACATTGGTATTTTTAAAATTTCAATTAGCATTTATTTCTGGATTTATTTGATAGCAGTAAAATTTTTAATTAAGTTAATCTATGTTAACATGCAGTATTAGGCCTTATCTCAAACTTACTGAATAAAAAATAAATATTTCAAAACAAAGCGAATAACAAACCAATAGATGTAAATCCTGTCCAAATGCAGGTTAAAAAAACTTCAACGAAGCATACAAAATCGAAGTTTTAGTTTCCATAAACTTTACATAGGCTGCTAAAAAAAATTCAGAAGTCAAGCGCAATTTCAAAAACACCCAAAAATAAAGGCATCATCTGCACTTCACGTTTTGCGCATCGGTAGTACCATTGTATTAACTATATGAAAAATATACAACTAAAAAATTCTAAAAAGTCACCCAAGACTGAAAATAGTTGAAGGTTTTGCTTAAAATAGTCGTTTTGGGCCCATTTTTGACCTAAATAGTTGCCATAGTCGCCAAAATAATCGCTTTAGTAGCCTTTTAAGTCGCCACTGGCAGCCCTGCTAGAAATATCAAATTCTAAAATTCAATTTTATACCATAAATAAAAGCTTTTTAACAATTCAAGGGGGAAAAATGCTATTAATTTAGTTCTTTAAAACTGTATGCAATTTTAAAATTAATAAAACCGCTACAAATTCTCAAGTATCTGTAACAATAAAAATGAAGTTTTGTATGTGTTTGTCTCTTATAGACTCATAAACTAGACATCTGCTTGGCTTGTAACTTTGCACAAATGTGTTGTTCATACTTAATTTATGAGTTTTGAACTTACAGAGCTCACAATGTTCTATTTTTAGAGAACATTCCAATTTTCTAAAAAAAAAACACTTTCGCTCAAATCCGACCATTCTTCCCCCTTTCGCCATTGGCTGAAATAATTAAATTAAACTATTACGAAAATAATTGAAATTGAAAATGTTTATTTTATTTGGTTGCTATTACCTTCGGAAACTAAATTCATTATTTGAAAAATGACATGTGTCAAGTAAAGTAGCTCTGTTCAGTCTCCATTCTAGGATTTTATTGAGGGCTTAGGTGATTTCTTCATTGATGGTTCTGTTAATAGCACATGTGCATATTTAAGTTATTTCCATCAATTATAACTATGATGGATGTTCAAAATTGATGATTTTCTATGATGGTGGATATGCACTCGAGCGGCATATTAGTTTTTTATGCTTTCATTTCTTCACCAAATATGTTGTTGAACTTGACAAATTTTAACCTAAACGAGCTAAATAAGCAAAATGTTTTTTTTAAAAATAATTTATAAGCTGGTTGTTTGAAGGTCATGATGCTAGAGCTGTATAATAAGTGTGTTTGTAGCTATCTCTTTTCTCTCCAAATTCTTACCAAAAAAAAAAACACCAAATGAGCTAAAAAAAATTTATGAGGGAAATTACGATGACATTTATACCTGGATTTTATAGCATATTTTCATTTTGGAATTTTGAGGTAATATAAAACATGATTTTATACTTTACTTCATAACAAGCGTAAGAACATTAACATAACATTATTATCCTATAACGGATTAAATGGTAAATACTAAATATACTTAGATCAATTTGAAATATTTTTAGTCTGTGGGAAGAACGGGTATTTATTTGCTAGCTGGTGATAAACTCAAAATTTTCATTATTGTTATCTATTTTTTATTTTTGTAGGTAAAAATGATGTTCAGCTTGAATGTGACTCTTTAACTGATTGAGTAGATCCCCCATCTCTCTTGGTTTCTTTACACTACTACTAACTTTTATGAAAATTTATAAACATATTAACCTTTAAAAGTTGTTTTAAGCATTTGTTGTTCTTTCCTCGTGATTTATTTTGTTTGGAATAATATCAAATTACAGCTACATAAGGACTCTTGGCCAATTATAAATTTGGAATTATAATTTTGAAATGTGATATATTGCGCTTTAGAGTCATTTTCAAAGAGGATATCAGAGTTAAATTCTACATATAGTGACAAGACAAGAAAAAGAAAACTTAAAGAATCTTAAAAACAAAATAACAAACAAGTTTAACAGTTGATTTACCGTAAAAAAAGGAGCCATCATTTTGCATGGTCCACACCATGTAGCATGAAAATCTACAACCACTAATTTATCTCCTGCAGCCTCCAGTTGAGCATTGAAGTCATTCTGTAATTGTTAAATACATAGGTTAGTTGTAAAAATCATTTTGATACAATTTGTTTTAAACTCTTAACAATAAAACATATGCAACGGATTTTGACAATTTAAAGTAAATGAAACGCTGCAAAGTATTTGTTCTCAACAAAGAAATCAATAACAAAAATTGTCTATAAGCACAAATGACATGATTACAATTTTTGTTAAAAATTCTTTTTTAAAATAATTATTTACAACATTAAATCCAGCACGAATAAGTCTAAATAGTATGGCTGGGACAGAACGAGAACCTAGAGGATTATTAACCTAAATTGATATTTAAAAAATTGTTCAATGATTTTATTGTAGAATTATGCATTACAAAAAATCATCCAATATCAAAAAATTGAATTTGAGAGACATTTAAGTCAATTACATTAATCCTAATAAAAAAAAAACATTTGCAAAAATATTCAAAACACCTGGAATCATTGTTCCAAATAATATTATGTCAAAAATTGACTTTTCGATGTATAAGCACATGCTAGCAATGGATTTACAATAAGAAGCAATAAGCAGGGTTTGTTAGAGCATTAAAAAGAGGGTCAAATTTGTGTTTATTTCTGAAAACAAGCCACAATAATATTTGCACCAAGAAAAACACCATAAACCAGTTCTTAAAACCTTACTGCAAAAAATAAGGAACACTATTTGAAAGTGATGTAAACTACCAAGTTACCACCTGCTTTTAATTACTAACCAGCAATGAACCAAAACAAATATTTTTATGCTGAAATTATTAGTGTCCTTATACATTTTCATTTTTCAATAAAATAAAACATGCTTAAGTATATAGGATTATTTTTTTAAAAAGTACTACAAACAGCAAAAGAAAAATTAATGATAAAGAACTAATTCCTATTTGTTCCTGCTTTTCATTGTAAGAAAAAACTTGTAAACATTACTATGAGAAGAACTGAATTTAAATGAATGATTGCATATTTTTAGATCAAAAAATTGTCATTTGAGCTACATTTTTTAATAATAAGGTTAAAATGGAAGTAATAGAAATAAGTGATTCAAGTCTACTAAGGAGAAAAATATTAAAAGGAATACATTTGTTGTCTAGTAAACATTGGACAGTTGCCTGCAGGCCTATTGGCAGTGTTTTGTAAGACCTCAAACAAGTTTACCGAAGAACCATTTAAGGCTATATACAGTACAGTGACAAGATTATAAAGATAATGATAGCGATGAAGAAATAAAATTGGAGATTTGTGGCAACTGCCTCCCAAAATTATATAATTTATGCTGTAATTATAGGAAAAAGTATAATTAGATTAGTTTCAAATGGAAGTCATTCCTCTTTATAATTTTTTTCATGCCAAAACAAAGATTGAAAGGCATGAGTTTTGTTGCAAAAGGTGTTGAATCATTTTTTTTATTTCTAAATAACTATACTCTCAGGATTATTTACAACATAATTTAGAGTTATTATCATGCATGGATAATTAAGAAAAAAAAATATTTTTCTTAAAATCAACAATCCATCTTGCATAAAAAAAATGTCACTTTCCGAAAAATGTAAAAAAAATACCATTTGTGCGCTCGTCAATTTAGCTTTGAGAATTATTTTTCCTCATTGTAAGAACTCGTAGAAAAGCTTTGAGTTAATTAGGGGAGTCGACTGTCTTATTCACACTTAAGGGGTCTTTTGCAAATTCAGTGATTGATAAAAAAAAATTTATATAATTTAATATCTATTATGTAATCTTTGGGACCGGGGGGGCAATTTGAACCCTGAATCACTTAACTGTCAACACTGATTCCCAATGAAACTCTGAATAAACAGCACTGCACTTTCAAACGAAAAATACCCTCATTGTTTGCATTAACCAAAACAAAATAGTAACAGTGTTTGATGGTGTTCCCTGGTAACCACTTAAAACTGATAGTTTCCTAGTAACCACAATTCACCTTTATACAAATATGTTATAACAATTGAATAACGCAGTTCAGTTTTTAGATAAAAATATATACCTACTCAATTTAATTTTTTAACAATTTTTTTAAAATTGAGAAAATCAATTAAAGCTAAAAATTAAGTTCAAATGAGTTATTTATAAATAAAATTACATTATAACAAACATTACAATATACTGCAGGTTCTTATTAAAATTGTTGTTAAAGAAACCAGGGTTTAAAAATATTTAATATATTAGTACAAATACAACAATCTTTAAACGATAATCAAATCAGTTTTAACACTCAAATAAAGTTTAACTACAGAACGTTATCGACAATTCTAAATTTTTTAAAAAAAAAGCCTCAAAACCAACAAATCATCGATAAAAGCGTAAAAATTAACATAGGTGATGTTAAACATCTTTCAACAGGGCATATTTTGATAAGATAAGAATATTTAAAAAAAAAAAACAAATACAATATGGATGTGCTAACCGAATGAGGATACAACATGCTACGCCCTTTATCACATTACCAATTAAATATATAAAAAAAGCCTTTGAAATCATTTGCAATATAAATATATTTTTGCTTTTATTCACAACCCAAATCTAAAACATTTTCTTTATAATTCCTTACATTCATTGTAAAAGGGTGATAAAATGTAAAAAGCCTGTTAATAGCAACGAGAAATAATGATTCGTTGTAAAAGTAGAAAACTTACCTCATCAGTTACAGCGTGGACCATGTTTCAAATCAAATTATCAATTTGAAAGAAAAATTTAGTAGTTTTTAACTATAGAATATTAAATTTCAAAAGCACCGGACGAACTATTGGGAAATTCTGGACAAATTTCACTGAACGCTACGCTACTACGCGCTAAAATAATATACAAGGTTACAGTTAACTGTTATGGTTTAGAAATAAGAGAGTATTGTTTTTCTTATTCTCGATATGGTAAGGTTTAATTTTTTTTTTTAAACTCCATACTTATTTATTCCAACTTTACTCATAGTTCATTTATATTTTTATGTCTTGGATTGTTGAGTTTTTTCGAGAGTTTCCCCATTTGGTGTTGGGGACATTTGTGGTTTCTGATCTTACCAGAAACAGAAGGACCCCTTTTGTTCATGCTCTGCAGTCTGCAAGCATGAACAGAAGTGCTTGTTTTGATTTGTATGGTTCCGTTTTTATTTTTAGATTCCATCTTGTTTTACCATTAGGGCCATTCCATGGGTAACTGACTGACATTCGGAGGACGAAATTGCAATGTTTTACGAAATAGCGGGACAATTATATAGTTTTACAAATTAGGTTTTATATATTTTAAAAGAAAATTTTCAGCTGAATTCAAATATGGTTTACAATTTTAGATAGCCCTGATAGAAATTGTTAGAAAAATTATTGAAGTTGTGGTAACTGACTGACATATCTGCAACCTTCATTGACACTTCAAGTTATTCAATATCATTTTCTTCTGAATATAAAAGAGGTGGCTTTTAAAAGTCAGGCCTATATTAAAGTGGAAGAAATGAACTATCCAGCACATCAATTTTTATATCAAAATATTGAACCCTGGAAAAATACCAGCTTTTAGAACGCCTTGGTAACTGACTGACATAATGGTAACTGACATCTCTGAAATACTTAACATATCTGATGAGTTTAGTTTAGTTTAGTTTGAATTATCATCACACTAGAGCTACACAAGGGCTATTGGTGATGCACGCCGTAATTTAGAACCACAGTCAGGTGACGAGTCGACACCTGAGTAGGCACCCAACGCAACCATTAAGGGCGACATCTTACGCAGCGTTGGGACTTTGGAGGATATTTAAGGTGCACTCCCTCTACATGGGACATTATTAATCAGACATTTTCGGCTGCATGGGCCGTTTATAGGTCGGCAGTTATTTTAGAGATGCCCGGACCCGAACCTGGGACCTTCCGCTTGCAAGGCGAACGCCTTAACAAACTAGGCTCCCCAGCCGCCCATGTCTGATGAGAGAAAACCCAAAAATTAGTTGCACATTCATAGTATATAAGAATTAATAAACAACACGGGTCGACACGGAACATACACGGGTCAGTGAGACAAAAAGCGGGACTGTCCTGCTTAAAACTGATCGTCTGTTCACATTAATAAAAAGACCAACATGTGATTGAATCAAACATGAAAGTTGAGTTGTATTATAAAAATAATTTATGCATAGGGTCAATACTGGGGTAATAATAAGTAAATTAATACCCAGCTACACCTATGTCAGTCAGTTACCAAGTCAAAGTGTCAGTCAGTTACCAAGCAATTTTTACATGTAAACGTTCATTTTTTAAATTTTGTCCCATTTAGTATTATTTAGTACTTATTGAAAACAGAGAATATCTTTTATAAAGATTCTGCAGTCCAAATTTCTATTCTGAAATTAAAAAATTAAAACAAATTTGGTAACTGACTGACATTTTATGAAAGGGTGTAATAAATGTATCCCATTACAAGTAATTTTGCAACTTTTGATTTGGGTAAGAGCATAGAATGTTACTTTACAATGTAGGGAACAATTTAATTAAATTTTTTAAAAAAAAATATGGAAAGTTTAGGAAAAAAATGTTTCGAAAGGGTAAGAATCTAACACTTAAAATTATGGATTTTTTTTTACAGTGTTCGTTAAAAAGCAATTTTTCTTCAAAAAAAAATATATATTTCAAACAATGAAATTAAGTATGTTAAAATAGAGATTCCAATCTTTAAAATGGTATGTGACACGAAGTATGTACTTAATTTTGATATTCTGGTACCGAGGTTGACATTTTCGTGGAATAGCCCATTATCAATTTAAAAAAAAAGACAAGTAAAGAATATGAATCAGCTAACAAAAGTCAAAATCTATTAGTTGAAAAAATTTACAGACTATTGAAATGTGAAAATTGAAGAGCTAGTGGAAGAACGCGCTAAGTGACATTATTAAAAAAATTGGGATTTTTATGTCAACGAACATGTTATTACCTCATTTAAAGATAACAAGTTTCCCCTTTACCATAAACTTTAAGTTTATTATATTTTTTTATAGTTTGGAAGTACCGTTTACCTCGGCTTATATACTACTATTAACTTTGTAATTAAGAATAGTGGTAGGAACGAGATGGTAAATCAGCGCCACCTAGTTGTTGATGGCATATGAGGTTGCGCGTGTGGTGAATCGCCACAGAATAATGAATAGAAGTAACTCTAGGAGAAAGTATTGCGACATAAGAACGTACCAAGAAAGCATAAAAATATTAGAAAGAGCATTACAAGTAGCGCGTGTTTCGGTGAGGGCACAGCCTGATTTCCTGCAGGGCAAACGGGGCACGTGACCACTTCAAAGGTCCCCCACTTCAAAGGGCCCCCAAATTTGTTTAAAAAAATAATATTGAGAAAAAAATGTAACACAATTAGCTTACCACAAAAAATAAACACAATTCCTATATAATGCTATTGGACCAAGTGTCATTAATTTTTCAAAAGCGAGCCTCACTATAATTAATAATAATTATTATATCTATACATATATTTATAAACTAGGCCTTATTCATGGTGAATAAATATTTGTATGCAAAATGATAGTCCTCTGATATCTTATGTACGCAATAAAAATATATATATTATGTATGCATAATGTTTACACTCATGTATTTAAGATAATTGTTAAAGTTTATCTATTTAGAAATTTAAAATGAAAAAAATAACGTATATAGATAATATGAATTTATGTCGTGGGTTGTGGAGGCCTCCAAACTTGCTTGTGCCCTGGGTTTAGGGCCGTAACCGGCCAGGTGTTTAAACCGTTTGAATTCAATGGGGCAATGGGGCCATCTTAGATTTTTTCCGGCCTGTCCAAAAATACTTTAGTAAAAAAAAATGCAATATCTAGAATTAATTTCAATTTAAACTTATGTTTCTAATGGTAGAAACTATAATCTATATAATTGTGCTGTGGAAACTAAAATTTGCGAGGTAGACGGGTACAACTTTAACAGAGTCTATTAGATTGAAAATAAGCAAATAAATGATATGTAAACTCTTAGTATATTTCTTTTTAATCTCTAAATATAATTGGCATTGAGCAAAATTTGCAATATATCAACACAAAAATGTTTGATCGCTACTAAATTATGTGATAATTTATATGCTAAAACTTTTAATTCAAGACAAATGATATTGTTATACAAATCCCGTCTAAAACTCAAACTCATATTTTTTTCTAATGTCCATAAAAGTTGGACAGTTGATAAACTTGAGATTAAAATTTAAACGTATTCATAAGGCTATGTCCTCACTACGACATCAAACGCCACAAAGGCAACAAAATTTGGCGATCGCCAAGCATGCCAAGCAATGCAATAGCATGGTGGTTGACTCTGCCAAATCGCCAAGTTTTGTTGCCTTTGTGGCATTTGTTGCCTTTGTGGCGTAGTCAGGACATAGCCTAAGATTATTTAAAGGCATAAATTCTAAAATTATGAAGACAAATAGGTGCTGCCATCTAGTTTTATATCATGTAACTAAAAATGGTGTATGTAGGAAAAACTTTTCACAGGATAGGAAAAAATTACAGGACCAAGATTCAAATCATTATTTATCAATAAATTTTTCAATTAACTTTAAAAAAAAAATTACTGTCAGTAACACACACACATAGGAAATTGATCTCTTTAAGAAAAAAATTCTATAAAAAGGTTCAATTTTTAAAATTAATATATTTTATTACATTGAAAAAATTATATGGCCATCATGGATTGCGGAGGATTTTAAGTCTGAAAGTAATGCTACGTCAACATTTTGGTCTCTTTTTAGGTAATTTAACCATTTGAAATTAATTTGAAATTTTTATACAGTAATAAGTACTATTTTGAATATATATTTTAAGTTTTCACACAGCAATATTTCTTTCAATGAAATTAAGGGGATGCATGACACAAAATTTTAAGGACTGCCCAGAAAATAATTAAACCTGTTCGAATGCTGTGAGCTAAGGATATTGCAAAAAAAAGAAGGAATCCTTTATAATGCTGGTGGTGGAGGTTTATTGAAAATGATATAGTGGTGGGTGATATAGTAAAATGGTTTTGGAAATGTTAAGTTAATTTTTTAAATTTTTCGGCTTGTGAATGGTTAAAGCCCTAAGGCTTTTAAGTAAATTAATGTGGAGCCCCAAATTTTTTTTCCTGTGTTGAAACATATGCGTTTAAAAAAAAAGTTGGTATGGGATAAGGTCTAGTGTGAATAGATTTTTTAAAAAAAATTATGAAGTTGAAAATTTACAAAAAATCTTATTTTTTGGCCATTTTTATACATAAAGCTGCATAACTGTTTCTTTTTAACTGATAGCTAAATATCCATACCAAGTTTTATTTATAGATGTTGTGGTAACATTTCGAAAAAAAATCCATTAAAAAATTCTCTAAATTGTAAGAGGAGTAGCATTTTGAAAAAACGTTAAAATTTTTTTATTTAAAAAAAAAATTTACGTTTCAGTATTTATCATTTTTCGTATATGTTTATTGAAAGTTAGTTCTTTGTAAAAAACAGTTTAATTTGAATGCTAGCGATCAAATTACTGGATTTCATTTTTTGGGTACCGCGTCCCCTTAAAAGGGCAAAAAAAACCCTCATTTCTTAAAAAATATGTGCATTATAAAACTATATCGAAACAATTCAAATAAATAAAAAGATCTATCGTTTATCCCTAAAACATTTTATTCGGAATTGGCTACAAATCATGCCCTAAATTATGTAAATGTATGAATGGTTGCAATGTCCATCCTCTAAAAAACGGTTATTAAAAGTCCTTGTATTGGATAAAACCAAATTTCTGGCCAAGACGTCTAAAAAGAGCATTGAAATAGTTATATAATTCTACTTTTTTACTGTAATTGTTCAATTTACTCTGAAGTTACTAAAAAAAAAAAACACCAGTCTTCCCAAATGCTAATTTGCTAGAAAGGAATATGCATTTTTACTAAATAAATATTTTTTTTATGATTCTAGATTAAAAGATATATATTGTGTAAATTACAATATCTATATTAGTGTACATATTTATATAATTTAAGCTACAATACAAATCCACTTATAAACATTAAATGTGATTAATGAATTTGTGATAAAAAAAACTGAAAAATATATTCAAATTATTACTTATACATAGTGGCAATTTTAAAAGAAGACTCCAAATAGCAATATGTTGTTCGTTATGAAGCCTATTTAAAAATAGCCACGCTGTTTTACTAATAAATTTCGCATTGACTTGATTAATTTTAAAATGTTTGAATTACTGGAATAAAAAAAAAGAAGTGTTGACTCAATATTATTCTCATGTTTAAAATCCACTCTTAGATACTCCAAGAAAAATTTCCCATCGCTTAAGTACTCATTTAATAAGCATAAAAATGATTACAAAAATTCGGACTAAAAGAACCAAGGCAAATTTTTGAACATTAGTAATTCTATTTTTCGGTTGTAACATCTTGACAACGTTTTCATTGCAGTGATGGAATATTTTAAATTTTTCTCACTAGCAATACTATAAATTAATGTTTAACTAATGCAAAGTAATTATATTTTATTCTTTGTTATACATTTATATTAGCGCAACTGAGAAATATTTCTGACATTTCGTGTTATTGGTTTCGAAAGAGTAATTTCTTAGATCACAGTGTCAAAATAACGAAAAAATAACGCAAAATAACTCATGAGTTAAACGTTAAGATACATAATGAACGATTCGAACGGGGTGGAGCGTGGTTTGTATGATGTAGCTGTGATGTCACTATAGGCGTGGCTAATTTTGCTGCCTATAGTATATGTCGCTCGAATTGAGCAGCCAGATGGTTTGTTTGTGGGGACAACTTTTGACGTATCCGTGACATCACCGTAGCATGGTCGTTCCAGTGGTAAATTGCTAAGGGGAAAAAAAACTTTTTTATATTTTCTAATATAAGAAAAACGTTTTCAATATATTCCGAAATAAATCGCCTTAGTTTTTTTTTATTCAAGAATTTGTATTCAAATATTTAGTTCAATTTGATATCAAAGATAAAATAAAGAAAGCATAGTCTACTTTCAATTATTTTTATTATCACCAAGATGCGTCGTTTATATTTAAAATATAGCAATTTAGAAATATATGACAAAAACACCAGACTTTGTTCAGATCACAAACAAAATACACAAAACATGATGCACAATTACACAAGAAACTGAAGTAGTAGGATATAACATTCAGGGCCGGAAAAGGATCATTTGATCAATGTATTATTTGTAAAAATTATATAATACACACTATGTATTTTGTAACAAATAACAACTTAAATGTGTTATACATTAAACAAAATATTTTTTACACTTAACTACGTTATATGATATTACAAAGTCTTACACAAGTAGGAAATAATATTAATATTGGGAATGTGATGTCAAATGATGATTTTTAGAGTATGTCAAATCAGACCTCAATAATTGATGAATATAAACATGAAAAGAGTAAGAAATTAATATTTTACAATAAAGGATTTCTTGGTGGTTCAATTTGTTTTGTTTATACCTGATTTTTGAAAACACTATTTACATTATTTTTTTACAAATGTTTATTTTCTTTTTTTTATATTCGATAATAGTTATACTCAACAGACAACCCTTCGAACAAGATTACATAATTTATATACATTTGCATTGGTCTGATTTTCGTATAAACTAGGCAGGCTAGCATCGAGTATTGCAAAAATAAATGCATTTTAAAATTAAGTATAGCAGATATTAATCAGTAAGGACATTTTTTGAGAGTAAAATAAAAATTGTCAAAACTTTCAAACTTTCATAGATCAACCCACTGTAGCAATTGTGTTGTTCGGAAAAATAAAACAAAATACTTGAATAAAACGCAGTTAGTGACGCCAATTTATTGGGCATTGATGAAATTTAAATTTGTTCTCATATTCATGTATTCGTCACTTTTACGGGAATTTCCTGTACTTCGTTTCTTAAAATCGTTTTCTTAAATTCGTTTACTGTTTACAACCGTTTTCTTCAAAACTTGTTCTCAATGACGCCATCTCGCAGACGTGCTAGCGTCAACAAGATCGCAACTTTTGGCTCAACTCCATCGAAAGATTCGGGTAGCCGAGTTGGTATGACGCTTCACTTGGAACTTGAAGGTTGCCTGTTCGAATTGTGCCTGAAGCAAACCCTTTTCTCAATTTTAAAAAGTATGGATATTTCATTGGACAGAACTGTATTTTCTTTGGAATTCATCGAATTTAATACAGAAAGTGTATGTTTTTTTTTCTAGTTACCCAATTTCCAGTTTAAAACCGTAAATTTGACGAGATTTTTTTGCAGTGTTCTGTTTTTATTTGTTAATTTTCAATGTAGATCAACATTTCTCTAAATTGCAAAAACTAATTAGAGTCATTCTTTTCTTATTGAGGTTTAAAACTTTATTTTTGGAACACACATTGGGTGATTCTGGAAGAGGTTTAGAATTTCGATTTGGTTTACATATTTCGACTCAATTATGTCCACATATTTACAAATACCAGCCCTGATAATATTCGCTTGGAAATAATACTGCTACATAACGATATAAATAGCGTGAAAATATAATAATAAATGATTCACATGAAAAATACGATGTTCTACTACTTCTTGAAATATCACAATATATCATTAATGAAATAATTGACTAGGAGGCAACGATCTATGATATATACTGGATAGACTAATCCTAGTGCCAACGCATCTCAAAAACTGCGACTGGCCTGGCTCTGCGCCTGCGCAGTAGCAAAAAAAAACACCATTTGGTGACACATTTAGAACTTAATTGCTAAATTATAGAGTTAAAGTTCTAAAAATGAGCTTTAATGAATCGTTAAAAGGAGCCAAAGTTGGAGAAGAAACCAAATAGTTGTCTCTAGGTAACTGGCATCGGTCGCATTTTTTCACTATCGAGCAGTCCATCCAGTAAATATTATAGGTTGTTGCTAGGAAGTATAATCCGGTTGTAACTTCTTAGCATCTCACATATTTTGATTGCGGAAGATTCCACTTTGAATACAGGTAGAGAACCTCAAGAAGGCAGGGTTGCCAATCGCATGGCGTTTGTCGATAACTGGGGATTATTGGGTGAGTTCGGTTGGAAATAATGTGTCATACTAAAGCTACACATGTGTTATTGGCGAAAGGAGGGTTGGTTGGTAGACATATATATTCAGGTTTGTGTGCTTGGTCAGCGACCCGCTTATAAACCTTCGTCAAGTAAGACAGACACAACAGACAACACACACACATAAGTGGATCCATCTAATTTTTAGAGACAGAGGCCAACTAGAGGATCCCCAGAATTGGCTTGTCACCCCCAGAGGTATTGATTTGGTATGGGAACTTAGATGACTTTCGGACCCAACAGATTTAACGAGCACGTACTCCGCATATACTCGGTAGGTCTTCAGTGGTACCGGGACTCGATCGCAGGACCTTCCGATCCCGAGACCGAGACGCTGACCACTAGGCTCACTACGGAAGGAGGGTTATAGTTTTGCTGATGATAGTAATCAATTGCACGTGGCTAATTCCATGCAACTGTAGTGTAAGTCACGATTTAAGAGGAGATTAAAAGCTTTTTAAATTTAAAAAATAAATCAAATTAAATAAAGTACATTACATTATTTAGTTATAATAAGTGTAGATCAACTATTCCACAATCTTTTTTCATTTAATGTTAAAGGTTGTAGTGATAATCACTTTTTACAAACGTAACTTACACTTCAGACAGGATAATTTTGCATGGAATTACCCACGTGCTTTTGTTTTCTATCTTGACTTGATCGTCAATAGATTTGCTTCATCTGTAGCATATATTATTTAACACATTCAGTATCACCTCGGGGAATGCTATTAGTCAAAATATAGCTATGCAATAATAGTGAAACCGATGTAAGTTTGAACTGCACTTCACTTGAGAAAATGTTTCTACACCATAAAGGAATATGCGCCTGCAAAAGCAATGAATCGTCAAATATAGTAACTTTTGCCTAAACCGAAATCTTCCTTACTCTTTTTCAAAGTGGACTCTTCCACAATCAAAATATTTGAGATGCTAAGAAGTGACAGGCGGACTATATCAACAAGTGCAAAAAAAGAAAGCAAAGATTCAGCAATAAAAAAACATACAGCGAACTTGGGCCGCTATTAGCCGTGGACACTTCAAACTGACCGGATTGCGCGAAATCTAGTGCTCTAACGTTTTGTTAAAATGTTTACGTTAATATAACTAAATAAAACCAAATCACTTCCACACATCCAATAATAGACGATTAAAACAGGGAGGAGAGTTCTTTGTTTGTGGGATAGAAGATGGATTAAGTTTTGACGTCACCGTAGTCGGGGCCGTTCTATTTTGACGACTGAGTTGAGAGTGGTTTGTTCGTTTGATACAAGACAGCGTTTGACGTAGCTGCTAAATCCTTACTAGGCGTGACCGTTCTGATCATCCATTCTAAAATAATAAGCATTAACGAAATAACACAAACTGGGCTAAAATCATAGAGGCAACGTAAGTGTTGATTCGTAGCCAATTCGGGTAGATCGAAGTGTCCATGTTTAGTAGCGGCCTTTGGGTGTGGACAGAACGCAGCATCTTTCTGTCGCTAGTAGTAGTAGAGGTAGAAATGAAAGGAAATACTCACAGAAAGATTTAGCTTAGTTCTGACTGCGCAAAAATGCATGGACCGCTGCGTTCTGCTTAACCCAAGCTTAGGATCAGTATAAAAAACAAAAAACGAAATCTAAGTAAGAAAAGTAATGGAAAAATCATTGGCTACAACGTACATCAGTATTTGATCAAGATTCGGTAGTTGGATATGTTATTCCTTTAGCTACGAATTTTTAAATAGGTTAATATATTTTTACATATGGGGGGGATATTAGTCATATTTTGAGGGTTGATTGAATATACATTTGTTACATCTTGAACTCATATCGATGACTGCTGTGTGCAATATTGCATATTCTATCCACTGATATTGGAAACATGAAAATAACAAAATAAGAAAACTTCATCACAATTAATATATTCTTTGACAAAATTAAAGCAACAATAACAAAGTTATAAATTGAAAAAAAAGTTAGAGAAACTTGTTAAGTAACTGAAGAATTAGTGCCTATAATAACTGGATATTTTTCATTTAAAGCCAAGAAATTTGTTATTTACATATCTTTAATCCGTGAAAAATTATACAGATAAATTCCACAAACTGATAACTACTTAAATAAAAATAGACAGTCTGACTTTAAGAGGCTTTAATAATAAGCTTTATCACCAAAATAAGCCTTTTTAAATATGGATAACTGACAGCAAAAAATAGCTAATGGAAATGATAATTGGTCAAGGGCGTTAAACCCACATTGATCACATTATTTTTGGCAATTCGTCTTGCGTTGCTGAGTTCCCACATCTAACAATAACCCATTAATTATATTCTATAGTGATATTCTGAATATACTATTAGATAAAATTAAATGTAAAATTTAATTAAAAAAATGAAACACTCAAAATACACATTGAATTTTTCTAAATTTGGTGCTGAAACCCCTACATTTTTTAATAGAAGAGAATATTGAAGAAATTTGACAATATTTTTACCTCCAAGACTAAATTCTAATATTACGGAAGAGATCACATTTATGGTTGTCACATGCTTTCATAGAAGCACTATTCTTTGCTCTCAAAGTATATCAACCTAAAGCAATTTATAATAAACTATAATTTGTACAATGTAACTTAAATAACGTTATAGTCTAAAGGCAAACACAATAATGTCATATTTTGGAAGAAAAAGTAGCGGTTTTTCATTTCCGGTTTTTAACCCGTATAAATTAAACCGTATCTAAAAACCAGTTTTTTGAAAACATTATGAGAAAAGCCATCCGGTTTTCGACTAAAAATCTTGTTCTGTGGTTTTAACCGATTTAGCCAAAGAACCGATTTTTGCTGATTTGACTGTAGCCAAAAACAGTATAACCGTTTCCGGTTTTCCATCGCTATGTTTTTGCACATTAGTAGTTTTTCCTTTGGACCGACAATATGTAATTATCCAATTAGTTACTAAAAACTATCGATTTGTTTGTTACTTAGCCAGCAAATGTACAATCTCAATAAACAGTAAAATTATCAGTTTTATTTTATACACTTTAGGTAAATACTAAATATATTTCAAGCATTTAGTACGAAGTTTGGTAATTCCGTAGATTAGTTACACACAAAACTAATTATTTATGGTTATTGGTTCAACTTTTGGACGTAACTCAGAACTACCCTCCACCCTTAAAAATGGCTAGTTGAATCTGGCCTTCTAAGCGTTGAAGGATTAATATTACTTTAAACACATATTTTGTGTACAATGATATGTCATATACGTGTTGTAAGAAATTAGACACTTATTAGAGCATATATTTTGTTTGCAATACTATTTCTCAGAATCCTGGGATAATAAACTACCCTTTTTTAATTGGATTCTATCTATTTATTATAGATCTTTTTGCTTTGTTTTTGAGAAATTTAAAAGTTGAATAATTTTTTTCACAAATTCATTAAGAAATTTTTTAAATCTTGAGATCTAGAATCAAAAAGCTCATTAACGGTGTCATAGTTAAATGTTAATGAATTTTGAAAACTAAACTTTAGATTTTAAATCAATAAAAGACCCATATATTTAGCCCATATAACTTCTTTGAATTTGCTTAATATATTTTGCAGATTTTCACAAACATAATTATTGATACGAGTACATTTGGCAGAAAGAGTTGTTGTGATGGAGATATAGTGTCATTTTTAGTTTAATGTAACTATTTAAGTAAAGTCATTAGCATTTTAGTGTTTGATCTGTTGTTCTTAAGTATAATTAATAGAAGTTTAGTTTCCAGAATGTTATTTTAGTACATTGATGTTTTCAAGCTGCACGGTTTTATTACTTATATCACGAATAAATTTAAATTTGACTAGTTAAAAGGAAATGTTGTACATATACGCACCGTTATATGCGAACAATGTAAAATATATCACCTGTACATAAGAGATGCCATAATCACGGCCGACTTAACTAATGAGGCCAGAGAAGCTCATTGGGATGTCGCACTATCCGTCCGGTAAGGATTATCGGCTGTTTTGAAAGAGAGGAACGAATAAGCCTATTCGGAATCTGAAAATCATAGTCGGTCGTGCGCGGATAGGTTTCCTACCTTTTTTTTTTGGAAAAGTCGAAATCCAAACCTGACTGATAGCATGACGTCACAAAGAGCTTCCGAGGCTTTAAAGTTGAGTAGGCCATGTCATAAAACTACTAAAATTGCCTGTATAGGAGTTTATCTTGAATCACATCACATAAAAACAACAAACAATTTCGGCACTTAGTTGAATTCAATGCAGTTTGACTTACCACTTATGACTGGAAGCAGAAAAATTGTGTTGTAAAATTTATAAATATTTGGGTTTAACAAATACTAAAATTGGAAGGCAATAGAATACTTCACTCTATTTTAGCGTTATATTTCAAGCTAACCATATCTCACACTGTCATGCACACATCTAAATACAAGATACCATATATGTATAAAGTCTAATATACATAGTCTACAATTGCTATATAGCTGCTTTTTAAATTACCTACTTTTATTTTTTAAATGTGGGGGGGGGGGGGGAAGGGAGGGGAGAGGTTAATAACTGTTACAACAATGGCTAGCTACTTAAAATCTGTTTTCTTTGTTGTTTATTTCACTGCTTGTCAGATATGCCAAAATGGAATTCATTGAATGCGCTACACACAGCATCTCATAAATCAGAGTATAAAATTTTCAGGTTCGGCAGATAACGTCTTTAGGAACAATATAAGTCTGGAACCTATGGAGGGATACGTCCGTTTAAAAATATGGATTATACAGTTAAAATAATAGAAAAATTTACTAGATAAGAAATGACTGGGCAAAATTCACTAAGTTGGTTACATATAAAGTGATTGCAAAACATCTTCCTTTTTCAAATTTGAAATATCACGTGACTGGAGTACTCGTGAAGTCATACAATTTCGCAAAAGTTAATTGTAAGAATTAATAAATTAAGAATAGTAATTGAATTTCACCAAACAAAACCCCATTGCTCCATGAATGGTAACATTAAATTTCGCACTATTCTGACCAACCATTTTACATCTTTAAAACTTACACCTCTGCTATCCATTCATAGAGATTCCATCCATTGGTTCACGTACAATTATAATTGTTTCTAAAGATGCAACCTAAGCGGAAATTTTTGCTCCGATTTATGAGACCACTTCGTGAAATAGCTGAAATCACTCTACCAAACCAATGTGGATTTACACATTCAAAATTCATACTTGGTCGGAATGTCCGCTTTTTTCTCTCTTCTTTCGCTCTCAGCTTTTTCAGTCCATAAATACTAACTTGAATATGATCCCTGCTGTTTTATATCGAAAAAGCTAGTTAGTAGGGATCTCACACATTAGATAGATTCAGACTTTTACCATGCATATTTAGCCACAGACCTATAACACATTCAGTGGTGAAAATCAAAATCAGTAGGAATTCATCCAAATATCGGCTTAACCTTTATGCACTGAATTTAGATTTAGTTTATTTATTTGCCATTGTCTATTTTAAAGCTATCTATGCAATTAATAACAATATATTACGGTACATAGTTGGAACATTAAATGCACTTTTTAATGAATTTGTTTTCGTTTTTCCTAATTTCTGTTTATAATAACACTGACCAACAACGAAATTTTGTTGAATGAATTATGATTTACCATTTTAGTCTTAATGCTTTGAAACTGAATACTGCATTTATAAAATACCCACCATCATCTATTTTCTCTTAAACGAACAGTGAAAAGTAAAACCACTGTCGTTTTAACGAGACTTATAAGTACCGTCAGGGCATAGCTAAAGTTAAATTTTACTAAAGAATTTACTATACTTTTGTAGACTTTAACGTTCTAAAACAGTACAATATTCAATCCAAAAGTTCTATCTTGCCCCATTTTCTCCAAACTAACAATGAAAGTAAAACAGTGGTTTTATAAGTGATACTTAGTAGCGTCAGTAGAAAAGGATTAAAGGAAAGAATTTGGATTATATAGTTTACCTCCCTGAAAATTTCATGAGTTAGCACTCTTTTCAAAGAATATAAATAATTTAATAGAAGATAAAATGAAGAATTTACTTAAAATACTTTTTTCCTGAAAGTTATGAGTCCTAAAAGACCTCATATTATACTTTTTGGAGGAAATTTATGAGCCATAATAGCCTTTGGTCGAATTTATCTATTGTATGCGCACTTTATATTTCTTCTTATAGTTTAAGACATTAGAAAAAATAACCTAACCATCAAGATCACAAAAAAGCTAAAATAAGAACTTTAGTCTGAGAAATTAATTTTTAAAAGACAATTAATATTTTATATTTTTAAATTAACTTTGCATTCAATCCTTAAGAAAAAGTTTTTCGAAAGTTAAAATCAGGACAAATTGGTAAATTTTTATTCAACAAAATTAAACTATTTGAAGTCTTTTTTTTTGTCATTTTGAATAAAACTTCATGCCAAAAACTTCACAAATAAATTAAGTCAATTAATTAACGATTTTTTAAAGGACAATTTACGATTAAAAATTTCTTTTGTTTATAAATAAGTATTCATGCCAGATTGCCAATTTTTCATTTTTGAGATGGTTAGGACAATATTTGTTCATGTAATAGAAAATATTGTAATAGAAAAATATCGTAACATATAAAAATGTCGAAGAAAGGGTGTTAAATTACTGAATGTGTTATGAAAAACACAATTAAATTTGTGTAGCATGGTAAAGTGTCTGCAATCCGCTTGAGTCACAAAGGAAGACAAGTGAAGTTCACCACATCCAGGGCTGAAAACTTGACTAAGTAAGCGCCTCTTCCATCAGCTTACCTGCTTACCATCAACATTTGACATACGCACCTATACGTGTGCACTGACTAAAGACTCTAAGGAGACATACAGAAGCCTGATGTTTCTTCCATCACATCTTCGGCGTTCAAGTCAGTGTTATTTACGAATTTGTATCCTAATTTCGTTAAGACGCCATGGCAACTTCGTTGCACCCCCTGGATATCCTTCAACTTCATCTTTTTGCACCACTCGAGAGCGGCCTGAGTTGAATTCCGAACAGTCCTATAAGGTGGTTGAAGAAAAGAGTTCGAGTTGACACGCGTCGTGCCTTGAGTGTGGGTCTCTAAGAACTGAGCTACTTCCCCCGGTACAGGACCTATATCCAGAAACTTAAACAGTTTCTCGGTGGTCTGAGGTGGATCTAGAGCTAGGTCTTCGTATCTGACCAGGGTGTACCTGTCAGGATACCGTTTCTGCAACTCACACGCATGCTTGAGATCCTCGTTGACTAAATTACAAAACGTCTGGGGGGACGAGCATGCCTTATATTTGCCACACCAAGCTGCAATCTCTTTTTGCTGCCTCGAGTGCATGGTTCCCCTCGGGTCCCTGACTAGATGGATGACTTTAAGGTTCAGATCCTTGTACTCCTCGATGAGTTTGCCAGCTTCGGAAGCCTTCATCCGGATGGTCTTGATGATCTGCACTGGCGAACTTCTGCAGGCCACGGCTAGGAAGCAGATGTTGTAGCACAGCATTCGAGAGCTATCCTTGTGAGTGCACATCTGCCAGTATCTCTTGTTTCTTCTGAAGGTCAAGAAGTCGCTGTTGAACCACGCCCATTCTGGAAAGGACCCCCAGTCTCGGTAGTCGCATGTGAAGAGGTCATGCAGTAGCTTGCGCGCCGTGTCCAGTTGGTTGTGGGCCACCACGTTGCCGAAGTAGTGCAGCGGTTCAAAGTGGTAGAAAGTCTGACTATAGCTCTGGAGAAGGTCACCAAGGAATGAGGAGCCACTTCGAGGGTAGGACAGAAGTAGGACGTGAAGTTTTGGAAGCCTAGTTTGGGAATTCATCCATGACCTTAATGCCGCGGGGCAAGCTGAAAAGAAAAAAATTATAATATAAGTAATGAATGCGAGATTATGTTAGGGCACAATCACATCATTTAAAAACATAGTATTTGGGTAACAAAAGCCGGTCTGCAAAAAAGTGTCTATCTAAATAATCGCGTTTTGCTTCAACAACGGGACTAAGACCATTTTAAATGGAGAAATCCAGGTACAGAGCATTTGTACAATGTATTTTACCACGGATATTGGATACTGTTAGGCTGTTTGCACATGCACAACTACAGATATTTTCTGTCTGCTCATGCGGCGATTTTAATGCCGAATGGCCCACAGTGACGGTGTAAAGTTATTCAGAGCTAAACGCGTTTGTGGAGTTTTAAAAAGAAACTACTTTGTAAAAACTTGGGGCGACCATCTCATTTAACTAAGGCAGAACGAGATTGTTTACACATTTTCTTTAATGGCTATTTGTTATTTGACAGAGAGTATCCCAGTTGCCGCCAATGTCTTCGTGGCCATCAAACCCCGTATTTTTTCAAACATAAATAAGTTATTTAGTCATACACTTTAATTTATAATATATAAGAGTATAACAGCACTATGCTAATGAATATTGTTAGTCTACAGTAGTAAATTCTAGTTACACCATGCAATTTAATAGTTAATCGTGCTATTGATCATTAAATGTAATTAAATTAAAAAAAATCTTCCGAATTATATCTCCCTTTTCATTTCATAAAAGAATTCTTAAAAGTGCAAAATAAAATATAACATTTTAACACCTGAAAACTACCTTTAAACCCATCATTTTTAGCTTCGTCACCATTGATTAAATTCTCAAAAATAGTGAAGCAAACAAAGCAAACCTTACAACCAGCAGCTTCAAACTACAAACTCTCCCGGACAATGAAAAGTCTCTGTTCATCAAAACATCGTGGGCAAAAATTTAATTACGCCACCCTTCTCACATCGTTACAAATTGCTTCCCTCTTATGTTATCTTTTACAAAAAGAAGATCCTTATCTTTACGTCAGAGCCAAATTTATTCAGGCGAGAACTTTCTGTACAAAGTCATTTCATCGCCGAGCCACACAAGCTAAGGGGAAAGACAGAGCTTTACTTTCTGAAGAAGGGATAAAAACAGGGTTCTTTCAAGGATCAGTTTTTCATTGCTAATACTAACTGATAACTAATTATTCATAATAACCAGGGATTGGAAAGTTACTTTAAAAAAGTAACTCTGTTACAGTTACTTAATATGAAAAGTAACGCGTTACAGTTACTTTTAAAAAAAAGTAACGAATCACAGTTACTTTTCGAAATTTCAAGTTATAAGAAAAATTGAAATTAAGCCATCTTACCATTTTTCAAAGAGAACCACGATAAACGAAATATAAGCTCAAACAAAACACTGAAATTATAATTAATAAAAAAAATTATATTTAATTTTAATCCTTTACCCTGATACGAGTCCATCTGTAAACACTCCGGTAGGTACTGACGGAAATAGGGGTATCTCTCAAGAATGAATGTGAAATCTGTCTCCTCCCTACCTCCCCACCCCTCTTTGAGGGGAAGGACTTGGTCATTGTTGTAGAACGCAATCAGGCAGGGGGACACAAAGGGGTTTGGACTGAGGGATCCAACCTGCTTGGCAGTTAACATGATTTATTTGAAAACCCTTCTTTTCCGTAGATGCCTGTAATTGTGCGGGGCTTATAATGTGATACTTAGAAAGGTAACCAGACAAGGAAAAACATTCGTACTGTTACAATTCTGTCTGAAAGCCGCCGTCACGCCTTTAGCAGCCAAAGTGGACAATTCTATTATATTCTTTACTTTTTCCCTCCTAAGAAAACCTATCGTATTTCGGGAATGCGAAATGTTTCATTCTTAAGAGTGGAATTTCAAAATTGGCATCAGACAGCCTTCGTAAAGTAACGGAAAAGTAACGACATTTTTCGTTACTTCGTTTCCGCTAAAAGTAACTAAGTTACAGTTACTTTCTGAAAAATGTAACGGCGTTACTCGGCGTTACCCAAAAAAGTAACTGTTACAAGTAACGGCGTTACAAGTAACGCGTTACTCCAATCCCTGATAATAACTGTTAGACAGAAGTTTGAAAATTTTAACCTATATGGTTATTCGAGCATCATTAAATTTAAGAGGAAGATTTTTGAAGTAAAAAACAAAGTATGGTTATCTTTTTTTTTGTATTAAGATTATTAAGAAAATACCTCTTCCCCCCCAAAAATTTCTTAAAATAAAAACTAAGAATTTTGAAGGAGAACCGAGCTCATAATTTAATGTAATATACTGAATGTTTCAAAAATATGTATACTATAAGGATGATTCATGTAAAAAATATATAAAAAATGATTTTCAAAAATAACACCCTGATTCCTTTTCGGGATATGAATGAATTAAACACTCGAGGAAATGTTGGATTAAAAATTCAAAGAAACGAGAAAACATTTCAATAAAGCTTAAAAATGTATCTTATATTAACAATCGCTTTCAATTTTGAAAAATGTGCTCGTGGCTTTTTGACTTGAGAAGACTAAATATGTCAAGTTATGTTTGTAATGGTTTAATAACAAATGAAGTGTACCACGATATTTATTCCTTTAACTTCAACATTTTCTTTAGCGGATCGATGAATGGAAAGAAGACAAATTTATACGAAAGGAGACTCTGCCTTCAAATCTCAGTTCAAAGAGAAGAGTAAAAAAGTAATTTATTCTGATGGAATAGCGTGCTCGAAGAGTTCTTACATAAGATGTCAAAATCTATTGCATCAAAAGTTTTCAGGGAAGTATGGCTCGGAGACATCTAATATTGTTATATAAATCAGTTATGGCTTGCATTTCTATTGCTTTCAAATATATAATTTTTGTATGGGATATAGAAGATTTTTTTTAATTCTATGCATAAAACTGAAAAAAAAATTCTGAATCTCAAATCCACATGCGGCTATGTTGAGGAAATCTTATTATTAAAGTTATAACTTTTCATTTAATTTCGTAATATTATTTATTGAAAAGTTGTTATCGTGAGTTTTTATCTTTAAAAGGGTTAAAATGCAAAAGGTTTTTCAATAAATTCTTAAAAATAAGTTATAATAAAATTATGGTTATCTGTTATTACTTTTTTCCATTTTTATAATTGTTTTTATTTGCCATTTAAAGAGCGATATAGCTAAGAATCCAAATTAGATATTGAAATGAATTATAAACCATAAAATTAAATTTTATACAGTAGTAATTCAACTTTTTACTCTGATAGTAACTGCCTAGGAACTTTTTTTTATTTTATTCTTTTGTACAAAATTTAAAATTTGTAAAACACCACAAAACATTATCTAATACACCGTTTATAGCACTGTTATAAAGTAGGTACAATATAATGCATGTAATGGAATTGTCAATTGTACTCAGACAGATGACATCATAATCAACTTTATGCATGCAAGAATTTTTTTTATGTTTACGTAAATTTTCTCTTGGTCCATATTTACCAATGATATGTATTATATTTTTTTTCTACACTAAAATGCAGGATTAATAAATTTCTGATTTTTTTTATTTCAAATGCATTATATTAAACGTTAAGGTAATAAATCTAAGTGAGTGTAAAAGTACATATTTTACACAAATGCGAAGCATAATAAATGGCATGTATTATTTTTATAAAATTTGCGTAAAATATCAAGCTTATATTACTTCATATGTATTATATTACTTCAAAATGTAAAAAAAATATTCCAAATTAATTGAAAAGTTTATTAAAATAAACGAGCATCACTTTTAACTGCCTTCATAAAATTAGCTATTTCACTTATTAGCTTCCACACTACGTTTGTAACGTAAAAAGTGGAAGGTATTATAATCGTTCAGTCCGTCTGTCTATCTGTCCGTCTGTCACCCACTTTCATAGCCGAAGCTACAAATGCTACGGACAAGTGTGATACGTCGAAAAAAATTCAGCGCATCGAAATTAGAATACATTGAAAATTTCAGAAAAGAATTCGAATTCGAAGTACTTCAATTATTTAAAAAACTGCAAAATTTAATCCTCATATAAAAAGCAAAGGAAGCCATTTTTATTTGAATTTAATCACCATTGCTATTGCAACAATCGCTCGAGAAACTTTAATTCTTTTAGACAATAAATTGAAATAAATTTATTTTTGCGACATCGATCAGTTTGAAATGACGTCAAATATATTTCACTACGATATCCTTTGTACGTTGATATGAAATGTTTTCATTTTATTTAAAAGCGAGGAATATTACATATTTATTCTTTGAAATATAAATTAATTTTTGGAAACGATAAGTAATAATTATTGAATTTTCGAAATAAAATAAATGAAACTAGCCAAATTTAGCATGTAAATGTTTAATATAGAATTAAGAATTAATGCTGTGTTTGGCGCCTTTTTTATTTATTTAATATTTTCACTGTTGCCATTTCGTCAAACGTACGAGAAAATTTATTTAAAATAAAAATAAAACGATTGAAAGAATATTTATTTATGAGATAATTTAGTTTGGATTGTTGTAATATCACAATATAGTTCTTTCGATGGTTCATTATATTCGTATATGTATGAAAAAAGATGTATAAAGAATTCTAACTTTGCATAAAGAATATGCAAAGTTTCGCTTTTATTTTTAACGCATCAATTTTATTAATTTATTTTTCGAACTGTAAACTGGTGGTTACTAAAAGATATTTATTAAAAAATATATCGTTATTCTTCGAACTTAAAAAAAAAATTAGCAAACGACAAAGATTAATTTTTATATCTGCAAAAGAAGGTTAAAGAAATTAGTTAATTTTGGAATTACAAATAGCTAAAGGCACTGTTTGGCGGATTTCTTTCTGTGGTTTATAAATAGTGTTTCCTGTTGAGCACAAATGTTGTGTGGAAGCGGTTTAAGGGACAGATTCTGTAACAAACCAACTTGTTTTGTATTCTAAAAGTGTTACTAACTTTTTTAGTATGCGAAATAATGTAAAAGTTGTATTATTTCTGAAATATTGTACTTGTTTACATTTATGAATTGTTATACTTAATTACATTTTTGACATGTAGTGTCCAAATATATATTCGAAAGTTTTCAAAGCTTTTATTTTCATCCGAAACATGTGTTGAAAAACGCACCAAAAGTATCTCAACCGAAAAGAGGGTCTGACGTATGGTTTCGTTTCGTTCTTAAAACGAACCAGGCGGTGCTGTCCACTAAACTATTTTCTAAAATGCAAAGTACAAAGTATTTGTGCTAGGTAAACTATTCGGGTTATTGTTTGTGTTTTATAACAAGTAGGTTTGTAACAGAATCTGTCACTTAACGCGCTTCCACACAACAGTTGTGTTTAACAGGTAAAAAGGCGACAAACACAGCATTGATATTAAACATTTACATGCTAAATTTGGCTAGTTTCATTTATTTTATTTCGAAAATTCAATAATTCTTACTTATCGTTTGTAAAAATTAATTTATATTTCAAAGAATACATATGTAATATTCCTCGCTTTTAAATAGATTTAAAACATTTCAACGTACATAGAATCTCGTAGTGAAATATATTTGACGTCATTTCAAACTGATCGATGTCGCAAAAATAAACTTATTCTGCCAGTCATCCTATAAATCGGATCTGTGCTGGAAATAGTAGAAAAATCCTCAATTCATCACGGATGGGCCCGAGTACACTGAGACAGACGTGCTCGTTAAAGCTGTGGAGTCCAAAATCCCAACGGCGTTAGCGTACGATGATGTCGCTCGAAGTTCCGTTGGGTGCCCGCTCAGGTGTCGACCTCGTCACTTGACCATGGTTCTCAATTACGAGGCGTTATTGGCTGTGTTAAAGCTCCTAAAGGAGGCTAGAAATAGGCAGCCGGAAACGACTACACTAGACTAACTCACGTATGATGTGGCTACAACTACAATGTAACGTTGGATGTCGACTTCATCACTTGACACAGTTCAAATTTACAAGTCGTAACTACTGTGTTAAAGCTCTGAAAGAAGCAGGGTATTGACAGCATGGAGGAATGAGTAAAGGGGAGTCGGTGAAGCCGTCACTGCAACCACGACGCCATCTTAGAGCGGCCAAAAAAAACGACGGGAGTGCGTAGTAGACTACGATTTTGTGTCAATATAATAACGTTGTAATTAAATATTTTAAGAAAGATTCTGAAACAATTTTAATGTATCGAATGAATTGCTCATTCTTAATTCCTTCTGGGTGAATAATATTTTAATTTGCCTTTATTTTTAACTAAAATAGCACGAAGTTAGATTTCAATGTTGTGCATCACTGTAAAATGAAATTCTGTTTTCCGAATTGAATAAATTTTATTTACTATTTCAGACGACTTTTATGTGAGTTTTATGTAAAATTTTAACATCCTTATTTATTTATTTATTTTATTCTTACGAATCTTATGATAAAAACTCATTTATTAGTAAATCAAATAATAAAACTTGTATTTAACTGCTACCCTAGTCTATATTAATTACTATTTGTTTCCAAATACCTCTCATTTATTCTTTCCATATTTTAATAGCATAAATAGGTTTTCTTTCAGAAATTATCAAAACATTATTTGCATTATAATTATTAACATTAATTAAACATTTAATGATAATTTTGTATGAAATTTATTATTAAAAAGTAATTTTTTTGCGTAAAATATAAACACAATAATCTAACTGACGTTAGATGTCTAGTACCTGTTATTCGTCATAATAAGGTTTTCGGAAAAAAATAGCGAGTGGTGGCCGCTGTAGCACTTTTTTGCTTTTAAGGTATTGCTGAAAACGGAAATAAATACAGCCTTCAAATTCGGTACAAGTGTTCCCATCAACAGAGTATTTTTAACGTAGTGGCTGTTCGACATTTGTGTCGTCCAGTGAAAAAAAATGCCGCCCAGTAATTGTCAAGTCACTGGGCGACAATGAAGAAAACCGTTATTTCTCAAAAACCCGTCTGTTATATTCAGTATGAATACATTGTTTGACATCGATTCTGATAAGTAAATGAATTTACATCTAAAATTATAGCTAGCGTATATTTTTTAAATCCTCCAAAAGGCCACTTTTTTGAAAATTACTATTATAGTCCAGTAACCAGGTAGTTTTTTCAGGAAAAAAATACAAGAATTGTTTTCTCACTGTTTTTATATGTTTTCAAGGATGCTGAATCCGAATATCAACTTTGTGAACAAATTCGGGCATGGGAACATAAAAAAATCGAAAAATCCTAAAATTTTACCCGGTTTTTTTTGGTTTTTTCCTTCTAGCAGGAAAAGTATTGATTTCTCAACAAAAACGTCAATACAAAAGTTAAAGTTCTCTAAACAAGTTAAGTAAAAGTCAATTACATCATTTAAGTCAGTCTAATAGTTTAGTTGCTACAGCGCGCTGAAAATCAGGCAAATTCCGCCCGAATGTAGAAAGTCCAAAATTTTCACTTGCAGCGCGCGCTCGAAAAATAGTATAGTCGAAATAGAGTTAAGGGTGAAATTAATTAGAACACAAACTAATCTTGTTGCAAATGGTAGGAAACATGCTTCTAATGAACATACTAAAATTTCAACCCGAAATGTCGCGCAAAATACGCTTATTGGCCACCATCTTGAAAAAACGTCAATTTTTTAAAATAATAACAAGAATTTATAATAAGTCGAGTTTGATATCAAATTAAAGGAAATTTTATGTTGACAAAGAATATACTATTGGGTTTTTAAAACTTAAATATTTACAAAGATGTTTTTCGAAGGAAACGATGAAAAAACGGCCAAAAATTTTCTCTTCACGCGATGGAACCACTCCTTGTAATTATTGAGATGTCCAACAAATGTACTAAAAGAATGGAGAAGGAATAACTGAAAGTCAACATGGAACCTGGATCATTCGAAATGTATTGAAATAACTTATGCAATGAGTTTACGGACCAGTGTTTCCCGTTGACCTAACTCATGCAAGAATGACGAAAGATTTTGTAGGTCTAAACAAGGTAATGCAATTCTTTATAGACCACAGCTCATTTACTGATTTTTCAAGTGCTTTGTGGAATTCTGTTAATGGAATAATAGATAGTGCAGACAAGGGACATGATTGAAAGAGATCAAACTAAGCTAACATATCTTTTAGAGGTGGAACTATATTGAAAACTGAACCATGCAGTTATGATGAAAATATTGAAAAAAATGACTAGTTATTGCTGGTGAAAAGTTAATGCGTTGACACAAACTAAAGTTGTTTTTTTTTAGATTGCATAATCGTCGCATAAGAGCTAGACGAGGACAGTTTTAAAATTTTCCTCCCGTATTAGATATTTAAAAAGCTTGAATATCCTGATTATTATAATATTTTATGGTGAATTGCATGTAATAAGTATTCTAGAAGAATGGTGTAGAAGGTAGCATTAAAATATCGGTATCATCAACTACTACAGTTACTTGCCTTTATTGGGCCATTTTAAGGCTTCTTTGACGATTATTGTATTTGTATCACATTCTGCATGATCAAGAGAATGACCACTTTCTTTTAAATGGCTTTCCATAATATTGAAAAAGCGTCGTTTAAGCAATCGGAAAGAAAGAGAAGGTGTAGAAGGTAGCATTAAAATATCGGTATCATAAACTACTACAGTTACTTGCCTTTATTGGGCTATTTTCTTCGTAACTGCTTAGTCAGTTTTTAATAAAGTTCCATCTCTAAAGGGATGTTAGTTTATTTTGAATATCTCTCCCGAACATGTCACGTTAGCCTTGTCTGTACTATCTGTTATTCAATTAACAGAATTCCACAAAGCACTTGAAATATCAGTAAATGGAATGTGGTCTATAAAGAATTGCATTACCTTGTTTAGACCTACAAAATCTTTCGCCATTCTTGCCTGAGTTAAGTCAACGGGAAACACTGGTCAGCAAACTCATTGCATAAGTTATTTCACTGCATTTCGAATGATCCAGGTTCCAGGAGGATGACTTTCAGTCATTCCTTCTCAAATTTCGTCCGTTTTTTCATCGTTTCCTTCCAAAATCATCTTTGTAAATATATAAGTTTTAAAAAACCAATAGTATATTCTTTGCCAACATAAAATTTCTTTTAATTTGATATCAAACTCGACTTATTATGGTTTCTTGTTATTTTTAAAAAAAATTGACGTTTTTTCAAGATGGCGGCCAATAAATGTATTTTGCGCGACATTTCGGGTTACAATTTTAGTATGTTCATTAGAAGCATGTTTCCTACCATTTGCAACAAGAATAGTTTGTGTTCTAATTAATTTCACCCGTGACTCTATTTCGACTATACTATTTTTCGAGCGCGCGCGCTGCAAGTGAAAATTTTGGACTTTCTACATTCGGGCGGAATTTGCCTGATTTTCAGCGCGCTGTAGCAACTAAACTATTAGACTGACATAAATGATGTAGGTGACTTTTATTTAGCTTGTTTAGAGAACTTTAACTTTTGTATTGACGTTTTTGTTGAGAAATCAATACTTTTCCTGCTAGAAGGAAAAAACCAAAAAAAAGGGGTAAAATTTTGGGATGTTTTCTTTTTGTTTTAATGTTCCCATGCCCGAATTCGTTCACAAAGTTGATATTCGGATTCAGCACCCTCGAAAACATATAAAACCGTTGAGAAACCAATTCCTGTATTTTTTTCCTGAAACGCCCCTTTTTGACGACCTGGTTACTTGACTATTACTTCCTATTTCGTCAAACGCGCGGGATGGACTTACTTTCCTGTATTTAGCTTCCCTGCTATATCTTACAGTTACTTCACCCCGCTTCCGCCCGTATTCACCGCAACGCGAGTGATTGGCGTTAACTCATGAGTTGATATACCCGCGCATTACCGCGTTCACCCTCGTTAACGAAATCGCTATTCACCGCGTATTTTGAACACCGAGTATATGGATTCGGAGTTAGCGAACGTTACTTGCTCAGGGCGGCATATGATTGGTTGAAAATAACTCACTCTTTCTTTACCCACAATCCTTCGCTTTTCTGTTTTGATTTTTCTCTCCGTGCAAACTTGTGGTAATTTCTGTGTTAATTATTTAATATTATTATTTATTCGTTATTATTTACAATTTTTATTTATTATTTATAATCTTTATTTTACATTCGTTTTTGTTGTTATTGCTTTTTTAAAGTATTTATTTCTAATTACTGAGATGGAACCAGAAAACGTAAAAAAACGTGTTTTTTACACAAACTACGAGAAAGAACTTATTCTTAATTTAATCAAACCACAAATTAAAATAATTGAATGCAAAGAAACGAACAAAACAAGTAATGTAAAAAAAACTAGAAGCGTGGCAAGAGATTGCTGGTTCCATTTAACGACGATATACAAAAATACCAAGAAAATTACAAATGTGCGGCTTGCAAAGTGTATTCAGAAAATAAACAAATCAGGAAAACGAATGCGAAAAAAGAATGGCGATAATCACAACACACAGAAATTCGATTGTGCGCATGCGTAACTCGGAAAGTTCCACGTTAACGCTCCCAATTCGGCGACTTACCTTTTGAACCTATGGTTGAGATAAATCGGGAGGTAATTTGAGCGGTGAATACGGTTTTCCCCAAACAAGGTGTTAGAACCGGTTTTCGCGAGATTACTCAGAGTTGAAAAAAGCGGTGAATACGGGCGTAATGGTGGGTAATAGGGAATGACTCTACTCCCCACTACTCATTCCTCCATGATTGACAGCCGTAAACTGGGGAATTGTCAATGTCATTGGGGTCCGAGTGGTCGAGCTGAATGGATGCCGGCTTCTCATAGAGAGTGGTCCCGGTTCTAAGAACAGCCGCGCTATAAACGTATTTCTGGTGGGGGAAAATCACGTGGTCCCCGAATACATTAAGACAGATATGCTTATTAAATTTGCAGAATATCGAGTCCCGACGGCTTTAGCATACGATGTTACTCGAATTTCCGCTGGTATCCAGCTCAGTTGTAGACCTCGTCACTTGACCATGGTTATAAATTACGCTAAAGCTTCTAATGGAAGACTAGAGAGTTAGACAACCGGAAACGTTCAAATGTCAATTTAATATTAATAATCCTCGTTGAAATTGTATTTTCACAAATACACTTCAGGTATTATATACAAGTTTTTCAAACCCATTGTGTCATACGTCTCAAAGACTCTGCTCTGAATGTCAAGTACAGCCTATTATCGATTTCTATTGTAATTCCGAAAATACCTCAACTCCAAACATACAATTCTACATTCTACAGACCTTGTGTAAAAGACCTTTTAGCCTACTTTTCTTTTTTTTTAATTCGAAAGAATTAAAAAAATGAAAAAGTAGGTATTGACATGCGGTCGATGTCCGTCTGTGTCCGTAGCTCCCTTCCAAAATCAGTTCTATCATTGGGATCTTAAAAATTCTTTTTTTGTTAGAAAGCTATGACCTCAGAGACCCAACTTTCATACTTTTTGTCCGCCTGTCTGTACGTCTGGGCGGACATAAATCTACTATCTGTCGGCGAATTTCCCATTGAATTAGCATTGAAATTCAATTTTGAGTCATTTAAATCACTATTGCCAAATTAACAATGGCATGAGAAACTTTATTTAAAAATATTTGAAGCAAAATATTTTTTTGATGAATCATTTTGGAATACGTCATAAAATGTAGCACAATGTGATTCTTTGATTGTTCATTAATTGTTTACCAAGAAAGCAGCAAGGCATATTTTTTGCATACCCAATTCTGCTTAGTTTTAATTTACATTAATTTTTTTAATGCAGTTTGGAGTAGTTTCATTATTTTTGTTATTAATAAATATTTAATTATTCTTCGAACTACAAATAAATCGGGCAGACGATAAATAATATTAAGTTATTTGTGAAAGAATATTAAGGAAAATAGTTGATTTTGGCTTTTAGAAGTTTAAATTATAGCTGGATGCTGTGTTTAGCGATTTTTTTTCTAATGTGTGTAAATCTAGTGTAGAGACGGTTGTTGATGATATTTACTGTTATGAACCTAGTTATTCCCCGATTCGAATTTCAGTAAGTATTTAAGTAACAGGAAAGTTGGCTATTTTAGTTCTTTAAGAACTTCTTGTTTTTATTGATTTTATTATTTGTTTTGAATAGGAGGATTTTAAGACAGATCAAGGTACTTTTCCATTTCGCAAGCAATAAAGTGGACAAAAATGTACAACCCCGCCAAACGGAATATTTGCAATGGTGACCTTTAACTGTGTATACTGTGTTTTGTCGCCAGAAAATTCCGTTTGTCACCAAAGTTTCCGTTTGGAAGATTTGAGCCCGCGAAATTAAAAAGCAACCAAATAAAATATTGTTTATTTGTATGGCTACCTTTTCAAATATTACCTTTCAAATATTGATGAAACTGCTAGTCGATTTTATTTTCCTTTAATTTGATTGTGCTAATGAGAGTCGCTGGTCAGAATTATGTTAAATTTTTCATGAATACTCTTGAGACGATGGCATTTTTTCACAAAAATCGTTAGCGTAATGAAGCAACCGGGGCGATGATGTAAAAACAAAAATGATTCTACAGATAGGGTTGTCTTCAGTTTTTTCTTACCAATTTTAGAAAATACTGTGTAAACAAACAGTATGATAGTGAAAAAAATGGACATTTGCTTACCTTAAAAATACTTTATCCTCATTAAAATGTTGGACTAACATTTGATTTCTTATCCAAAAAAACAATAGGATGAGTTTTCAAAAATTTCCGTAAATTATGTTTTTAAGCATATAGGAGAAATGCTTTGGGTGAAATTCAATATTTTCCATTCATTGTTATAGTTTCATTTAATTTTGTAGTAACAAAATTACAATTACATTCTAGATAACCAATTGTATTTCTTTGTTTATGTACTTTTAAATTATTATAAAAGGTGCATGTATTTTGTAAATCTAAACAGTTCAATTATGTTTTTTTAAATAGATGAAACACATTTATTGTTAAAAATAATAGAATTGTTTCTTATAAAATAAAAATAACATGTAAATCGCTTTAAAATTCATTTTAAGAGTCTAAGATATGTTTTCTATGTTTGGAGTTTCATGTTTACAGTTTTGTGTTTATAAATTTAAAATATATTAAATTTGTATTTTCATAAAAAAATCTGTTTTACTTTTCTGGAAATAGAAATATCTTTTTCTAATTAATTCTGTCCAAGTATTTTATTTAACATTTTTTCGTCTGTGTGCGAAATATTTATATTTTGTAGACAAAATCTTCCATTTTACGGTCGTCTTTACCTTAAAGCTTTGAAAGGAAATTTAATTTTAAGAAAACAGCTGAAATAATATTCACGAGTATGGAATGGAAAATATACTTTAGATGCGGGAAAAATTGAATAAAAATAAAGTTTTATTTATTATTTGTTGATTTTGAGACTAAACTATAAATAGTTTAGAAATGTTCTGCTGTGGTTAAAAATTTTAAAACAAACTTTTAATAAAATATACAACAATTTGTGTTGATTTAACGTGCACATATTTATTCTGTTAAGTCTCTTGAATTTACTGGAAGTTTTACAAACATATATTATTAAAATTCGGAGGAAGGCATCTTGCAATAGACTTGTATTGTAAAAATTGACACAAATAAATATTTTATTTGTATCGATTAAATTAAAATATTAGTATTCGTTTATTAAATATATATTTAAATGTAACAAATTATTCTTTAACTTCAGCCAACATTTTACAATTATTAACAATACAGAATGTTCTATGCATCTTTATTTTATATGCTTTTATGATATACCAGCATCCTACTATTATAAACGTATTACAATGATATTGAGCAGAATTTTTGCATATTTAAATAGTTTAAATAAATCCTTAATTTCATAAAAAATGTCTTTTTTTCTATTTTCTATTGCTAATTCATCAATATCTAATTTTTGATTAAATCCTTATATATTTTAAATTATTCTAAAAGGTTAATTTTTACGATTGAGTTTTTAGGGGACATTTTATAATTTTAATGATTTTTACACACTAAATATTGCTTTTAAATATTCAATACTATTGTATTACTTTATGGTTTCAGATTTTTTTCATGTATTGATTTTTAGCATGTTTTTGTACCAATTATACTTTTAAAAATTGAAGTACTTAGCATTATTTAGCATTATTAGTTAGCATTATATCTAATCACATTTTTCATTCACGATTAAAAAAATCTGGAAAAAGTCCTTGCTGTTTTGATTTTGTGTTTAGTTCTATACGTATCTTTATATGCTGATGATTTTACTGCAAATTTTATAGATTTGTTTTAAAGCCAGAATACTAGCTTTAATAATATTATTAACAACATTTTAATGAATACCACATCTGTTTCAATTTCTTACATGTACATGGGTCATTCCTGACAAAACGTACAAAAACATGTCCCCGCAAAATATCTTTCACAGGAAGAAAAGTTATGCTTCTACTTGAATAAATTAAGATAAGGAATATTTTATCTACTTACTAGCGTTGAAACGATTAAAAAATTAATTATTTTGTGTGAACGTTTGTGTCCACAGACTATGACAAATCATGTCCGTGGGATGTCTCACCGTCATGTCCGTGGATTGTTTTGGTTAGTAAACCCCAATTAAAACCCTATATTTTATAATAAATATTGTTTTTTTATTAAATTGGCATTACTAGAACATACAAAACACAAAATAAAATTATTATAGATACTATAAATTTATAAATTCTGTGAAAATAAAATGTCCCACAGATTTTCGTCATGTCCGTGTACAACTTATTCTTTAGCTTGCATTACTATCTAGAAATGATAACAGTACTCTGTTTCAGTCTTATTATTATTCAACCGTGCACGCAAAACGTTGTATCAAGTCGATAGTTTGAATACCGGAGTAGATAAAAAGTAATTTGAAGTTGAAAGTTAAAAAAGGCTTCTGACAAGATCATAGCGTAATGTCTGTGGTCAAGATATAAGAAGGTAAATCAATGATTTGAACGTACAATTTGTTATTTGTAGAAAGAAATATATTATATAAGCTTAGTTTGCATGCTTCGTTCTCTTAAGCCTAAAATTTCTGTTTGTGAGCCCTTATTTACGATTTCATCATATCCGTGAGCCATCATGTCCGTGGTTTTTGGCCCACGGACATGATGTTTGTATACACGGACATGACGTTTTAATTATATAAGAATAAATCGATTAAATATAAGTGAAATACATTATAGTAACACAGTATTTTGCCGTGAAGTAATGTAATAATGTAAAGCTGAAATTTTATTTAAGTGTAACACATCAATAAAATATTTTTATGTGAATTTTGGGGGTTAAAACTTTTCTAAATGAAACATTATTAAATTAAAACTTTCTATCAGAATAATTAATATTAATTGTATGATCTGGACCGATGCTATATTTCGAATGTAGTATGTAAGTGTAACTTAAATCCAAAGTTTCAAAAACTTTCATCAATATTTTTTTTTCGAGATTTTTCGCCTCAAATTGTACGTTTTCTCAGGAATGACCCACATATATATTTAAAATACCATTATTTAATATAAAAATATATTTTAGCAGTTAACCATTGGAAATTGAATATAAAACTAGTTTACAGATTTTCGTAAACCATATTTTTCTTCTTCTGCTTTGGCCTAATTACATAACAAAATTTATCCATGGCAAAACTAAAGCAGCATGAATTTGAAGAAATATTTATCTATTAATACAAGTAGCCTAATTATTGAAAATTTATTCCTAATTTTAAATGTAATAATGTAAGTAAAAATGCTTTAAAAACACTATACTGGTACTGGTACCCATTATGGATACTTTTAAAAATATATCTTTAAAAGTTAAATTTTAAATCAAGAGTGCTATACATATAGTGCTACACATCTTTGAAGAAAATTAGTTAAAAAAATATTTTAGCATAGAAAGGGCAAAAAAGAACGCCCTTTCGAGGGTAATTTGTAATTTTGTATAGTGCTGATCTTAATTATAGGAAAGTTCATATCCTTAGGATATATTGTATAATTACTTAAATATTGAAAAGTGGAGTGTTTTAGAAAGCTCATAAACCATATTTTCGATTGGTATTACATATATTGCTTGATAATGGTTTATTTGTATGTTTATTGTAAGATTTAGTAAAAATACGCCTGATTCCCAATATGGACACCTCATGTCTTCATTGGAAGTACAGAAAATAAATCTTCAGATTCAAAAATTTATAACATATCTGCTTAAGGGGAATTTATTAAGCTAATTAATATTGCATTAATGTTCGTTTTTTGACATTACTGCACACTTTTGTGCTACTAAAATAATATTTTTTTGAAAGTTTTCGAAGAGATACAACCAAAAATGACTTCCCTTCCTTCTAAAATGCAAGTTTTGAAGATATTTACTTTGCCCCTTTCCCCCGCAATACTTAATCTTTTTTTTATCCCTTCTCTTCTAAAATCCCTTCTAAGAAAAAGTGTCCCTTCCATCCAGTAGTAGTTCCTTAAGGATCTCCGACAGGTGGTTTTCCTTATATGGAAACTTATAAACATTTTTTGTTTCTATTATTTAAATTTAACATAATAATTATAAGGTCACTAATTTTAATGATCAATAGTCAACAGTCTAAAGATGGTGGTCACAAATTTTTTGTCGTGTGACGAGTACAAGGGGGTGAAAAAAAAATATTTTTCCTTAGGGTGTCCATATTGGATACAAGTACTATGTTAGATAATTTAGTTTGTTTTAAGTGACTAAATTGTTTTCTTTCGCAAATTCCATCGTGTCGTTAAAATGGATTTTGAGTTAATATACATAATTTAAAAAAAAAACTTTTGTTTAACTAGAAATTAACGTTTTACGAAGGTAAATAATACGTTATCGAAGTATATAAATCAAATGAACTAAAATGCAAAAAATTCTTGTAAAAACCATTATTTTGATAAAATAAACGGTTTTGAGCATGTTTATTTAAACATGCATAACTATACATTACTAAAGTAAACAATTATTCAAACATCTTTTAATTTTAAAGCAGTGGAAGGTGGGGGACGTAAAACTTAAAATCTTTAACAAATATATAAATTTTTTAATTGTAAAATATCAGACGGTAAAAAGAAACTTGTACGTTTTTCAACACAAAAATATTTTATACGTTTTTGTGCGATTAAAATAATATTTTCACTCGCTTAACACTTGTTGTTTTTGTCGAGGGCAAAGCTCTAACTGAAAACAAATGCAAATTGTTTTCAACTGCAATTGACATTTTACTAGAATTTGCATATAACTGTGATTGCTACAATGTGTTTTTGCATTGAAAAATTTATTAGAATTCATTTTCTCGGGAAAATATCTGTCTTATTAAACTAAATTGTTGTTATAATTAAACTTTCGTTTAAAATTTAGAACTCCGAAATAGAATGATGTAAAAATAAAAAAAGTATTTTGTTTAAATTTGCGAGAAAATGTGGAAAATGAAAAAAGTAAAAGCAACATGAAGCATAGCAACACTTAAAATTTAAAAACAGTTGACATGGAAAATTTTGTGTAAGAATTTTTTTAGCAATGGGTGAAATATGTTGATACATAAAAACTTCATCAACATACAAATGAACCCCGAAATGAAAATATACATTAGAACTAAACCTTCCATTTTCTAACTGTATTCAAATAAATTAAGATAAAACAGACATAGATAAATGAAACCCAACACGATTTAAAATCTTCCATAAAACTATGCTTCCTAAATCATTTTAGTGAATTATCCCAAAGAATTGAAATAAAACAGACAATTCCGATACAAGTATGAAACAAAAAGTTGAAACAACGTTAACTTTCCGTAATTAAACTGAATAAAAAAACTAACATAAAAGAAAAAATATCCGTGCATGTTCCTTTTACATTTGCAAGCGTTTTGTAACAGTTTCTGATTATTCGAATTAACTCAATCGTCTCACAATTAATGGGGAAAGAATTCCTCGTAGTTGCCTAGGATACCGAAACACTTTACCAAGTTGGAGCTTCCATTAAATAATAAATAGCATTGCGGGCCTACACATACTGATTTATCTGAAAAAATATGTCATCAATGTTATACACATTGTTATGTTTTGTTATAAGTGAGTTAGATAGGTTATAATGGTTTTTGGTGATCAATGTTTGTGATCAATGACTTATTTGTACTTTAAATTAATTTTTTATGAGTGTTTTTTTTACTTATGAAGAAATTTTGTGAGAAAATTCTGTATAAGAAAATAAAGAATGAATTATTTTTATTATTGAAAAATTCATTGATTTATTTGACCTGGTATAGTCTACTCCATTTTATACCAGGGAAGCTGTATGGCATAAATAATTAAAAATATGCATCACTATTACGTTTTTATTATCTAAAAAAAACTTTAATGGGAATTAATACTAAAATCAAACAAATCATCATGTAGAATTATCAAAGGTTTCAGCTTTAAATTGTGTTTGTATAATGAAAATAACAAAAAGTAGATGTCAGTGTACTAGGTCTAAATGTGTTAAGAATGTGTCCACATACATTATTTGTTAGACATATGAGTTTTAAAGTCGCTAATTTTCTAGAGTAGCAGTTTAAAATATACGTGTTTACAGATTTGTACATATCTTTGTGTGTTTTTTAAAGGAACTTTTTCTACAAAGATAACAATCTGGTTAGTACTTATGTCGATTTGCATGCAAATGCAAAACAGATAATTATTCAAATAACTACTAGGTAAAAAAATATCCATGTTATAAAAGATGTCCATAATGTAAGGTTCGATTTTGTGTTGAAACATAATAGAGTTTTCGAATTTAAATATTACACAAAAAAGTACGAACATCGCTTTATTTTTTTGAAATAGTCTCTATTGTTTTCTTAGGGTGATTAGAACTATATTTAGGGTGATTAGAGCTATATTTTGAAATTTATTTAGTATAAAAATATTATTTGGACATAGAACATACATTAAATAAATTTCGTCTAAAAGTCATAATTTTGTCCAAAAAAAGACGTTTCGGCTAAAAAAAACCCATTTAGACAAATAAATAGAATGCCATAAAAGTTATTTCATCTAATTTCACGACGCCACAGTGGGGCAAAACCCCCTAAAAGCTGGCCAAAACCCCAAAAAATTAAAGTGTCTATTTTAAGTTTCCATCTACGTGGGGTTGTTTAGAAATATCTGAAGTATCATATGTCACCTCCCCCGACAGATTTATGGCTTCTGGGAAGAGTTGTGAGGGTGAAAAGTTGACCAAATCGGGAGAGTTCGTTACCAGTGCGAAATTTCTCAAAAACGGTTGCTTACTTTGTGTGCGTCCAAAAAATTTATTTTTTTGTAAAACTTTAAAAAAATATGATGCATTCTACTACTAGGTGTATGTTAAACCTAAATTAATTTTATTAGATTTTTTGGAAGTGTTTTAATATTTTTTTAATTTAAAAAGAATGACCTTCTTAATTAATAATATTTTTTGTGTTAAAATTTAAAAAGTAGTAAATTTGTTATATAGTTACGCCTTGTTACCTAAAAAACTACTACGCAGTTTGAAACCTTTTACATTGTTGTTTTCAAAACTGTTTTCACCTGTTGCACGTTTTCGCACGTTTGGCTAAAAATTCAAAATATGTAAGGCATAATTTCTTTAAAGTTTCAATTGTCAAATGTGCAAATAATGAGTACTTTGGCTTTTTTTCTAAACAATGAAATGATACTCTGTTTAATACCTTTTCATGACTATTATGAACTATTATTTGAGGTAAAATATTGCCATGTTTTGACAATAACCTTATGTTGGGCATATTTGATCTGGCAGATATCTAATAATTTTATGATTTTTTTTTACTAGTTTAATGTTAAATTCATAAAAAATTTTGCTGGTCCTTTTGAATATTTTATTCATTTGACATCCATCATAAAGTTGTTTATCAGTTAAAAGTGGCAAAATTATATAAGTTACTGTATTTGGATCTTTATGTTTTTTCATTAACATAAGTCTATCAAGCACACTACAGCCGAACTCAGCGTTAAGCATATTGGGCACTATAAAAGGATAACGTTTCGTAAATTCTCTGCAACATTCTCGAAAAAAAATTTCGGCCCTCAAGTGGTTCGCATATAGATAAAAAGGAGGAAATTCTACAAAATGCTTTCGAGATTACCTCCAAAATCACCCTTCAATGATAAAGTACAGTTACTGGAACTTAAATTTAAAAAATGCCAAATGCCCGTAAAAATCTTACTTTGAAATCGAAAAAACCTGCACAGTCATTTTGTAAAACCTTTACAACGATATGGGCAGCCGTACGGTACATAGAGTAAAGCAAAATTTTGTTTTTAAAAATAAGAAGTGGTTAGATGAGAAAATTATCGTGCCATTTTTTGCGAACAAAGGTTTAGGACGGCCATCATCTGATTTCCTGGAAAGTAGCGAAATTCCAAAACAAAGGAAAACGGGACATTTACGTACAAAATACTATTCAGAAACTTTAGCTTCTGTAGCACAAATGATTTTGAGAGCTATTGGTGAGATATATATTTCTAAATTCATAAAATATACGACATTTATAGTTCCCCGTTCAGAGCATTCGAATACCGCAAATCTTTTTCTGTAAAAGAATAGCTATGTGCGGAAATTTCGGAAACTATCTCAGCTGATGGAGCCTTGTCTTTGTTAATTGAGGCTCAATTAACCAAGCACCAATGTGACATTATCAGAAGTCACTAAAAAAGTATATTTTCTTGGTACAAAGTCATACAAAAAGCAAAGAAAAACAGTTATCCTGAAATCAGCTCCTATGAAGTCGAAACACTAAAGGTTGAAATGATTGTTCAAGCACTTTTAGACCATACAGCTCAAAGAATAATAGACTGCACATTGAATGATTTGAGCAATTATTCCTATGAGCAGTAAATGTTTGAAACTTATTTCAAAATAGGGATATGATGGCAGCTCAAGTCAAACCCAATATAAACAGAAATTCAAATCCACTAATTCTTCCTATTCGAATAGATTTCTTATTTCGAGTGTACCACTGAACTGTATTCCGAAGATAATGATCTAAAAAATATAATCTGGAAGAATCCTAGACCAGCATCACCTCGATTCTATCATCCAATACTTATAGAGTTTATAGAAGAATCAGCAAAATTTGCAAAACACATAGTAGAGTGCACCGAAAACCAAATATTACAGTCTCATTCCAACAATAGTAATATTAAACAACCTAAGTCTACAAATTAATCATAATATTATATTTACAATGGTGGATGGTAAAATTTGTGATGCAGTTACATCTTACCACGTCTCCGAAGAAGTGTTATTTTTGTGGATCAAAAGAATTTTACAATATTTTAGAAATCATATAGTGTTTTCTCTACTGTATTTATGAATTATAATGGTGTGGCTTGCAAATGTGCGTACGATAAGATATGAATAATTTATTACTATGTATAAGATTTTAATTTGTAATGTAAAACTAGTACGTAATTGATTTATTAATATAGTAAATTGAGTTTTAAAAATACTAGTTCTTATTATTCCTTGAAAACGGAGATTATTAGTTTTAGACAATTATTTAAATAAAAAATATCCTTTTATTAAGGGTTTTAAGTAAATGAACCAAATGTGATAATTTCAGTCTAAATTACTTTAAATATTTAAAAATAGAGCTGCACACTTCTAAAAACATACCAAATACCTAATTATGATGTTTTTAGCCCATTGGAGAAATTACAGAATTTTGGCCAGGTTTTCACCCCTTTTGCCCCACTGTGCGACGTCTTGAAATCGTCGAATATTGTCTGTGCTTGACTTGAAGAGATTTATTAAAAACCACTTACTGACTGGATGAGAGAATCGTGGATGCCGCCCAACGTTTGTTGTGACGTAACTGAGGACGAAAAGGGTGCTGAAGCCGACAAGGGCTGCCAGGAGTCGGTGGCCGAACTTGGAACGATAGCTTTGAAACCATCTGTAAGAAATAACATAAATATATAAAATTACTTAGCACAGAAAATAATATAACATCACTAAAGACGACAATTAAAAAAATGTTACAATCGCTTAGTTGATATAATTTTATTTTAAGGATTGTACTTCCTTGTTTTTGCGATATTTATTAGAATATCGCTTTTTATTTATAAGGAACTTGTTAACTTCGTTGATCAAATGGACTCATATTTGCATTCTGCACTGTAAAAAAAATCTGTTAAGAAACAAAAAATTTGTGTTGTTTTCCTACAGAAAATTTCTGTTTTCTAAACTACAGAAATTTACTGTAAAATTACTTTTCAATTAATCAAAAGACACATTTTACCAGCAAACAGACAAAATCTGTAACCACTGATACAGATTATGCATATGTTGAGACAGGTTTTTTTTCTTTTTGATTATGAAAAAAAAATTATAAATACAAAGTACTTCCGTGGTCGCGATGGTTTAGTGGTCAGTGTGTCTGGCTCCTATGCCGCCGACGAGGATTCATATGCGGGTTATGACTTGGCGTTTTCGTGTTTTCTTTTGAAGTACTAAGAAAATACAGAAAATATCTGTTAGGTAGGACTATTTTCTGTATTGCTTGGCTACAGGGAAATTCTGTCAACAGATTTGGTCCGTAGTATACAGATATTTTCCAGCAACTTTGCTGCCAGAATTTTTCTGTCATATAACAGGAATTTTTTTATATTGAAACTATTTTTAATGTGTATAATGGTAAACTGCAAAAATTATTCCAATGAAGGACCTGTTACAGTACTGTGACGTCGTAAAGCTATAGTTTCTAGGTATTAAAACGAGTTAAGGTTTTAAAATGTCAAATGTAAAGATATTTTCTATGAAATTTATAAACTATTTTTTTACAATAAACTCATTTTTGACCAAAAAAAACCTTCATTTTCCCACTCGTTACAATTTTAAATGAATTTAGGGGAGTCGGATGGTTCTATGTCGCCTAATATTAATTTTACAAAAAAGCTTTTAAAATGAAAAATGCTTTTAAATAGATAACTACTAAACAGAAATCGATAATCTTGGTCTTAAATTTAAACTGCAGATATACAGATTAAAAAATAAAAGAAAAACAGAAAATCGACATTTTTGACCCAAACACCCATCCGACTTCCCTTCAGTTACTATTTAAAATATCTGTGAAACGAAGGCTATTGATCCGAATACCAATATTTGTATGACAAAAAAATATCTGAATAGAATTATAGTTATGTAATGACAAAACAATGAAGAAAAAGCCAAAAATTAACCTGTTTACTATAAAGTTGCACCGGTCAATTTCAGGGGTACATATCGCATTTGGATTCATTGGAAAAATGGCGACGTCTATATCAAATAAAAAGAAAATCCACAGAAGAAATCATTCCCTATTTCAGAGCTCCATTGATCAATTACTTAAATTTTCCGTGGTTCTAAAATACGACGCCCGTCGCCAATAGCCCTCGTGTAGCTCTAGTGCGACGATAATTCAAACTTAACTAAACTTAAATTTTTTAAGTCAAACAAAACTCCCTTGCTCTAGCATATCCTATGAGAAATTTTAATATTTCCCACCAGCAATAGCCATACCTTCTCAGTTTATAGGTATTTCAAATCGTAGCTTGTTATTTTACTGCTGTTCTAAATTATAAATCCCGTCGTCAATAGCCCTCGAGTAGCTCTAGTACGACGTTAATTCAACCAAAATATTGAATAAAAATCGTAACGTTATAATCTCATTACATTTATTTCCCGCGAGAAATACGCATTCATAATTTTTAATCTTATAAAAAACGGTTCCTAAAAATTATCAACTGCTTCACACGATTTAACCCACAAAAAAGTTACGTAATTACATCTATTTATGTAAAAAAAGTAATACCAAAGAAAGAAAATATTTTTAAAAAACTTTTCTTCTAAAGTATTCCTACACTTCCTAAATACTCTTCACCACTGATGCATGGTTTACGCTATGTGAATAAATTTACTCAACCTTTTCTTTTCCATAGTAACGTAACCTAAGAATTAGTAACCTCATTTTAAAGTGCCCTATTTAAACGAAACAAGAATTGTGCGTGTGGTTTAGTTACAATGTATTTTCGCCTTGAATAATTTATTAAGATTCATTTTCTCGGCGAAATATATGTTAACTTAAACTGAATTGTTTTTATAATTCAACTTTAATTAAAAAATAAGAACTACGAGACAAAATAACGCGAAATTTCGAAAATAGGCTAGTAGTAACTAGGGGTTTCCAATCAATGGACTAAGGGAGAAATGGAATAAGACCACAAAAAAATTGATAGAATTGTACCGATACTTATGTTTTTAGAAATCGACTCCCCTTATCCAACTGACACCGTAATGTACCACCTTGCTGTGAAAGGTGGTCTTATTATCAAAAAGCTGTCTATTTTTACTACTATAACTGTTCGGAATTAATATCGTTTTGTTAGACTTAATTAATTTTAAAATTATTCAAAATGAGTTTTCTTAAGAATAAGTAGAAATGAGAATAAAATATCCCTCATTTAAAAAAGTGCAAGCATATTTTGTGTATATGTTTGTATGTTTAACTAAGCACTAAAAAGTTTAACTATTGAAGTTTCAAATTAGGTACAAAGACAGTTTAACTTCGAACGACAACTTACTGTTCGGTTAGGAATGGAGTTAAGTACGTTTTTCTTGATCCAATTTCCTTACATCTATTCAGGCAGTATAATTTTTGATAATGTTATTTTCATGCCCTACATTGATTTGTTTTTCAATTTTTAAACAAGTTTTAATTAACAACAATTCCGAGCTCACTTGCAGCAGAACAGTTACGTAATTATATCGATTAATGTAAAAAAATAATAACAAAGAAAGAAAAAAAAAGTTACTTCTCTTCTAAAGTATTCCTTTACTTTCTAAAAATTCTTTACTATTGATTTATGGTTTACGCTTTGACGTCAAAAATTAGGATATTACTACATATAAAAAATTTTCGGCCAAACAACATAAAGAATCCTACCAGGATCTAATGAATAATTAAATACCGTCAAACACGTAAACCAATATAACGAATAACCATGCAAAAAATAACACCACACATGACTAGACACACTATTGACCCAAATGACTAGCAGACATTCCTTTTCACTTCGAAAAAACTAACTTGTTTCAACTGTTTATTTTGTTTGACTTGTTCCACAATAAAGTGCAAATCCATGTGTGACCTGTATTTCGAAGTGACCAAGAAGGTGAGACCGCCCTTTCTATTCTAATAAGATTAGAATAGGCGTGAGTCACAGGAAGTGTGCCCTTCGCATTCTTGATCTGATGGAATTAACGCAAGTCTGGTCTGTCTTTTCTTATCTTAGATTACCATGAAAGGTTTTCTGTTTCTTTAATTGTTGGAGGAATTGTGCTCAAATAATTTCGGCGGACACTGTTAATGAAACCCGGTTGTTTTGACAGAAAAATCGGTCAGCTGGTGTGCCAGAAAAATACCGTATGATTTGCAAAGATAATATGTTTATTTTATGCGAAGAATTTGTACTTTTAACGTAAAAGTTGTTTTTAAAACAGACAAATTGTACAGAAAAAATAAATTTTACCTACTCCTGATCACCCCGAATGCTAACCACAATACTACAGAGTACTAACAAACTGCTGCTGAACCCGGGTTCGGACCCCGGATCTTTAGAACTTCAGTCCAAAGCTCTCCCAACTGCTTTGTTTTTACAGTATTCCCACAAGCAGTTAAAATGCTTGCTCCGTTTCACTCTTGTACTTTTTACAAGGTTAATAACAGAAAAAACTGTTTTTACTTAAAACAGCATATTTTTAGAAAAACAATTTCTTAAGAAAATGAGTTTTTTTGTTGTTGTAAATATAGGTTTTTTTTCTGTTTAGTTAACAGACTTTTGTTTAAAGTGTACTCACACTTGCAACTTTTTTTGTGCTGCATAAAAGTATCAGTATAAGATGCACTAAAAATAATCATTTAGACTAAAACAAAACCATTAATAACTAATACTCAATTACGTAATATATGATGATATTTAAAACGAGAGAGCTTTTTCATGCATAAAATGTTGATAATCAGCCCCAAAACAATTAATAAAAGATAAAATAACTAAAAAAAATATCAGCTAGAATAAAATATTTAACATCAATAAATATAAAATACGATCGCTAGTTAAAAGACCCCCAAAATATGAAGTCAACGCCCTTAGAACCATTAAAAAAAATATTTTACAAGGCCCACCTTTCCATTGATATTTTATTAATAGTTTAAAAAGCACAAAAATTCGCCAAACTTACCTCATTACTACAAAAGCTCATCACTCAAAATACGTTGTGAATAAGAAATGACTTCATTTAACGATCCTTCCGGTGTTAAAAGAAAAAAGTCCACTACGTGACCAACATTGAAGCGGGGGCAGACAGACCTTGACTTACGAAAAAGTGCCGGAGACAAACCCTTTAGAAAACCAGGCACAAAAGCAAACGATGCAGGTTTTTAGGATTAGAATTGGATATCGTATTGAGGAACCTAATTGGCATTATTGGCTTGAAAAAATTGTAAAGGAAACTTTTATGAATTTTCTACATATAATAGCTAAAAGTACTCACTTCGCTGACTCTCTAAAAATATTTTTTCAACCAGTTGCTAGACTTAAAATTGATATCAACAATCGAAAAGCAAAATTAATGCTTTGAGATTAGGTGTAAACCAAAGACACCGGTTTCCATGTTAAGGTAGATCTCTACCATGAAATTCGAAAAATAATTTGAAATTGTCGAAAAAAAATTATTATCAGAAATGACATCTTACATATTGAAGAATATGTTGTCTAAATTTGGTAGTCGTCAGCCGTTTGGTTCATGTGTTTTTCTTACAATTTGGATGAGTGTCCTTGACAATTAATTTTGCCAAAAAAATATTATTTTATTATTTTCAAAATGGTCTCAATATAGCTTTGTTCTACACACTTGTATAATGATGTAAAAAAAACAAATTAGACTTGAATCTATAAAATTAAGGGAGGAGAAGGGTTACAAATATTTTAAAAAATCGGGGTGAAATGTCAACCTTTTTGTCCATAAACTAAAATATAATAATTTTTTTAAGTAGTTGTTCTAATATTCATATTTTTCAACTATGCTGAAAATTTTAAGGGAAAATATCAAGAAATAAGAAAATTAGATCTACCTTAAGTCTATGGGGTTTGCCTATGAAGAATCGGAATTTTCAAACGAAAGAACCCAGAAACTTCGAACTGATTGTATTTGTTATGTAATATTTAAAACGATTTTCGGTAAAAATTTACTAAGTTCTAATTCCAGTAGTCACAGAGCCTTTGTGTGTGTCAGACATACACATTTTGTTTTTTATAATTTAGATTGGTATACAATCACGGAAGTTAAAAGAAGAGAGAGATGCTGTCACGAAGAAACGTGAAACCGTCCAAAAGTCGCCAAATCGATGTAGTGCAACGAAACAAACCACATTCCAAATGAAAATACTGTACAAAACGTCTCATTTTATTATTTAATAAGCGATAATTAAAATAAAATAATGCGAATTTGTGTGGTTTTAGATTTAGATTATAGCACAAGATCTGACCTCATATTTCCCTTAGTACAAAAGAAATAAATTTTCATTTAGTTATTTTATTCTATGAAACGTAGTGCCATATAAGCAGCCAGGAGCTTTTTTTTTGGCATGTTGTGAATACGATCATTGGCGGCAGTTGGGAAACCAGTAGTTTTTTGACCAAGCTGAGTCTGTCCTCTATGGGTACAATAATATGACCATGTTTAATTACGAAACATTGCTTTTTCACTGAATAAATGAATGGATTTCATTACCTCATGAAACCCTTTTTAAGGCCTAGTTGCATGAACAAAGAAATATGAAATTGAAATGTACACATTATCATGGGACTAGATTTGAGGATTTTACAGGACTTCATTAGAAGATTCCGTTTAAAGTACTCCATTGGAGGATTCCATTAATATGACTCCATTATCATACTTTTTTTAAAAAGCATTTTCAAAGAGTCGAGGAACAATTAGAGTTTCGTCAAACCAAACAACTAAATGTCTAGTAGTTAATAAAAGTAGTTTCTGCTGGTCTAACCCTGTGTCTGAAGCGGTTTCCCCATACCTCTGCATTGGAGCATAAACCGTGACGCGCTATATTCAAGCACTTCAAGCGAAAAAAATCAATTAATAAGGACCCACCAAGGCCTCGGAGGTCAGGAGATCAATTGTTTTCGGTTTGGGAAAACTTTAACTCCAAAAAAACCTGATTTTGTTATGACTGAATTGAAAGGGAGTGGAAACGCTTGGCTAATCTGTTACACTTGATGAAACTGTTACAACACAAGTTTCAATCGGGCAGAATGGTGTTTATCTACGGGTTGTCTGTTTATTGGAATATGGGATCTGTGTTTGAGTTTCGGTGTTAAAGTTTAACGCTGAATCGGGGCTTGGGTGCGATGAGCGAGGCGATGGGAGTGTAATATTTATGAGAAAATAAAAATGCACCAACGTTCTACAGCTGTAAAATAAATGAAAAATACATCGGAAACAAATGTTTAGTTTGATCGTTAAAAAAGTTTCCCCCCTTAAGCCTAGTCTACAGATACCCCGAATACAATTTTACAAAATAGTTAACACTTAAGGGACTATATGAAAGATAAGCAAATTGACTGAAGTGTAACCTTTTGTCACTATATGGCATTGAAATTTAAATGTCAACTAATAGATTAAATTTCTTTTCATTTAAAAAATTATATTTTCGTTGCCGATGATAATAAAAGACTCCTCCATACTTTTATTTTTAAAATTTAGTATAATAAATTATAAAATTTATAATATTTCTAAAATTATGTGTTGTTGGAAAACCTGACAGTTTGGTGAAGGATTTATATATTATCGCTAAGAGGGTTAAAAATAGAAACGAATCATATTAATTTGACGTGATTGAAATAAAAAATAGCCATTCCCCTATGAGTCCCCATTTAAAATTTCCTAGCAATTGTTTTTGGCGATAATTGTTAATGTTGGCATATTTTAAGCACAAATACACCTTTCAGTTGAAGAGCTTAGTGGAAGTAAGTGCTATGTTACAGATTTGAAAATATTTTTTATGTCAATAAGCATATTATTCTCTCCCCTTAAAGCGATAACAAGTTTGCCCTTTTTTCATAAACTTTAAATTAAGTATACTTTTTACCATTTGCAAGTACCGTTTGTAACGAATCTATGAATCTATCATATATATGGTACATCCTATTCAAAAGCCCTTATTATGGCTTCTGCTTGCTGTGTTTCCACGGTATGTCAAACAGGTACACGTAGAGGTAGTATGACATGTTCACATATGATAGTTTAGTTGCACAAAACTCACATTATCCAAGGTATTACTAAGATATAGGGTTCGGTCTGTTCATTGGAGACTTTATCCAATTGAATAACGATTGTCAAAAGTGACAAATACACGAGCCAGACCCTATACCTTATTTATACTTTGGAGAATATGAGTTCTGCAACTAGACTCGTCATGTATACTATAGATGAGGGGACCAGAGCAATGCAGATGTTTCCACATTGTCTTCATTGGCACTTTTTCAAGTTACTCGCACTGTAGCCATTTTAGATTTGAGGAGTTAAGAAAAAGTTATAACCTATGATTGTTTTAAACTCAACAATACCGTTCTCATTACTCCTTTTTATAATCCTGTGAAACGAACTTCCCTACCTGTATAATAAGTTAAACTAAATGTACCACAAGACTACCCCTTAAATCTTTAACGAAAATGTCGAAACTCAAAAAGATTCCCAATTTTTAACTACAACTTCCTGGTTCTTAGCTATGGAACGAGGCAAATAAAGACGGGAGTGATTGTTGACTACAATCAGTAAAAGGTCAAGCTCTCTGCAGTCGACATGCCTTAGGTTTCCAAATTTTCCTCATGTTTCCATATTGCACCCCCTCTCATAGTAATACGGATTAAAACAAACAGTATACAATTTAAAGGGCCCTGATTTATGATGAGCTATAATGAAAGAAAAAAGCTTGATATAGAAATATCCTATAAATAAAAACCAAATTAAAGAATTTCAAAATTAAATAAAAATCAACTCACTTATTTTTCCTCCTAAAATCAATACCCTCCAAGCGGCTATATCTAACACTCATATTCTTATATATGAATGCTCTTTGTAATTCTGCCCACTTATTTTCCCAAACACCCTTTCCACTACTCTTTCACACTTGTACTTCTTCAGTCCTTTCATACCACGATCTCCGGTCAATAAGAACACAACCCTTTCTTTCTTTGTCTTGATTGAAACCCGTGAAAAGCCTCGACTGAAAGACCGCATTGCTTCGAGTTATATTCCTATTTAGAAGTGAAGGGCTTATTTGTTGGTGATCCTGCCCGTAGAAAGAGGAAAACGCGAATATAATCGTGAGGATCTTTAGAAATTTAATTTAAATAAGACTCTTAAAAGATTCCATTTATTTATTTCATGCAAACGAAATTTAGAAAACCAACGAAGACGTAAAATTGACTTTATGTGAGCACAACATTGAGGCTCTTCGAATTTCGAATTAGAATTTAAGTAAGACTCTCAAAATATTCATTTATTTATTCCACGCAAGCACAATTTAGAAAATCAACGAAGACGTTCAATTTATTTCATCCAAATTTAAAGAACTTTGTTTATTCATTTATGCAAAAGAAGTCGCTTGGGCAACAAATAACATGATTTTCTGTAGGAAATACGTAATTTTAACGTCGCTATCTATAACTAGTGCATTTCATGAAAAAGCTGTTATTTGAACAAATATTAAAGAGTTTGAATTTAAATTTATTTTGTCTCAAAGGCGCCATTTTACATGACGCTTTACGACAACGACCACATTTCAATCCCTACGATTGATGTCTTAAAACACTTCGCGATACCTAGATAAATTCCATTTAGATTGGCACAGTCAATTCTTTCACAACATTTCATGTTTAACGAAATAAAATAATTGCGCTAGTATATGAAGGACCTATATCTAATGGTTATAATATTATAAGACACATGCCTTTTATATTGAAAGGTACTGGAATCGAAGCAAATCGAATATTCAATTATTCTACCTGTCACCAGTATTATCTGATGCAGACATGACGCATGGCTCAAAGGAAACCGGACGAATGCATATGACCTACTTGGAAGACGTTTGGAAAGTCTAGAATTTCCTCAAGGTCAGGTAATTCCTTTATTTGAAGTTCTCAAGTACGGAAACTAACACTTACAAAACAATGCAAGCGTTTGACTGAAACTGAAGATTGTTCCTTTTGTATCAAGTGTTTTTTAAAGTTATAAATGTAAATGTTTTTAGAACTACTAAATTTTAGAAATTTTTTATAAGCAGAATTTATTGGTTGATTGGTTTCTTCGCTCCATGTTAAGGTACAAACCAATAAAAAAAAACTAGCAAAACTAAACAAGTAAAATTTGTTTAAAGACTCTGTCACTTAGAACTGATTCCACACGAATTCGTGCACAGCATTTAGTGCTATTTTAAAACTTTTATACATTAAAATTAAAAGATTTTTAATCGAAAATACAGTGACAATTACTTATCGTTTGTTAAGGGGAGTCGGATGGTTCTATCCCGCAGATGTTAATTTTCCTAACTTTAGGAAAATTTTTCTCAGGAACTCGATGAAATATCACTATGAACTTTTTTATATTTTGTTCTTTACATATAGTTCTTTGATTTAAACTTAGGATATTTTAAAGTAAAAAAATACTTTTAAAGTGATTTTTTTAAAATATGTATTGAAAAGCACAAAAAAAATCAGATTTAAAGTTATATAATTTTTTTTGAGCAGATATATTTAAAATTCCTCAGTTTAAATCAAAGAGTTATTAATGGGGAAGAAATAATAAAACAAAATATGTTGATATATGTTATAGTTCCTGAGAAAATTGTTCCTAACTGTTGAAAAACTTTATATTTCAGGAAACGCAAAAGAAATGTAAGGTTTAGGTAAGAAGTGATGTTCAGGGTTCCTCAAAAATGCTTATAAAAAGAAAACCACTAAACAGGCATCGATAATCTTGTCTGAAATTAAATATAAAGATATGTAGAAAAAAAAGAAAAAAATCGACATTTTTGAGCCAAACACCCATCTGACTTCCCTTAAATTTATTTCTATTTCGAAAAATAAATTTTTAATATTGCTCACTCTTGAAAAGAAGTAAAACATTTCATATCAACGTAAAACGTTGAAACTATAAATCACCTTCAAAACATATTTAAATGAATTGTTTTTATGTACCAATTATAAAACATAAGACAATGAAAACCTCGCAAAAAGGAAAAATTAGATTTAAAACGTCAATGCGTTAAAATGCTAATATGTAAATAAAAAATTACATCCGCATTTAAAAAAAAATAGAATACATTATACTTCTTTCTAAACAAACAATGCGTACAATCAAAGAATATCATTGCGACATATATTTTGACGTAATTCACACTTCCAAACTTAATATCAATAAAGTCTCTCGTGCGATTGTTGTAAGTGACAGTGTCAATTTAATTCCATTAAAATGTCCTCTTATGCTTTTTAAATGAATAGAAAATTTTGCAGTTTTTTAATAATTGAAGTACTTCGAATTCATTTTTTGTGAGATTTTTAAAGTATTCTAGATTTATTGCGCGGAATTTTTGTTGTACCACACTTATCTGTAGCATTTGTAGTTTAGAATATGAAAGTGAGGGACGGAAAGACGGACTAGTCTTTATAAAAGCTTCCAATTTTTATGTTATAAACTTATAAAAGATAAAACCCAACAAAATCGTATAAGGCATCGTTGTTTTGTCTATCCCTCTTTCTTTCGCGTAAAATACAAGAAGGTTAAAAATGTCCTACGGGAATGCTGTCAATTCTAAAGAATAAAATTTACATAAAAAGATCAAGAGATCTAATAAATTTAATTTTAGCTTAACTACATGCTTAATAATGTTAGATTCCAATCAGAAAAACAAAATTTAACTCGGAATAATTTCTCAACAAATCTATAAAAATAAATATTCAAGGTTTATTTGAAGAAATATTATAGGTTTTCACATTCTTTCGGTTTAATCAATGTGAAAGGAAGGGCAATTTGGAATCGTCAAAACAATCTCGATGATCAAAAGCGGTATTGACAAAAAATAAGAAAAAGTTTTATAAAGGGCCGAGAATTCTATGTGGGAATTTCTTCTCAACTTTTCTAAAAAAAATCACTCAACTCCCCAACTTTTCTCAACAAAATTCACCTGCGGACAAAAAGAACCCGAACGACCTTGGGAAACCTTTGATTGGAACAAAACTCGCGAAGAGAGAGAGAAGAAGGATCGATCGCCGCATCCTTTTCTCCATCCTCCCCATGACGTGATCCCCATCCCTAAATGCTCTTCCACATCACACATCTTTGGCCCTCCGAAAATGGGACTCTTAGCGGTAAGAGCACGGATCTGCTTTTGCACTTAGATGCCCCTTTTTCACGCCGCGCAAATCGGACAATAATGTTGGAAGATCAGCAACACCATTGCGGTGTTATAAACAGCGATACTGTTATGATTGGCAGTACAGTGTTGCGATTAGTATAAGTTGTTTTTACTTGCGCAGATTTGCTTTTGCCTTTTATATGTCCCTTTTTTTAGACCTTTGGCCGCAGAAAATTGGAATCTCAGCCTTGAGAGCGCGGATCTGCTTTTGCACTTAGATGCCCCCTTTCCATTGCGATGACGATTGGTGTTATGAACAGCGACAGAGTCGATTGATTGGCAGTACAGTGTTACGATTGGTATAAGTTGTTTTTAATTGCGCATATTTGTTTTTGCACTTAGATGCCCCTTTTTCACGCCCCTCAGAGCGAATTTTCCGATAATGTTGGAAGATCAGCAACACCATTGCGGTGTTATAAACAGCGATTGGCAGTACATTGTTGAGATAAGTATGAGTTGTTTTTAATTCCGCAGATTTGTTCTTGCCTTATATGTGTCCCTTTTTTACACCTTTGACCCGCAGAAAATGGGACTCTTAGCGGTAAGCCCACGGATCATCTGCTTTTGCACTTAGATGCCTCTTTTTTCGCGACCCCCCACGCAAATCAGCCGATAATGTTGGAGTATCAGCAACACCATTGATGAAGCGATTGGTGTTATGAACGGAGGTAGTATTATGAACGGAGATATTGTTATGATTGGCAGTACAGTATTGCGATCAGTATAAGTATTTAACCTCATGTACCAAAATCGTCAATCATCACTAGATAATTAATAAATATCTACTTAAAATTGTCCATGTCATTCAGGTGATATGATTGAAGATACAGAGTTGCGATTTGTCCCTTTGTTGTCGATTGATTGTTGCAATTTCTCAGATATTGAAACTTATGTTGTATTTAATTTCCCAGTTCTGCTTTTGCCCTCATATGCCCCTTTTTCACGCCCCTCTGCGCAGATTGCCACATAATATGGGAGGAGCAACATAAGCCTTTGCGATGGCGATTGGTCTTCTGATTGGCAGTACAGTTTTTCGATGACTGTTATGAATGGCGTAACAATGTTGCGATTAATACAGCAGCATTGGTAATACAGTATCAATTATAAGTATTTTGACAACGAGATTTTCACTGTTGGAAGTACAAAAGCGCGTTTCCTCAAGTAGCTCATTTTTATCACTCTGCAGTAGAAGTCTTTCGTGTACATATTTGCTTTGGCAAGTTATTAAAATTCAAGTGAGCTTGAATGTGTCGCTGCAGAAGCGATGAAGCTCCATCTCCTTGTATCTTTCGATACATTTCAGATTTTCACTTTTGACTATTTCATGAGTCTACCATGAATTTCGAGAATCCAGTAAAACAGATATCTACGACAAAGTTGCGTCCTCAATAAGATTATTCAAAATCTCTCTTCCTTCTGCGAATTGCTGCAAATGCGGGACCATCAGCAAAAGTGTTGGAGAGTCAACCATTTAATGAATTTTCATCGATATGGGATTTTGGAGTCGTATATTGTGCTCAATGAATTTCGTTATCCGTCTTCCCAATTTTGAGCGATAATTTTCTGACCGCAGCTATGTCGTAGATTTGATGATTTACTGGATTCCTGATGTTCATGTTACACTCGGGAAATTGTCGCAAGTGAAAATCCGAAGTGCATGCCCCGTCAGAGATGCAAGAAATGGGGTTTCGTCGCGCATGCTCCGACACGGTCAAACTCACTTAAATTTTAATACCTGCCAAAGCAAATGTTTGCACAAGTCTTTTAATGCAGAGTGATAAAAAATGAAATTGCACCCCCTCCCCCCGCAGTGGCAAAAAAAGTTCTGTATACCTTATGTTAAGAATTGTATGTTTTTCTTTAACAAAGTATAGTTCCAAAATTATATATCTCTAAAAAAACACTAGTTGAAATTTAATTATCCTAAACTTTTTTTAATCTCACATTAGCTAAAAAGCAATCTGTTGAAAATTCAAAATCTAAACAATTACTTAAATACTTCTCCACACATAAACATCGACTTCATGTATCCAACTTCATATATTATTTGGAAATTTGCTTGTGTTCCGACTATTCTTTTTTCTGTAATCCATCCTGCTACCGGATCCAATAAACACAAAAAGGTGTGACTTTCTACAAAGGAAAGTAATTGAATTGAAGCCGATCGATACGTCTGATAACTGCTAGCGTGCCTCCTTTCGAGTATGAACTGAGTGACAATCGTATAAAGGGTATAAAAATACGTTTTGATGCAATTAAGCTTTTATAATTGTTCTTAAAATATGTTACGAACACCCAACCTATGATAGGGGCTCCAGTGGGTGAGTGGTTAAAGGCGCCAGCCTAGTGGCTGATATTCTGAATTATAGCTCTGGTCGATATCCTATATGAACTGATTTGGTCTGGTAATAAAAATCGAACCCACAATTAATTCACTGCTACTCTAAATGTGTGGAGTCCAAAGTCCGGACGGTAATGGCGACCATGTCATTAGAAGTTCCGTTGGGCTCAGGTGTCGACTTAGTCATCTGACCGGGGTTCAAAATTACGAGACGTTCGTATTCGACTGTGTAAAACCTCCCCCCGAAGTCTAGAAATCCGCAGCTAAAAACTTTTACACCAAATCTAGCATAGGATGGGGGCCCGGATGGCCTAGTGGTTCGGATGGCAGACCATTACGCTAGCAGTCTGCGCGCTGTAACAGGTGCGGGTTCGATTCCCCCCTTCGCCCTGGGTGTATTTCCTTTCTCTGTGACAGTAAATATTCTTTCTGTGTATGTCTTACTTGACGAAGGCTTATAAACGGGTCTCTGATCAAGCACACAAGCTGGAATATATATGTACCTACCCCCCCCCCCCCCCTACCCTCTGGCATAGGATGAACACACAGAGCTGTAATTTGCTACAAAACTAAAGTAATTGAATTGAAGTCGATCCATAGATTCGGAATGTAACAATGTGTCTCTATCAAAATCGGAATGATCGGCAATCAGTTGATGGAAATCAAAGAAAAAAGGGCTACAGAAGCAACGGCTGTGAAATTTGAGAAAAGACATCATTTGGATTCCAACCTTTCTCAAATGTACTGGTTACTTTAAAAGCATATCTACTCGTCGTTCCTGTTGCTAGTATAGTTGATTTACGTTATAAATATAAATTTCACGAGTTGAACTGCAATTTTGCTAAATATAGTGTATTGTACGTGGAATAGTGACTTATCTGACAAAGTTGACTTTAGCATCAGAACTACTAAACTATTCTAAATATTCAGATCTATCAATTGATGGAATTCTTAAAATCAATTGTTAAAGCAGTTTTGCACCACTTTTTCACATTTGAAATACAATGGACTTGTAATTAGACAACATAAAAATGCAGCATATTAACAGCATATTCTACTGAATTTGATTGCAGCAGGTGCTGTTAATACAATTTGACAGAACTTTGGTGCGATTTCTTAGGTTGCGCACACTGTTAAAAAAAACATGAAATTTCAGGAGAAAAATTACTGATTTTAACGGAACTTTCCCGTATTGGCTTAAAACGGGTTTTTTTTTTCCACCTGAAAACGGGTTTTTTCCTTCTAAAAACGGAAAATGTCCGTAAACCACGAGCGAAGAGATGAAAACGGGTTTTTTCCTTCTAAAAACGGAAAATGTCCGTAAACCACGAGCGTAGAGATGAAAACGGGTTTTTCCTATCTGAAAACGGGTTTTTTCCTTCTAAAAACGGAAAATGTCCGTAAACCACGAGCGAAGAGATGAAAACGGAATTTTCCCGTTTTTAGAGCTCTGCCATACTTTTATTACCCTATCGTAGAATTTGGCGATAATGCACCAAGTATACACACATCGAAACTCGAACATCAAATACCTGTATTACCAGGCCCGTCGATGGCCGAGTGGTTAGGGCATCAGCCTAGAGATTCAACCTTCTCAGGAGTGCGGGGGTTCGAATCCCACCTACTGCCAGTCATCCTATAAATCGGATCTGTGCTGGAAATAGTAGAAAAATCCTCAATTCACGGATGGGCCCGAGTACACTGGGACAGACGTGCTCGTTAAATCTGTGGAGTCCAAAGTCTCGACGTGGTTAGCGTACGATGTCGCTCGAAGTTCCGTTGGGTGCCCGCTCAGGTGTCGACCTCGTGACTTGACCAGTGTTCTAATTTACGAGGCGTTATTGGCTGTGTTAAAGCTCCTAAAGGAGGCTAGAAATAGGCAGTCGGAAACGATTACCTGTACGGGGAAATGCAAAATGGAAAATTTTAATAATGAAGAAATAAGAAATGGAACTTAAGTAGAAACACGGGAAATGCAAAATGGAAAATTTTAATACGGAGAAATAAGAACGGAACTAAGTGAAACACGGGAAAATGCAAATGAAAATTTTAACAATGGAGAAATAAGAAACCGAACTTCTGTAGATACACGGGAAAATACTTAACGAAACGGGAAAGTCCCGGCAACTCTGCTGCCGGTACTTTCCCCGTTAATTTCAGTAAATTTTTTTTACAGTGCATGCTATAATCTTTTAAAGCAATCCTTAAGACTTTACATATACATTGTAAAAAAATCAGTCACGTTTTCCTGCACATGGGCTGTATTCTAACGCCGGCAAGGTGTGCTGTAATTTTCAAGCACATGTGCCTCACCCATGATTCAGTTTGAATTCCCGATTAGTAGAAAATAAAAAAACACGAAAATAAGGTACGTCATGGAGTGTGCAAGCTGAGACACTGCAGCATACCTCTGTAGAATTGCATATTTACATCCCCAGCTGCAAGCAAATACAATAGAATGCGCTGGAAATATGTGACAAATGTACTGTATTTTTACAGAATTTTTTTTTACAGCGTAAGCAGATGTTATGTAAAAGTGAATGTCTGAAGAATAACACGGAACTAGTAAAAAATAATAGGATCGTATTTTTATTTATATCGGTAAGTATTTTTCAAAATATCATTAACAATTTTATTCGTAAGCGGACATATCTCTATTCCTCAGATATCAAGTGAGAAAGTGATAAGTAGTGACAAAGAATGTGTTGGTATTTTCTCTTTCGCATTTCCAGTTTATTCAAGGGTGACACCTTAGTTTCTCAAATGAAGTGTGTAGGACAGAAAGAAGGCTTAAGTTTCAAGAGTTGGCCATAAAAGTAATGGAAGTGCTAAGATTTCTTTTGTGGTCATTTATTTGTGTAACTAAGCAGAAAAAAAGGGCGATGTCCAATATTTATTTTGTTGGCATTCCAAATCTGACCTTTGTATAAGTCTAGATGGTATTAAAAAATATAATTTTTTCTTTATCAAAAAGGGTTTCAGAATAAATAGAAAGTTTAAAAATGAGAATTACGATCGCATCTAACGGGTTTATTATAATGAAAATGGGAAAGTTACATATATTTAACAAATTTCCCAAAATAGCTTTAAGTTTATAATAAAATGCCGGTAGAAAGATGCCAAGTTAAAATTATTTTATAAAATTGCTTGGAAATCACATAATCAAATCAGAATGAAAATATAACTGAGTTTTAAATATAAGGAATACAGTGAGTTAAAAATAAAAAGGTTATCAGATATGTATGCGACACAATTAAATTGATGTTCTCCTCAATTTATTCTCAGTCAACTACTTAAAAAACAGCTTTAGTAAAAGTTCAATGAAATATTTTATAAAAAGAGAAAATGAATTTTTATAGACAAGTACTTGCTTAACTCGTTAACGAAGGTTGGCAGGCAAATGAGCTTTCTGCTTAAGTTTATCTAAGTAAAGAAAATATAAGACAAATGAGGACCATTGTCCTGAAAAATTTATATAGGACAAATTAAATTACACAAAAAATGAATTTAAAAAAACATCTGTTTTATACGGAAATGATAGTGTTAATGGTGTTCAAAAAGTCACCGTTAATAGGTGAAGAAAAAAAAAGTTATTTTATTTTGTAACTTTGTGTGTCATAGTATACTAAAAAATATATTTATAACTTCTTTTTCTAAAAATAACAAGCTGTAATAGAGTTGCATTTTTTGATTGTGTCGTTTTATGTTTTTTAATATACATTTCATTTTGGGTGAAGTTATTTTAAAGATTTAATCGTATACATGATTTTTATGACGCAGAATACACCTGAATTAACTTAAATAATATGGTTTAAATAGTTAGATACATAATAAGCTAAATTATAACCTATATAACATCTTTTTATTGCTCTTTCAATATAAGTTTAACGACCCGAATAAACGAAGTCTCTTTTGATATATGTGTACGAAGTACGAAAATGTTATTTCTAGTCATTTCAATTCTATTTTAATTTTATGGCAAATTGAAATCCCATTTGGTTAAACAATGCCTAGTTTGGTAATCAAATGCATTCTTAGTCAGAACTTAGAATTTTACTGCTTCATAAATAATGCTAATACGAAACTTTAACTAATGCTAAAATGAAAGTTATAGTCAAATTCTATTCATTCCTTTGATAGAGCAAAACTGTAACTGATAATTTTGTTAAACATTTGTTTTATATTTACACTAAAATAACTGATATTGAACCGTTAAGATCAGGAAGAAATTTGCCAGACAAAAACTGTTTTTGAAATTGTTTTTTACTCAAATAAATTTTTCTGAAAATTACATGTGCTCTATGGAAAAAAAACCCCTAATTTTCCATCACAGTGTGATGGTAAAAGTGATGACATCTCCACGAGCAGTGAATTTACATGTGATGTCAAATATATTGTGTGGTACCGGCGAAAACGTTTGCTTCACTGGCAGTGATTGAATGCACCCGAATTCTCTGTTCCAACGCTATTAGAGTAAGTTGTTCATGTGGCTTTGTACGTCGTGAAAACATCAAATTGCTTTAAAAAACATTACAACCCAATGATGTAAAAAGTAACCGCCAAATGTGCTGTTAAATGTACAGAGATTTTTTATTGTGTATAAAAGAACCTCAAGACCATAATTAAATTTCAGAACTTTTCAAACTTTCTTTATAATTGTTATGTTCAAAACAATGCTTCCTAAATCTGACAAGACAGATCACATCCCTGTCAAACTTTGATAAAACGTTACTCCATAAACACGGAGACAGGACTTTTTGACACCTTCCACATGAGATTTCTACAAGTTGCGAATTTCAGAGAGTTGGCTTGCTTAGATCTTACATATTATTTGAACATATCTTGCTAAAGAACACCAGAGTATCAGAAACAAGAGCTTCAAATTATCAAAGTGAATTGCATTCGACGCATCTCGTAAAATCTAAACGAAACAACCATTACATGACAATCGCCGGTTTTGGACTGTTAAACAGGAAAATAAATATTTGATTGTGCATTCTTGATTGAATGATTGAGTACTTCTAAAAGTGGTAGCTGAATAACGGTTGAAATATAAGTAACAAAACAAAGCGCTTTTTTTACATAATAGTAACATTTTTCATTGCCTCCCTACATACCTTTTTATTCCGAACTCGATTGAATTTTTTGATCAATAAAAATGACTTGTTACCTTTAATTTTTTATATAAAAAACCCTAGAAGTGCCTAAAACTTGAACATAAAAAATATAATACGCTAGAATAAACGTTACATGTTTTCGAGTTAGAAAATTGAACTTATTAAAAAAATCTTTCTTTACCAAAATGCACACAGAAAGAACTTAATCCAAAGTTTTTAATTATTTTCCCTCATGCTTGAAAGTAGCCTTAAAAACATAAAATATTGCAGGAATCGTTTTTTACGGTAGACTAAATACCTTTTTATCAGTTTTTTGCACTTACAGAAAAGGAAAAAAATACACAATAAAAAAGATAGTTAGCCATAGAGAAAACTAAGATATACTTAAGATATTTTTAGTTCACTAAAACTCTTTTTATACTGTGATTCGATTAGACGTAAGTTTAATTTAATCTATTTCTTTTTGTCACTTCTTATGTAATTTTATAATATATAGATTTAGAAAAAAATATTATGCTATGGGCAGCAGATAAACAAACAATAAATTGGAGTAATGCTATTGCTATGAGGGTATTGTAAAATTTAAATTATAAGTTATTTCAGAATCGTGTTAAAGACATAAAAAAAACTACTATAAAGGTCATGTATGGGATATACAGGATATATTGGGTAGCGGTAGGTATGTAATTTATTTGCAGTATTTTGTCCCTTTTCCGTTGCTCCATCGTGAAAGTATTTTATAGCTCCATTAATTTTCTCAAAACAAAGAGTCTCATTGATTTCAATTAACAAAATTTCAATGCTCCATTGACTTGAGCAAACAAAATTGAATAGAGCAGCTTATTTTTGCCTAACAAAAAAAGTGGCTTTATTTCTTCATTGACATTCACATAAAAAAATTCCGTGTTCCGTTAATTATCAAATAAAAAGAAATTCACTATTTTTTTTATACTCTCCATCAAATTTCTCATCATTCTGACCAGTAGTTTTCACTTAACATCAACTTTTGTAATAACAAGTGTATTTCAATGTATATTTCGTAAGTCTTTGTCACGTAAGCCATTAATGTGTTGTGAAAAGTTTATATAGATTTCAAATAATTTGTCGTAAACTTTTATTTAAATTTCGACTTTCTCATTACCCAATCTCTGAAATTATGAAATAAAACAAACAAAATAGTGTACACAGCTTGTTGGATTAACCAAACAATCTACGTGATCAACTTGTTCAAACTTTATCTTCATGAAAGGAATTTTAGCTTTATATTTGTATTCAAAGATATTGAAATTTTTATCAGAAGTAAATAGGAGCATATTCACCCGAAAAACTTTGCACCGGATTTCCTTATTTTGCAATTCTCGTTAAAAGCGGAAGCGATGTGCAACTTCGATGCGAATTTTCAATTTCCAGATTCAAAAAGAAGGATTCAAAGGATACATTTGAAGTTGAATCATTTTTCTCTCTAAGCAGAGAATTCATTTTGTGGATTTGACACGACTGCAACTAATCCTTTCTTCTTTTAAGATAATTTAAAAAAGCGTGTCTGAGAAGTAGCAACTCAAATCCAAATCAGCTTCCTTCCACTCATTTGCTTTACAAGTTCTTATTTTTTCACTTTTGAATTTGCCGCTTCGACTCACAAATTGCATCTACTACACTCAAAGGTAAAAAATAACCAGAATTTAAGAAACTTTAGTCATTGTGCCTGCTACTCAACGAAATCTGTTCACACCATCTCTGCGGATGAGGATTAAAAGCATAAAGAACTAAAGGTTCCGATAATGGTATTCCTAAGACATGTTAAGCGGCAACAAAATCTTACGCAGCAAAAGTGTAAAGGGGTATTGCAAATAACAGCGAAGGCTTTTTGCTACATCTGATTTACATGCTTTCTGATTTACATCTGATATATCACTATTTAACACAAGTTTTTTATAATTCGGTAATTTCTTGTAACTTTTTTATTCGCAGAACAAAATTCTTACTGACCAGTGAACGTTTTCCAGACATCAATTTTTCAAATCACTGTGTTTTTCTTTTTTCAGAATACACTGTATAAATATTCACAATACTAACCATGCCCCTTTTAATAAGCAAACTTTGTAGTTATTAGTAGAAAAGACGTGAGTTAAAAGAACATTTTTTGATAATTTTTTATCACTTTTGAAGACTCTTACGGGTCTTTTTTGAACAAAATAAAATCAATCGGTTAAATGTTTATATTTTTTGTCGAACTAAAACTGTGAACTGTATTCCGCCAACTGTGGTCTTGCTATGATTTCAAGTTAATTCCGAAGTTAAAATCGAAAGTTTTGGATTTATTTTCTGTTCTCTTTTACGGTAGTCCTAGTTACGTAGCATCCGATTCTGTTACCAAATTTTTTTTTAGAAAAAAACGTATTATAAGTCGGATTTTTGATAAAAAGATAGTAGTTGTAGATATTGTTAAATGTTTCAAAAGCTGTAACCGACAATTTATTGCTCTTTTGGTTTATTATGGTTTGGTTAGGGAATTTCTAGCCCATTAAGTACAGAAATTTGACTTAGCTATTTGCCCCCCATACTGGGCGAATGAGCCCGATCAACCGCGGTTCTCCAAACCAAAGTGCCTCATTGTTAATCCAATGGGAAAAAATATTTTCTAATCCACATTTTTCAGGCTGTATAGAATATTTTTTACAAACGTTTTTTTTTTCTAAATGATAAATATAGATAACTTACAGGTCTTTATAATCCCACTTTTTGAAATTGCTTCGAATATTTTGTGTAAAATTATTTATTGAAAATTTAAAAAAAGGGATCCGTTGGATTAACTCTGGGGCACTTTGGTTTGGAGACCAGCGGTCTAATGGGCTCATTCGCCCTTAACAACAGTGGTCAATTAACGGGGTCAAAACCAGAGTGGTCATTAAACCCAACTTTGTAGCGACAACGCTCATGTATGTGACATAAAACATCATGAATTAATCTGCAACAAACCCCTATACGCGGAGTATTTTTTAAAACTTTCTTAACGGTAGTACTTAGTGGTATTTAATGGTAAGAGCATATTTATTTAGGTGGTTGGAAATTTTGAACTAGTTTTGGACAAAAATATGAAATACATTTTTTTCAAGCAAACCTAATAATTTGGAGAGCGAATATTTTTTGGATGAAAAAGTATTTGTCACTTTTTTGCCGGCATTACTTAATGGTACTTTTGGCTTTCGTTCAAATCTTGGGCCTAGGGGCTGTTGCTTCTTTCTGCCCCCTCCCCTCTCAAGACTTCAGTTACACACTTACATTTTTACGAAATCGGAGAGTTTTTTTTTAGAAAAACTTAACTTTATATGTTATTTACTTTTTTTGTAATTTAAAAGAGTTGCGATGAAAAGTAACAAAAACTAGAGGGAAATGTATTATTTTTCATTTGTAAGATAATCCTTTTAAACAACTTATCAACATACCCTATAAGAGATTCTGTTTGGAGAATATCAGTGGAGAAATCGAAAAGGGATGAATGGAGCTAAATAATAGGTTCTTTCAAGGAAGTCAATGGTGCACTTTTAAAGGATTTTTTTTCTTTATTCCACTGCTTCATAAGCCCATTATTTCAAAAATACCCCGTTAAAAAAATTCACCTTAGCTCTTAGCATCTATTGTGTACATAACCACTCATTTCTTGTTTTTAAACTAGATTTAATTAAACTCAGTTAATAATTACTTGAAGTTTTGCCAAACCAAAGGACATCGATAAATCTGTTTTAGAGATACAGTACATCCCTCGACCGAATTGACGATCTTCTTTTACAAAATTTGGTACAAAAATCTTACGTATCTCTTTGAAACTTGACTTCTTTATAAAAGCGTCCCATTCAATAGTTGTTTTAAAAGCTAGTTTCTTTAATCTCTGCCGTCGTTAGTTTGTAGCGGTTTTAAAAGTTGGTCACTTTTGTTTTTGATACGTGGCTTTTGGTTACGGGTTCAGATTCCAAAGAGAGAGGAAAGAAAAGATAAAAACACCTTGTCCTTTATATCTGTGATTTAGCTTTTTCAGTGAAGGTGAGTTGGTGCGCTGAAAAAGTGACTTTTTTATTACAGAAAACTGCCAGATGGTGTGCCAGTAAATACCGTATAATTTACCGAGATAATCTGTTTATTTTATACAAACAATTTTTACTTTTAACGCAGAAGCTGTTTTTATAACAGACAACTTGTAAAAAAAAAAAACGAAACTTTACTTCCACCCAGTAAAAGGCGAGGATACTGTGATCACAATACTACTGAAGTACCCTGAAGTACTACACAGATAGGGAGATAGGGTATTCGTTTCCGGCTGCCTATTTCTAGCCTCCTTTAAGTACTACACAGTACTACTTATAAACCAATCTCGAACCATAGATCTTCTGTCCAACTCTCTCCCAATTAATCTGTTTCGACACACAGTTTCAACATTTAAAATGCTTGTTCGGTTGTAGTCTAGTAATTTTAATGCGCTTAAAAACAGAAAAAAAGTTTTTACCTTAAACAGTATATTTTTACAGAAATATTTTAAAAGAAATAAGCAGTATTTTTTGTTAATTATTTTTTCTGTAAAATTAACAGTCTTTTTACAGTGTATGCGATTCCATTGTCTCCCCTGGTCTAAATCAAATACATTGGAAGTCAGAAGACTAGGGCATATGGATATATGGACACTCTTTACTCGAAAATGCCGCCTGCTACGACACTTACTTTATAGTGTGGTTATAAAATAATAGTGTCTGTTCACAGTTTATGACTCATAGCTTAGATCTCCTTTGGCTCCGGGTGTAATGTCTGGGATGTCTCGGATTTTTTCGGACGGAGTGTTCTAGTTTATTAAGTTTAAAGTTTATAGCGTTTAATGCAAATTGAAGCAATGAAACAATAAAAATTAATTTTTGAGTTTTCTCAACATTTTGATTGCTATAGGTATGTTCACAGTTAAGAAAGGGTAAAGTAACAGACAAAATGAAATTAGTTACTCTTACAAATACAGTGCATATATTTGTAAAGCATTTTTTATTAATTTTAGTGTTTTTCATTTTGCAAACTTCCTTTGATAGATTATTATAAGAAAAAAAGTGTTTTTATGTTTATAAAAAATGATTCTTAAAAGGGGTTACTTTCTGTAGTTAACAATTCAAATGTTACCTTCACTTTTCTGAAAACACTAAATACAAAGAATAACTATTTTAAAAGCACAGAAACTAAATATTCAGCTCACGATAAATAAAAACCTTATTTACAACTTTAAATATCTAAGCAGTCAAAGAACGATTGATGGATCCAATATGCTTTTAAATTTTTGTATAAAGAAGAAATATACATATTTTATATACAATTCTTTAAAATATAGAGCGGGACGTCGAATTTGTTAGATATTACATATTTCTGCAAAAATTTAGGCCAAAAAGATTTTATTGTTATTGTTGTCATTGCTAGGTTATTTTTTCTATGATTCTTTCCTATATAAAAGTTAGAGACAAATAAAAAGAGGTTTTTTAAGTGTGTGATATTGTTTTAAATTTAAAACTTTTAAGTTAGACCCATTCTCTCCTTAAATTGTATGTAACCAATAAGGGATAAATTTATATGACAATCAGTATAGTATTGTATCCCAAATGAAATACTGATATGTTCATTGAAAAATAATATTACAGATCAAATGAAATATTGCTATGGCGATTGAAAATTCTCAGTGTATCTCATATACAGTGGTGATCAAAATTATAAGGACAACTGAAAATTGAAAAGAAACATTTTATTTCTGAATTAAATGAAAATGTATTTAGACATAAAATACTTCTTTATACTATAAATCATTTAAGAACAATAAAAAACTTAAAATACAAAATTTGAGTTTATAAAAACAATAAATAAAAAATACATTGTTAGGAAACTGGACAAAATTATAAGGACATTTAAAATTTCAAAGAAAAAAAAAAGTCAAAACAATAATATTAATAAGTTCACCCTTATTTTCAATTTCTTTAATTAATCGTGACGTCATATAGCTCGTTATTTTGTTTAGGGTGCTCACAGGGATATTTTCCTATGCCTTTTCAATTGATGACATCAGTTCTCGTTTGTTATGGTACTGAGTGCCATTTTTGTAAACGTCATGCGCCAAAATACCCCACAAATTCTCGATTGGTTTAGATCGGGACTTTTAGCTAGCCAATCAGTCAACAGTTTACAGAATTAGCGTCAAAACATGATTTTGAAGCTGGGGACACATGTATTGATGCATTGTCCTGCTGGAATAAATAGTCACCACTGGTTATCAATGGTGCTTCTGGCAAAAAATTTTCACCCAGCATATCAACCTAACTATTTGAGTTCATTTCCTTGAAGAAATACTATTTCTGTAGTTCCAGAGGCTGCGTAACCTGCCCAGAATATTACTGAGCCGCCACCATATGAACGCTTTGAAAATATTTCTTTTTCTTGCGACGATCATACCAAAAATGCTTGAACCCATCAGGTCCATCAACAGTTTACAGAATTAGCGTCAAAACATGATTTTGAAGCTGGGGACACATGTATTGATGCATTGTCCTGCTGGAATAAATAGTCACCACTGGTTATCAACGGTGCTTCTGGCAAAAAATTTTCACCCAGCATATCAACCTAACTATTTGAGTTCATTTTCCCTTGAAGAAATACTATTTCTGTAGTTCCAGAGGCTGCGTAACCTGCCCAGACTATTACTGAGCCGCCACCATATGAACGCTTTGAAAATATTTCTTTTTCTTTGCGACGATCATACCAAAAATGCTTGAACCCATCAGGTCCGTCTAGGTTAAACTTCTTTTCATCAGAAAAGACAACATCATTCCATTTGTCACCCATAGAAATGTACTTTTTAGCAAACTCCAACCTCAGTCTCTTTTAGGTTTTTGTAAGAGGGGGTCGTGACTTCAGTTTTCCGTATTGAACCTGTTTGGCATTTTGTAAAACACGGCGAACGGTTCGAGCACTGTAGTTCAAGTCCAGTTCACGCTTTATTTCCGTTGATGTTTGCTTTTTGGAGCAAGCTCTACTTATAATTCGTCTTTTATCTCTCGAAGACACAGAAGAGGGCCTACCTGGGTGTTTTCGTTTTCCATAATTTCCAGGATTTTTCAAAAAATTATATATTATAGTCTTTGATTTATTCAATTTCAATGCTATTTCACGTCCAGTAAGTCCAGAATTTTTATAAGCCATTAATTTTCCTTTTTCAAATACCGAAAGCTTCGTACCTAGTGGCATGGTTGAAGATAAGTGTAATGAAGTTTTCAAACACTAGCAAAATCTTTATAACACCATGGAATGGCGTCTACAAAGCAGAAACTTTGCTAGTTTTATGTAAATTTATGCTTTAGACTTAAAGAAATGCAATTGTCCTTATAATTTTGTCCAATTTCGCTGTATGTTAAAATTTATAACGCATTTTAAAATTATGAATTTTATGTATATTTGCAAATATCTTGTTTAAAATGCTTAGTTTACTATTGGCTAACATACATAAAATTTGCATAATTCAACCGTGATTTGTCGAAAACATCTAGCGATTTTTTCCATTGTCCTTATAATTCTGACACCACTGTAGGACATAGCGGCATCAGAAGCAAATTCTGTCATCCCCATGCACTAATTGTTTACAGTCCTTGCAAAGCTAAGACAGGATATATATATATATATATGTATGTATGTATGTATGTATGTATGTATGTATGTATGTATGTATGTATGTATGTATGTATGTATGTATGTATGTATGTATATGTGTATGTATGTATATATATATATATATATATATATATATATATATATATATATATATATATATATATATATATATATATATATATATATATATATATATATATATATATATATATATATATATATATATATATATATATATATATATATATATATCCTGGTTATATATATATTCTTTTCAAACTATACATAGGTTGAGGTATTTAGCGTTTTAAAGAACTTTTGAGCAGTTATGCATTGGTAATAATACACTTCCATAAGCATTTAAGTCGCATAACATAATAAAATATGTTATGACTGCCTCAACATATACTTTTTGTTTCCTTATGTAGTATTGTAGCTTTTAATTTATGTGTGTATCGTGTCTTATTCTCATGCAAAGAATCGTGAAATATTTGTATGTTTATCTTTAAATATAAAACGGAAGTCACTCTCGTTACGTTCTTTTCCTTTGATTCCTTTTCTTAAGACCGCATATTAATTTTAAAGTTGTTTACTTAATAAAAGTCATAAAAACAGCATAAAATATTTCTACGTACAGCACTAACAGGATACCATCAGCACTAAAATATATTTTGAATTTCAGTTTGAGTCAGAACACTTAAAAGAAGCTATTCTAAAGTGTCTGAATATATAAAAAGACGGTTCATAGGGCACACGTACTTTCGGAAATTTGTCACATTTTAACTTTTTCCATATTCGTAACTGTTAAATCGAATCCGTCTACTATACATAGAAATAACTTATGAGCTTGAGTCAAAGGGGGTAAAGAATCACAAACCGGTTGACAAGAGATCTAAAAAGCATATTTACAGTACATGGTAAACATTGATAAGAAATAATATGCAAAATACATAAATAATAACTTAATAGTGATATTGACATTTATTAGTCTCTAAGAGACGGAATGGTTCTTTATCTATTTATTCTCAAAAATGTCATTTAAAACAAGTACTTACTTCAATCAGCACGCAACGTACTTTTACTTACTAAAATTTGGTCCATAAAGTGGTGGTAACAAAAATTTGAAAAAAAAATACTGTGTAGACATATTTTGATTTCTTCTTGCTACTTCCAAAATTTATCCGCCTAAAACGCATCATGTTAATGTGCTTTTTACAATCACGATCAAATACCGCTGTTTTTATTATTAATTTTACGACGTCCTTAAAGACAACTTGTACAACTTGCATTATGGCGACCATCAAATATAACGAATGTCAGAACATGGACCATCGAAACCCAGTTGCATGTTTTAATTCTTCCGAAGACAAAAGAAAAAAGGATGATGGTTAATCATGTTGTTAAGGTTTTCCATGCATGCGTAGTTTTCATTACTTCTACGTTTGTATAATTAGACGCGTTTGTATTCAAATAAATGTTTACTTTGTTGATATACAGAGAAAGGGTCTCAATAAAGGCAAGAGGATGTAGGACGCGAAAAGTTTTATTATGGGCTGTTTTGGTTTGATATAACTGTATCTGAAACTTGAATGAAATAAAGTAAAAGAGTTTTGAAAAAGAAAATTTTAAATATTTTATTTGAGCGTTTGTGGATGGCTATTTTAGCGTCCCTTAGAAGCTTTAACACAGCAAAGCACGCCTCGTCATTTAGAACAGTGGTTAATTAATGAGGTCAAATCCTGAGCTGACACTCAGAGGAACTTCGAGCGACATATTACGTTAACGTCGTACACCACAGATTTAAAAATATATCTGTCCTAGTCTGAGGGTGTTCGGGAACCCCCAAAGATTTTTGAGTATTTTATTTTACCAGTACGAATCAGTTTATTGTCTGTATGTGTTTAGAACTCGGAACCTTCGCGATAGAAGCCGCCGCTCAAACAACTCGGAGGTCCCATTTTTCTATAATATTCAAAACTTCATGCATATTATTATCTTTTTCAGATTGTGCACAGCCCCTTATGAAGTGCGGGGCCCTGAGCGATGGCGCCTACACTATAAAAAAATCTGTTGTTTTACAGAAAAAAAAACTGTCAGCTGGTGTGCCAGAAAAATACCGTTTAATTGATAGAAAAAAATCTGTTTATTTGGGGGGGGGGGGGCGAGAACTTAAGAACAGCCGAATCCAGGATCGAACAACGCACCTTCATATCTGCAGCCTAACGTTCTCCCGACTTAGCTGTTTCAGCCTACTGTTTCAACAGTTAAAATGTATGTGCGGTTTCAGTCTTAGTAAGCTTTACCTGGTCAAAAATAGAAAGAAAACCGTTCTTACTTTAAACAGCTAATTTTTACAGAAAAAACCGTTAAAAATAAACTAACAGTATAAAATGTTAAAAATACAATAACAAAACCGTTATTTAATATAATAACAGTATTTTTCTGCAAATATATGTTGTTTCTGTAATATTAGGAGATTTTATTTACAATGTATGGTTAATTGAATAGATACAAACGTAAAATAACCATTGACAAATAATTTTAGTTACAACCTTAAGAAACCAGATCAACTCATCAAAACATTTTTTTTGGTCGGTATAGGGGGGAGATTCAAACGAGGTACCAAATGGTGGGATGACCTTCAAAGTTTTTTTTCTACTTTGAGTGTAGCTTAAGTTCACTTCCTGTTACTTTCAACTCTTTGTCTGGTTTCACGCTCTTTTTTTCATAATTTATTTCTTTTCTTTTTTTTGTATATAATAGTCACCATTTTCATGGCGGACAGGCAGGTAAATCGTAGAGCACTATTTGGATACAATGGTTTACCTTACCAATACCATATTATAAATGATGTATTGTATCAAACCGATTTTGGAATTTTATATGAAAAGTTTCTTTGGTAGAAATGTGCATACGCACAGTAAAAGCAGGGAATACAGGTTATGTGAATAATAGAGGGTTTATTTTGTATACTTATGTTTCAAATCCAAATCGCATCAGTTCAATTTTGTTTGTCAGTTTTGTTTAACGGCACCTTTTTTCAAATAAAATTATTGCTATCCAGCTTAAATAACCAGATGTTTTTTTAGAGGGGGGGGGGGATTTGAAATATTTCTTAAATCTTTGGTGAATTAAATTTGTTTTGATGATTTGGATTTTATTTAAAACATATACTATGAACATAAATATATACTATGAACATTTTATAAATGACTAAATCTAAAATAAATGACTAATATTTAAGCTCAACAAATTCTTTTTAGTGTAAGAGTTGACATTGTTAGAATTTGCTACAAAAATTAAGTTTCTTTACGAGTTTTTCCATCTGTCCTTTCACAATAACACACCGCAGCATAAGGCCAGTAGAAAAACGCTAACTACTCTTTTTGAAACAAAATATGTTTCTAACAAGACCCTTTCTATGTTTGCTGAAAAACTACATAAAATGCAAAAATACGGTTACATAATGTTTTTTTGGCATCTTAATCCTTCATAAATTGAGTATGATTAAAATATGAAGTCTAAAAACGTCGGACTCAGAGAGATATAAAAAATATTTGGTAGCGCTATCTATTTTAAGTTTATTGATTCGAAGCAAGTTCTTGGTTTTGGATTTACCAAAGTTAAGTACAAGTATGAAATAAAGCTGTATGATCTCTTTGGCTATCGATTTGCCTTAAAACAATGAATAGATATTATGTTGTTTTGGTATTTTTGGGATTTCTTTGCGTATTTTCGAATCGGTTTTCGGGAAATAATCCTTTACTATCACGTTCAATTTTTATTACTTTATAAAGCTGATGGATAGTTTATTTTCTCTTATATCTTGCGAAGGAATTTATTTTCTTGAACTTTCAGACTTCTTTAAATCTCAACCTTAGTTTTGCCAAAGCTGCAAAAACCACCGAATAATTTTGGATTGTAGGGTGTTCGCAAATAAGAAAAATAACGAAAACTTATGGAAATAGAAAAATTTTCTTCTTTACCTTCACGTTCGTAATGAAAAATGAATACCACTGTTTGCTTATTAGTTATGCATTTTTATATAATTTATTAGTCGAAATAATTAAATTATGTTTAGAGGTTTTCATCACAACTTCCTTTACTAAGATTTGAAATCACAAATTCGAAAAGTGAAACTCGGCATATTTTTTAGGAACTATCTATTTCCAGAGTAAATTTTATTGGGATCTCTCTATGACATGTACTCTTAGAACTAGACGAATATATAAAAAGTGAAATATATTTCAGAAAAAATATTATTAACATAAAAAATTTTAAACGCAAAAAAATTATATACATTTATAATTTTCTTTAAATTTAGTAATCAATTTTAAAGAACAATGTGAATTTTTGTGTTTCAATTTCTAGATATAGGCAGTTTAAGTAAATAATGTCATACAGAATAGCACATTCTAATTCGTATTTAAATTGCCATTTAACTAACACCAAGATTTATATTGTCTTAAAATCTTAACAATAGAAAAAATTGGTTTCCATAAATAAGTAGTTGTTTCGAAACAAATTGCTAATGTAATTGCAATTTACCGGTAACATAAAATAAGTTGAATTTTGGGGATATAAAATAAATTATTGCTTTAACTACACCACTGCAAACTCTTTGCCTTCACTATTACATTAATTTTTGTTTTATATTCAAATTTTAATAAGAACAATTTTAAGGGAACATTTTAATCAATTTTTTTGCCTTACTTAGAGATTTAAAGTCGACTTAGTGATAACGATAATGTTGAGGTAAAAAGGTTAAAAAAAAACAGGTGAAACTCAAATGTCAAGTTAAGCTCATAGAAGTCAATTTTTTGTCAAACATTTAACAAAAGTCAATAAAGCTTTTTTTTGTTAAAATACATTATAAATTATAAAAATGTTGTCTTGTTGTCAGAAACTTTAAATTGGATTTTTAAATTTAATAAATAAATCATGCTCCACTTTTCTTGTGTAAAATTATATATATATATATATATATATATATATATATATATATATTATATATATATATATATATATATATATATATATATATATATATATATATATATATATAATATATATATATATATATATATATATATATATATATATATATATATATATATATATATATAATATATATATATATATAATATATATATATATATATATTATATATATATATATATATATATATATATATATATATATATATATATATATATATATATATAATAATATATATATTTTAAAAAGTAGATTACTACAAAGCATACATGAAATCTTTTTCTTGCTTATTTTATGAATTTATGAAAGGGTTTCGAATAAAATGTATTTGCAGTTATTGTAAAAGACGTTCTAGAGGCAAAAATCCAAAATAGTATTTTACCGTTACTACTCAGCGAACTAATTTAATTTACTTTTGCGAACTATAAATCCGATAAAATTGTAGTAATGACTTCAGAAGAAAGCCCATAACACGAGACAATGCATTACTTATTACGGTAAAGGTAAAAGTAATTGAAACGAAAAACTTTTCCCCAATTAACTGGCCGGGTATTGATCTTTCATTGCCGTTTATTTCAATTTTCTTTCAGAAAAGCTGTTAGACTTAAAGTAGGCTTTGACTTAAGGACGTTAGGTAAAAGTGTAAACTTGTTTTCACAGGATGAGATGTAACGACATTTTAAACTTAATAATTAAAATTTATGTATTTTTTAATTTATAAATTTTAATTATATTTATAATATTTAAATATTTTAATTATAAATTTATAATACTAAAATGTTATGTCTCTGTCTAACTCATCAGCACTTTAGATTTAAAAAAATAAGATTTCAAAATTTGTATAAATATAATTATGAATGTTATAAGAAAAACTGATATTACCTCAGATTGATTGCATTTCTATCTGTATCAGATACACTAGAAAAAAATCTGTTAATTTTAAAAAAAACCTCATATAACCGAAAAATACTGTTATTCTCGTTAAACAGGTTTTTTTTGTAAGAATATGCTGTTAAAAGTAATTTTTTTATAAAAAGTACTAGATTACAGCCGAACAAGCATTTTAATTGCTTTTTAAAATTCGGTGTGCCGAAATAGCTCAATTGAGAAAGCGTTGGAAGTTGATCTAAAGGTCCGTTGTACGAGCCAGGGTTTTCCCTTAGTAGTATTGTAGCCAATATCCTCCCCTGTGACTGGGGGAGATGCTGACTACAATATTACTGAGATATTACTCTATTTCCGGCAGGGGGTGGAAGCATTTCAATTTTTACAATTTGTTTATTAAAAAAATAGCTTTTGTGTTAAATTACGTTCGTACGAAAGACAGATTGCAGATTCGATTTACAGATTTTCGCTGTAAATTGTACGATATTTTTCTGGCACAGCTGACAGTTTTTGTCTGTAAAAACTGAAATTATTTTTCATTTGTGCGATTTTCGTAAAACGTACGGACCCATTCTAATAACTATTTCAGCATCTTATACAATATGTATGCTAGCTACATAAACTTAGGACATTTGACGATGACTACGATACAAATTTTCCACCCGAAAATTTGCTAACTCGCCCGAACCCGTAATATTCCAACTATGAGCCGGGAACGCTACGCTGTAAAAGCAAACACAGCATTGGTTTTTACGGAAAAAAAAACTATCAGCTGATGTACCTGAACAATTTGGTATAATTTACAGACAAAAACTGTTAATTTAATTATTTGTTAAAATCTATTAAAATCCAAAAATAAAACGAATATATCTTCTCCATTTAACTCATCAAAGCAGCTTACCTTTATATTATATATAAAATCTGGCAAATATGCCTGTGAGATTAATAATTTATTATATCTCCTTCTTATGAAAACAAATTATTAGTCTTGAATAAAAAATTTATTATAAAACATGCTTGTGAGTCCAATGAAATGCAATAAAATGGTTCCCTATAGGCCTTTAAGGAAAGTACCGCTGCTAAACAGGGGGCTTTTCGTGTAAGTTTTTAGTGCCCCTAGACAACACTTCGTAAGCGTTAAAGTCGCATCGTTGACGTAACAATTTGTACTTGTAATTTGCGTAAATGTGAAATGATATTGCTTTAGCTTCTTTAGGAAATATAAATTTTCAAATTGACACGGACAGATTATCAGGGGGTGTTTGGGACTAAGATTAAACGATTTGTTGCGTTAAGAGGCATGGTCAATGGTTAGTCCCAAAGAGATAATGCATTACGTTTGAAAACCTAACTTCCGCAAAAAAACTTACTTTGCTATGTAAAATATTTTCAACAAGTATGAAAATCACCTTAACAGCAAAACAATTTCGAAAGGAAAAGATCATTTGGAAATTTAATCATTAGTTGACAAAGTTTAAAAAATAATGTCTCCGTATGTAGATTACTTTGGGTCAGTTAAATAATTGAAAAAGTAATAACTAAATAACCTATATTTTTCTTCACATTTGTTTTATTTTGATGTTATGACGGGTCTCATACCTGGTAAAAAGAAATGCTGACATAGCAAAGCAATACTTTTGCAGGAGTTATGATTTCAAAAATAAAGCATAAGATCTCTTTGACTGACTCTTTCTCTCTTATGGAAGAAGATGTAGCTGATGTTACTTTAAAGAACAAATTTGTATTACATAAAAGAGTAGAAAATTGCAGACATTTACATTAGTTTTCTATTCACACCAAATGATTAAATTTGTCTGGAATCCTTATTAATTAGCTTAGACAAACTACATTTACACGTCTAGTCAGATTGACTAGACATGTGTGTATACATAATAACGTTTGATACGAGAACTGCAAATAAACGAAAATCTTTACTTTCAATTGAGACGTCCCCTAAGGTAACTTCGGTACTAAAAAGTTTGTTAAATTACTTATTTTCTCAAAGTTTTAATTTTTGTTAAATAGGTAACAGTATTGGTTTTACATGAAAAATTAATTTATTATTATTATCTCTTATTTGTAAAAAAAACTAAAATTAAATATTTTTGAACAGGAAAATAATAATATGAGTCTGTTCCAGTAAACTTCTATTTAAACCAGAAAAATATAATGAAAAATTCTAAAATTTATATATTATATGATTAGTATTACCTACTGTAAAGAAATGTATCTGTTATTTATATTTAAAGAATTAAAAAAATGACCCTTTTAATTTATATATGTGTTGTAATGTCAGTGAAATCCATAATAAAAAATTACGCGAAAAACCAAGGAGGTCCCGGAACCGGAGTACACTAAAACAGACGTGCTCGTTAAATCTGTGGATTCTAAATTCCCAACGGTGTTAAAGTACGATGTCGATCGAAGTTCCTTACGTTGCGAGTTCAGGCGTCGACATTATTACTTGCCCGCGGTTCAAACTTAAGAGGTGTACCGGGCTGTGTTAAAGCTTCTCATGGAGGCAAGACATAGACAGCTGGAAACGTTCAAAACCAAACTCCGAAATTGATTAGAATGGAGAAGTTACATGGGTCTCAAATTCATTTGCAAGCAAGAATCCTTTAAAAAACGCATCCAAGGAACATTTGTTCAAATTAGCGATTTTTCTTTTCGACAGAACTTTATGTGTTGATTTCAATGAAGAGTTCGTAATTGACGCGCCATTTTTAGAAAAATCGCCAAGAGCATGAATCTTTACGTCAGACGCCGTTTTTGGGTCACATGTGGTTTTATGGAATTTTAAGGTGCATATTTCGGGTAAAATTAGTAATATTTGAAATTTTTTAAGCCAATCTTCGGAATCTACTGCTTCGAATGTGTAGAAAAAGTATAATTCCGTCATTTAGGGTACGATACAACTTCCCCATTCTCCAAGCTCTTCACTAAGGTCAGTAGTCAATTTGTTGATGTATACCGTAGAAGCAATATATAACTGAAGTGTAGCTCTACAGTAGAGCGTGAAATTGTATCGATAAGGCACGGAAGTTGCCCGGAGCGCAAATAATTCCGTTTCTGAACATTGATGGTCGAAAACATAAACAGGATTATTGACCATTCGTCGATCTTATTTTGTGTATCCCGGTTCAGAAAAGGATCCGTCTTTAATCTTTCTTTCGATTTTCGATATTTTTGTGCCTGAAAAGATATATGACCACTTGCGTGTAGGAGTTGATTATGTATCCATAAACGTTTTGTGAGAATAAATATTCATTGGTAACCATGGATTTTAGTAAAGAGTTGGTAAGTACCCATATTTGTGTACTATGGAATGAGTTTAATTAAAAATTAAACGATGATGTAAAAAACATGTTGTTACAAAAACGATGTTGTTACAACAATTCAAGCATAAAAACTCACGAAGGAAATTGAATACCTTGTGACTTTTCAAAAATATTAGAAAGTCCCTTAGACTAAAGCAGAAAGCAGGTAAAATTGCTAAACAAACTGGTAGAGATGTTGATCAGGAAGTATACAAAGTTACTCGGAGAGAGTTTAAAAAATATTTGTGAAAAATATCCTAGATAGTGATCTAGTGAGAGATTTAGAAGTTTTGGCTAGTAAAGATTTTTAAAAGAGTAAGCAGTTTGTTGAAGCAAGTATGAAAGCCAATAGAATGCTGTGTGATATATTAAAAAATATATCACTCCTAAATCTACGGATATTAGTTAGCCGTTGTTAGATATATTAATAAGATCACATCTAGAATATACTGTTCAGAAAAGATATTGACTTGCTCAAAATTTTTTTATCAAAGGGCAACAAACATGATTAAGGGTTTATCAATAATTTATTTTAATAACATATTAAGTTCTTTAATATGTATTCCCTGGGAAATGGGAGAAACAAGGATACATAATTCAGTTATTCAAATTCATCAAGCATGAGACATGGAGGGCTTAAATTTGAACTTAAATAATCGAACCACAGGGCTGGATCAGAAATTTAAAAAAAATATATCATTAGCAAATCAATTGCATGCGAAAAACTTAAAAAAATTATAATGCAGAATTGTTATCATTTACATTTTAATGCTAACCTTTAAAGTGTAGAAAGACAGTATGAACTGCTCCATAAAACATAGATTTCATTTCGAAAGAGCCAAGTTATCTAGGTATGAATGAAGATACGCGAAACCAACATTTTAATATATCTGTAGAAAAAAAGTTTTAGCATTTCAGTAAGAATATACAATAAAAAGAAATGATACCAGAATACGGCAACATTATTTAGGTACAAGTACCATGTTAGAAGAAATCCGTGACAAATTATTCGCAAAGCAATTGAGCTAAAAGCAGTTGCGTAAAAGTCAGCAGAAGAGAGACATATTATGTCGAAAAATATACTGTTTCTTACCTTTTAAAAGGAAAAAGTGAAACACACATTATGTTTCCATTTTTCACGCTTGTTCCAAACATTCGACTTCAATTCAAAGTTTTTTTATAAATTTTGTCATTCAACTTCCGTATGAAAGCCTAAATTCATAAGCAGACGCATGAATTTTGTTTTTCGGCAACATTTTGAAAATATTCGTCGATCAAAATTCTACGAAACTTATAAATAGATTTTAGATCTATTGATGCCAGTAGCTAAAACTTGAGTTTTTTAGAGGTTTAAAACCTTTTTTGCACTGTTAACTGTCCTGCGTCACTTTATTCTGTAAAATCGGAGGAAGCCTAGCTTCCCCCGGTGAGATTTTATTTCTATTTTAGCCAAAATGAGGTAAGACTTTTTTTATTGCGGTTTCCTTAACGGGGTAACTTTTTGGTACTCAACCGGACAACTATAGTAATATAGTGGTGTGTTTAAACATTGAGGTAACTATATAAAAATGTTTAAATTAACTTAAAGTTTCATTTTTAAAATAATTCTTCTTCCTTTACCTTAGGAATTCCCATATAATTTTTTTATAGCAAAACAAAGTTTTGTTGGTGATATTTTTCATTGTTGGCCTATTTTAAATACAAACCATAATTAGTTTCAAATTAATTTTTGATCAAATATCAATTTTGTTTAATTAATTTATAAAGTTGTGTTGATTATGAATTTAATAATGCGCAATAATAATAATTTTATTATTTGCGTTGATTTTTTTAATTTCTAAAATTTTACTATCGATAGTTTTCATTATTGCCTAATTGAAAGTACAAAAGCTCAAAAAGAAATCTAAATCTATCGTAGCAATAATCTCTCCGGTTATCGATACAGCAAAAAATGATGTAACTGTTTTTTCACCAATACGGGGATCAGAGTATAAGCGACTGCAGTACATTAAATCTGCTAGAGGTCAAATGTCTTTGGACCTATTATAGGTAGACTTAAGTGTTCGCTCAAGTACTGTCTTCATCACTACCCGATTCAAAATTACTATGCATTTTTTCGTGCATTTCTTTTGCAATAAGTCCCGCAACCTTGCAAATAGACAATGGTGTATAAGAAGTCAATAAAAAAAACCGTAGTCATTTTATCATTAAAATGACTACGTTTTTTTTAATTAACCATAGTTATCTCATTTTACTGTATAATTTGTTTACTCTCAGGACGAGTAAATAAAACAAAATCATCTTTTCCGCGATATCTTCCTTTATTAAATAACAAACAATGCGTATGTCTTCTGACAACAAAAGAATAATTTCTCAAAGAATAAACTTCCCAGTGACACCAAATCTATAAATTTAGTTCTTTTCTGCGTGAGTGAGAAACTATTAAAAAGATTTCGCTGTCACATATATTCGCTTCTCTTTCGGCCATGTTTGTTTGAAATCCTTCCGCTGTTTCTCTTTGACAAAGTTGTATAACTAGCCGGTTGGGAATAATTCGGCTGATACAGAATTGCTAAGATATACAGTAAAAAAGCCTGTTGTTTTTACATAAAAAACTGTCAGCTGGTGTGCCATCAAAATGCCGTAAAATTTACAAAGAAAATCTGATTATATCGTATGAACAATTTGTAATTAAATATTTTTTTTAACAGACAAAATGTAAAGAAAAAGAAAATTCTACCTCCTGGTGGGAAATCGAACCCCCGTATTGATGGAGAAGAGTGAACCAATGGAACAACATATCTATGACAATAATGCGTAGACACGTTTAAATAATCAAGTAAGAAGAAAATGTCTATTAAGGAACTAAATGAGACATAATTGCTGTTTGTCAGGTTGGAGTGCATATTACCTAATCTTTTTTTGCCTTATTTCGTAACTAGCTATTACCGTTATTCTAGTTCTTCCTTAACATTAGCCAAACAAAATTCTTTTATTTAATGATGGTTTCTGCGGTATTTCACATAAATCCGACCAATAGATTTAATTTCACAGCGACTTTAAGTCGCAACTTTAACTAGAAACACCTAGAACCTGTAGAACAACTTTAAACCTATAAAAAGTTTGATAGTAGTTTGAAGACTGAAACATTATCTAAAAATTGGTTTCAACCTCCAAAGACTTTATTCATATTTATTAATTTTACTCAAAATAAGTGGAGTGCTACTTACAATTTCGACAAATTAGACAAAGATTTCGACCCCAGTCTTTGTCACGACCTTAAAGACAGAAAGCTTATGCATAAAAAAGAATGAGAAATAACTTCACTAAAACCAGCTCGAATTTCGTCTAGTAGGCTTTTTTAGGAGCTTCATTTGTCTCCGGATTTGAACAAGTTATTACCGCCATTTACATGAAACAATAACTTTGCCTTAATATCAACACCATATCAAATATGCAGATATGTCTTTGTGAAATGTGAAGCCCTCTGCGAATGTTACTGAAGGTCCTTTTTAAATTAAAAAAATACTTTTTAAATACTCAATTTGCTCCGACCTATTTTTTATTATCTTTTTTCAAAAATAGTTTCTTAAACAATTTTTTTTACTTAGTAACAACTTTTTTAGGTTGATAAACGTAATAAAATATTCACATTTTGTGTTTATTTCTTACTGGGAAAGGTTTTGAAGTGTTCAAAAGTCAGATCAGTAACGTGTCACAACTAGCGATGCATATTTTGAAAAGATATCTTATTCGTTTTATATTGACATAACAAATATAATTTAGAATGAAAACTTTTTGAAGAGCCAACGTGGTTTTAATTCTGACAATACAAGAAATAACAATAAAAAAAACAATTTTCTTATAAATTAGTCAGATCGGTAACGTTTAGAAAAATTCTATTTGTTACAGAAATACGCGCGCGATAACTTTACCAATATTTCTTAAGCATGTGCATAAGACGTTACCGCATATATTTTAGGAATATTTTGAAATTTTAATCGATGATAGATATTATAATTTAATTTCGTCGTCATATCTGTAACACCTTATCGCATCTGTAAATTGACCCTTTTCATAATATTGAACCAAATAGGTTAAGGGGAGTCGGATGATTTTATCTCGCCCATGTTAATTTTACTAAATTTAGGAACATTTTTTTCAGGAACTATATGAGATATATATCATTATAAATTTTTTTAAAGGTTGTTCCTTACATATAGCTCTTTGATTTAAACTGAGGATATTTCACAGTATAAAAAAATACTTTTACAGTGATTGTTTAAAAATATGTATTAAAAAAAACCCAAAAAAATCCGATTTAAAGTTATATAACTTTTTTTTTAGCAGATATATTTAAAATTAATCAGTTTAAATCAAAGAGCTATTGATGGGGAAGAAATAATGAAACAAAACATGTTGATATATTTTATAGTTCCTGAGAAAATGTTCCTAACTGTTGAAAAACCTTATATTTCAGGAAACGCAAAAGAAAATTAAGGTATAGGTAAGAACTGATATACAGAGTTTCTGAAAAATGCTTATAAAAAGAAAACTACTAAACAGAAATATATAATCTTGGTCCTAAAGTAAAGCGCTATAGATATGCAGGTTAAATATAGAAGAAACACAGAAAATCGACATTTTTGACCCAACCACCCATCCGACTCCCCTTAAATTACTCAATGCTAACCTAAACCACTTCTCCACCCATAAAGGCACGTAAGGATATTGTACTTTCTTTAACAACGTCACGTAGCCTTACGTCACTTCTGGCTGATTTCCATGTTTTTGAATAGTGCTCTCCTATGCGATTGTCTCACGTGTGGGAATTTTTAAGGCAGGACTAGTCGATATATGTGTCAGTTACGTTTGCCAATTTTTTTAACAATCAAAGGTAGCATGAGATGGCTGTACGACGTCAAAAAATGATTTTAAACTCGGAAATTTTGTCTTACTGATGATTTAAGGACAAAAATCCTGTTGGCATTTTTATGCGACGTGCTTTAGACTTTTTGATTTAATCGTCATTTTTGTCATCAAAATGGCACATTGAAGACAAACAAAATTTGACGTTTATATATTATCGTAACAACGTTCGAACGTAACGTGTTTCTGTATTTTGCCGCCAAATTAACTTATTTAAGACGAATAAAATATGAAACTACAAATCAATTATAAAAACGGATCTATACTGTAAAAGAAATAGGTTGGTTTTTTTTCTGAAAAAAAAATGCCATCTGGTGTTCCAGAAAAATACGGTAAAATTTACAGAGAAAATGTTTATTTTTTATGATAAATACGATAATTGACAATTTTGAAAGAAATAAAAGTGAAAACATTATCCTATGTAAACTTTCTGGAATTCTCTAAGATAGACCACGTTCTATATAGAAATATGTCAATTATGAAAAAATAAACTATTTCCGTCAGATGGCTTTTGTTCAAATCTTTATCAAAGCGCGAAATCGTAAAAATTCTCTGAAAATGTACTCTAAAGAGTCTTCTAAACGTAAATATAAATTCAAAAACTCTTGTGTTGGCTTAGATTTATTATAGCATAACATTAGCATGGCGCTTGCATGCAAAATACATGTAAAAGAACTTTCAACAACAGAAACTATATTCCCTATGGAACCCTTAGAACCATTTCAAATATTCAGCCGTAAAAGAAACGAACGTTTTCTCCTTTTAACATAATAACAACGTCTCTACATTTTACTATGCAGTCCATTTTCTTGTAAAATATAGATCGAACAAATCTAGCTAAAAGCAAAATAAACAAAAATAACAAGCGAGCATCCCGTTTAATTTCGAAAATAGGAAATCCTGAATAAACAACACAGACTATATACCTTACTTCCGATTTTCTTTTTAAAATTAGCATTTCTTGTTGAAAATAATTAGCATTTTAACCTTCACAAATATAAATTTCCTAACCTGCTCTGGAGAGCTTCAAAACGTAAAACAAAACTTCAGAACCCGACGTGGTTTCTAGTCTTTACGGGGTTTGACACCGAACACAGTTGCATACCCTAACCCTTCTCTGTGTTCAATAGGGAAAAATGATTTTCGTAGTTTAATTATAACAGTTGTACACTGTCAAAAAAACCCTCTTAACTTACCATCACAGTGTAATATTTAAAGTACTGCAATCACCCTGTCATGTGAATTTGCATAGGATGTAACATTTATTGTGTGATACAGCCGAAAACTTTTGCTTCACTGACACTGATAGGTGCACCCATCTTCCCTGTTTAAACGCTATTGGAGTAAGCTGTTTGTGGGTCAATCCATTACAAATCACCCAGATCTGTTGCTCAACATTTTTGATTTTCCTAATTTTTTTCCCATATATTTCCTAATACTTAGTGAGTTTTGCTCATAAAAAATGCTCATAAAATATTTAATGCACTGTAAGAAAAATATGTAAAATTACAGCACATTTTGCTGTTATTTATTTTCCTCACAGTGCTGTAATGTACAACAAATTGATATTTCTTGACGTACAGAGTCACACAAGGGTCAATCCACAAATCACCCAGACCTTTTGCTCAACATTTTTGATTTTCCTATTTTTTTTACCATATATATTTCCTAATACTAGGTGAGTTCAAAGCCAAAGTAAAATTTTTTTGAAGCTCATAATTTTTTTTTGGCGGCCATTTTAACTTTGCTTCAAAGCCGATTTTCGGCTAAAAACTACTTTCACTTAAATGCATATAATTCTGTTGATTTTATAGATATCAAGATGAAATAAAAAAAGAAAATTATCAGAATGATGCTATAAAGAGTTTGACAGCCCATAATATTACCAAATTAGTGAGGAAGTGGGAGATAAAAATCACAACTGAGAAATGAAAATTCGCTTAAAACGGTTTAGCCCTGAAAATTTGGTAAAATTAAGAGACTCGTCCTAAATATTTTTTTCCTGTATCGACAAGTTATAGAACTACTTGCTGTAGAAGTTCAAAGCTTGAGGAATTTTTCTTTATTTTTGTACAATTTTTCAAAACTGCTGAAAATCGCATTTTTGCCATTTTTAAAGTAAAATATCTCAAAAGGGACTGAGTGAAAAAAAATGTGAAATTAATAAAGGTAGTATCTCTTTATGACATAAACAAGGGACAAAAATTTTGTATTGTATTTTGAACTGGTTCCAGAGATACGTTGCATCAAAGTTGGTCAAAAACTGCATAACAGACCCCTCAAAATTTAACAGTTGTCAATGGTAAACTTCCATGAATGGAATATGAATATTTAACTGAAATATTAAACGAAATGTTCTAATCATTTAATAAATTTAATTTAGGCAAGACGAATTTACAAAAAAAACACACATTTTTTCCTAAGTTAACCAAGTATAAAATAAAAATTAACTCTCAAAAACTCAAACTGGCGAAAATGCGATTTTCAGCAGTTTTGAAAAATTGTACAAAAATAAAGAAAATATTCTCAAGCTTTAAACTTCTACAGCAAGTAATTCTATAACTTGTCTATACAGGAAAAAAATATTTAACGCGAGTCTCTTTTAATTTTACCAAATTTTCAGCGCTAAAAATCCAGTTTTAAGCAAGTTAACATTTTTCAGTTGTGATTTTTTTATCTCTCGCTTCCTCACTAATTTGGTAATATTATGCGCTGGCAAACTATTTATAGCATTATTCTAATCATTTCTTTTTTTATTTCGTCTTGATATCTATAAAATCAACAGATTATATGCATTTAAGTGAAAGTAGTTTTCCTCCGAAAATCGGCTTTGAAGCAAAGTTAAAATGGCCGCCAAAAAAAATTATGAACACCAAAAAAAATTTTGCTTTGGCTTTGAACTCACCTCGTATTAGGAAATATATGGTAAAAAAATTAAGAAAATCAAAAATGTTGAGCAACAGGTCTTGGTTATTTGTGGATTGACCCTTGTGTGGCTCTGTACGTCAAGAAATATAAATTTGTTGTAAAGCAAACATTACAGCACTGTGAGGAAAATAAATAACAGCAAAATGTGCTGTAATTTTACATATTTTTCTTACAGTGTATTAAATATTTTATGAGCATTTTTTTGTCTTATAAATGTAGCTGGCTTAAATATCCTGGCTTTAATAAGTTTTTTTAAAAAAAATTGGTTAGAATATTTTGTGATAGTCAATAAAAAAGTTAATAATAAAATATTCATACCAATTTCAAAATATTAAATTTAAGCCATCTATATTTATCACATAAAATACAGTTTGTAAAAATTTTCAATACAGCTGGAATAATTAAACTTTTATTCAATGAGAAAAGATAATTTTCGGAGCTTAATTACTTCGGCTGTATTGAATATTTTTAGACATTTTTTTGTATGATAATTATCGTGGATTAAGTTCAATTTTTTCGAAATTGGTTTGAATATTTTTATATTCAATGTCTAATTTGACAATATAATATTCAAACCAATTAAAAAATGAATTAATGAAAACCGTATGTAAAAATGTTCAATGCAGCTGGAATAATTAAGCTCCTTTTTTTGCCCAGTTAGACCAACACAGAGCAAAACCGACTGTCATGCCGCATTCCCCCCTAAGTGGCCTTTTTGAATAAATTAAATTTTTATTTCAGCGTGGAAGAGGAGAGGGATGCTAGGAAGTTGGGGAGTAAAACAGAGAACATCGGGACAAGCAAGAGCGCGAGATGCGGCTGGTAAAGCGGCCTGAATCGATAGATGGAAAATCGAACAGAGCTTCAGAGCATGTTCACCCCTCCCGCAGGGTTGCCAAAAGGAAAAGGTTGGGAATCTCGCCAACCTTGGCGCCGGGGAAGTTGGCGAGTACCTGGGTTATATCACCACGCGGTCTGAGATTTCCTCTGGGTGATAAGTAGATGGGATGAGTCGGAGTGGATAAAGAGAAAAGTTGTGATTCAAAGTTTGTTTTCTTTGGATTTATGAAGTGGCGTTAATTGATTTCTTTTGATAAAAGAATGTTTGTGTCAAGTGTTGTTTCAGTTAGTGTTGTAGTTTGGTTTTAATTATTAAATAGTTTTTCCCTCGTTGTGTTCATGCATTTACGTTTCAATAGACCTCACTTGCGTTGACTGGTACTTATCGCGTTTTTCTCTTTAATTTATCGGATTTTCAAATTGAAAGGATCGTGCTGTTTCTTTCACGTTAACGGGTTAAGGAGACGTTGATTGGATGTGTGAAAGCACTTTAAAGAGGCTATACATATTATTGTAAAAACATAATAAATAGTTATAATGTTTAAAGCAAATGAAAATAAGTAACGACTAAGATAAAGAAACTATTAAATACATTTATTACGTTTTAAGTTTGTTATAACGTGAAAACGTATTTAACCATACACTCTTAAAACAATACCTCTGACTTAAGAGGTACATTTTGAAATTTTGTGCCCCTGAAAATTAAGAGGCACACGCTGGAATACAGTGCCTTTGATATTGAGAGGCAAAACATACATTTGACTCACGAGCTCCCCTATCGTTCGACAGCAAAATGAACGAAATAAAATCTATTGTAAGTGAGCACAACTGAATTTGGGTACCCCCGCGCACACTCTAACATCTATGCTAGGATTGCTTGTTCCAAATCGGAGCTTAGACACAGCTATTAGCTAACTTATGAATAACACAGTTTTTAGCTTCAAATCTTATTAGATTTTAAGTAGTTTATTTAATGAATTGTTCCACCATACATTTTATGTTTCATTGATTTATTTTGTAGAATAATAATTACGATTCATGATATTTCTTAGTGTTTTTTTTATGATGATTATGTTAAAATATATTTCTTAAGTCTTTTAAATAGTTATTGCTCATGCGTTCATTTCACTCTTGTGGCTTGGCAAGATATTTCAAAGGCACAAATACTACTTGGTGTCTTTTTTTTGCTGTGCCACGGGTACCGTTGGTTTCGTTGTACCTCTAAGTTTTTCTTCAATATCAGAGGCACTTTGTCTATGTGCCTCATAATAAAAGGCCCGATGAACCCTTTTTTAAAAGTGTACACTAGTTTGAAAACACTAAACAAACTACACTTGTGTTTCTATTTTATAATTTTGGTGTTTAAGAAGTTAAATTGAGAATGGCATTTAAATCTTTCATGAGACACAAACCTATCCATCGAACCAAATAACCGTTTAACAATCCGGTTTATCTCTTTTATACGCCGAAAACAACTCATAACATCTAGTTTCATTCATCTAGTTTCAATGGAATTCAAATGTAGTTGCATGCAAACAACAGACAAATGGAATATCCTACCACAACAAGGATCTGAATCCGGAATTTATTCAAGTTTATTCCAATATTATTCTAAATAATACATTTACCTGCAGGGTGGTTAGAATTAAAGTTACCCTTTAAAATAGCTGGAAAGCGAGAACTGGTCCGAATGATGAGAAAATTTTACAGAAGCAGTCTGGGGGAAATGCATTTGATTCGTGAAGATTAGTGAAAAGAAAGAAATAATAAAATGATGAAGCTACGGTCAACATTCTGATCAATAGAATATTTGGCTTTTATATTTATTTGTAGTTTACTTGCAAGTTTTTCAGTGTAAGTAGAACATCTTTTTTTGATTATGAGTAAAATATTAATTTAAATATTTATCAAAAAATTAACCCAGGGAATTTATTTATATGAAATAAAAAAGGAATGAAAAGGCAAGGAATAAAACACATCAAGATAAAAACGATTTTTTTTCTAAAAAGTTATCAAATAAAGTTTTTAAAAAAATAATCAATGTGAAAAGACAATGTTTGAAAAAAAACAGAAAAAATATGGTATTGTTTTATGGTTGTGTAACATGTTTGAAGAACAGTTCATTTTTAGAAATTCTAAAAAAAAACGCTCCTGTAAGTTTTTGTATTATATAGATCCAATACATGTCTGTTAAAATTATTTAAATATTTGATGGATTTTACTTATAAGAATAGATTGATTTATGTTAAATTACGTTTCACTTTAAATTGTAGATCACTAATAGAAAACTACATGGAAATGGAATTAAGTTTAATATGGAAGTATGGAAGAAAAGTGTAAAATCGTAACTAAAAGTAATAAAGTAATGTTTTATGACAATAGTGTTAAAATTGCTAAATCTTGGCTCATTTTGGTAATTAATACCCACTAATCAAACTGATCTCTATCCAAATACTTTCATTTATTAACGCGTCCTTTTAAAACTATAAACATACAATAAACGTAACCGTAACGTTTTAATCCAAGTAAAATATTACCCAGTATTTTGCAGTTTATTTTGACATAAATTTTGTGACTCTGCCGATACGAAAACTAATCTGGAGATCCATAACATTTTACACTTCCAGGTGAATATTACCACTGACAGCAAAATATCTCACAAAAGCAAATTATATGTAACAATATTTATTTAATAAAACGAAGAATGAAAATAAGGATTGTGATAAGTGCTAAATTTCATAAGCATCAAATCATCTTATAAATTTTAAGTTTTTATTTTTAGAGGTTCGTTAAAAAGAATACGTTGAATGAGTTGAGTAATTGCTGTGTTTTGGCTTTTACGGACTTGATATCATAAATATTTAATGACAAGTTTTTTCGAAAATTTGAAAAAAATTGAATAGTTGAAATTTAAATGGTTGATAAATTCAATTAATTCCATTTCTGACACCTGAAATTGTGAGAAAATATTGAAAGAAAAAAATCTCGATTGTTACAATTATGAGCTAAGATCCCGCACTTATAGAGTTTTTAGTTTCCTTATTTGCAAACTCGAGCAAACAACTTAAAAGATAAGTTGAGTAATATATCTTTCAAAACATTTTAGCTGAGCAAACTCAAGTATTTTTAAGACTTAACGCTTCGACAAATGCAAGTTCTAACAACGGAAATGTATAAACTATACAGATTTAAAATGTAACCAACAAAATAACAAGTAGGTTTGTAACAGAATCTGTCACTTAACCCGCTTCCACACATTTGTGTTTAACAGGAATAAACGCGCCAAACACAACATTAATTCTATATTAAACATTTACACGCTAAATTTGACTAGTTTCATTTATTTTATTTCAAAAATTCAATAATTATTACTTATCGTTTGCAAAAATTAATTTATATTTCAAAGAATAAATATGTAATATTCATCGCTTTTAAATAGAATGAAAACATTTCATATCAACATACAAAGAATCCGTAGTGAAATATATTTGACGTCATTTCAAACTGATCGATTTCGCAAAAATAAATTTATTTAAATTTATTGTCTAAAAGAATTGAAGTTTCTTGAGCGATTGTTGCGAATGGCAAAGGTGATTTAATTCTAATAAAAACAGGGCCTTTAGCTATTTGTAATTCAAAGTTTTAAACGCCAAAATTAACTAATTTCATTAATCTTCTTTCTCAGATTTAATAATTAGACTTTATCGTTTGCTAAATTTGTTTGAAGTTCGAAGAATAATGATGTAATCTTTTTTAATAAATATCTTTGTGTCGCCTTAATATCCCATTTACATTTCTTTCGAAAATTCACTTATTTATAGTTTGTTAAATTAATTTACAGTTAAAAAATATGTAATTAGTACAATGGACAATTACAGCGTTTTCCACAAACATATTTATTCGATTAAGCATAGTGAAAAACCTCTAAAACTCAAGTATTTCTGGTTTTAAAGATGTATTTATTTTTAAATTCATTTTTAAAGTTACTGATACGTCACTCTTGTTAAACCTCTCTTAGCATAACAGATGACGTCACGGTTGGCTTTTTTTTTGTTCTTGGCGTGTTATTTCGTATCACGTTTCACTGTATCGCTTTTGAAACTGTGAAACGTGCTTTCATCCTTATCAAACTCTTAAAAAAGTTATGCTATTTTACAGAAACATGTCATGTTCATTCCAGTTAATTTCTTGAAACGTTGAACGATTTCACTCGACTATTCCGATCAGATCCAACAGTCAATAGTTCTGCAATAGCTCATACGCGCTCTAGTGTGTGTAGTTTAACTAACAACCAAACTTGGAACAAGCTGTTTAACTTCCTTGATATGAACTGGTTACAAATAATATTGTCTTCTTCTTTTAATGATGTTTCGCAGAAATTGTAAGGTTTACTATTTTATAAAGTGTATTACAGCATAGATCGAAACATCGCCAAAAACATAACAGTTGACGTCAGAGCTGTTTTCAGTGACGTACATTTTCGGCAAATTTCAAATGCATTTTTTGTTGAAATTAAACATATTTGTGAATATTTAACCTTACATTCGGAATCTGCAGCTTCTAATGTACCAGAAAAACACATATATTATGAATTTCGCGTTTCATGCAACTTGTCCATTGATGCTTTAAAAATAAAAGCGAAACTTTGCGTATTTTTTATGCCAAGTTAGAATTCTCTATGCATCTTTCTTCATACATATATAATGAACCATCAAAAGAACTCTATTGTGATATTACAACAATCCAAACTGAATTATATCACATAAATAAATATTTTTATTTTTATTTCAAATAAAGTATCTCGTACGTTTAACGAAATGGCAACAGTGAAAATATTGAATAAAAATGGAATTTGATTTTTGGATGGATTAAATTTTTAGTTATTTAAATTTTAAACAAACTTCTAATTTAAATTTTTAAATAAATTTGGAATGTAGCCTAATCTGATTTTTTGCTTCAAAATGACGTATCCCACTTGTCTGTGGGACTTGTGGTTCTTTCTGTAAAAGTGGGTGACGGACAGACGGACGGACGGACAGACGGACTGAACGATTATAAAACCTTCCACTTTTTACGTACGTAGTGTGGAAGCTAAAAGGTGATAACATTTAGAGTTCCTATTTAAAATGGATAGTAAAGTGGGGAACACTTGTCAAAGTGATGCGAAATTTATCAGAATGTCTTGTAATACAAAGAAAAACGTGTGCTTCGAACAGTTATGACAAATTTGAATGCTAAAGTAATGGATTTATGGAATAATGATGAAAATACTTCGACACATAGAAAACAATGTATCGGTCTCATCATATGATAATTTTCACATGAGGTTTGTCTCCTGACTTAACCAAGAAAGCTCTATATATTTCACGGATTTATGACCAAGTTCCATTGTTTCTTAGCTCCCCATATTACTATTAGTACATTATTCTAGTGCTCCATTATTCTTCACAAAACATAATTCCATTACTCCGTTATATATTATCAAGGTTTTTGACCATATTCCATTGCTCTATAGTTTCACTAGTACGATGCTTCATTGCTTTACACCAAATAAATGACATCGCTTCACAATATACAATGTCAAAAATGTGTTCTCAAATGTGATATTAATGTTCTGACTTTCAAGAGCATCATTGATTCATAATAGCTCCTAATGTATTGTTCTCAAATTTAAAAACAAGCATTTAATATCATGTTCTTATTTTTTTGGGGAAATTTGATCGGATGGTAGAAGGTTGTTATCGACGTGCGGGTTTAAACTCATGATGTGAGGAACCGTGGTAAGCCTAATAAGTGTGTGATCCAACTGTGCCATCCACTGCCGTACCAGGCCAACTACGGGCACTCGCTAGCACTGCCGTAGGTAGGTAAACAGCAGTATCTCAACTAATGACTTGGACCATTGCAGTAAACACTCCATAACTTTAATCAGTTATAAAATATACTAAAACACCGATTATTTTAGGGCAAAAGTGGTTAAATTCATTGTTGTGATTACTGCAGTTTACCTGCTCACCGCAGACTGGCGAGTAGGATTTTGAATATTTGAAGTTGCCTTGTGGCAAACCGCCACCAGATGTATTGAATTTTAAGAACAGATATGATCTCAATTTTGAGGTTTCAGTGTTTTTTTTTAATATTCTTCTCACAATAAAAATGAACATCCCAGTAGTAATTCTTAATAGTTTCATATTTAACAGTGTATTTCACGTCATTCTGGCAAGCGAACTTATACATCAGCTATTATACAATGAACATTATATTTTGAATAGGAGATTTAATTATATTCTTTCTCTTATATGACAGCAAAATATCGCCCAATCACAATAAATTATCACCATTCATTCGTCAAAAGCGAGACGGTCCTCGCCGTTTATTCGGCGAGCCCGATGCCATATTTTACAAGCATCATTTCGCCTTCTAATCCGCTTTCTTAAGGTCCCGAGAAATAAAGTCTGGAAACTGAAGATGGGCGTAATGGTTATTCCCGGATGATAAATGACAAGCGATTTATAACGCAAAAACACAGCTTATTTATTTACTTCGATATTTTTTAAAGTAAAATGTCATAGAAAATCTTTGGGGAAATTTTTTAGCTTGTAAAAAAGACATTTGGGTATTTTCCATTCAAAATTATTTTTTCTTCATAATACACAATTTAAAATTCAGTAAAAGTTTTACGCATTAGAATATATTCAATATACAAATACATAGCATTTATATGGGCTTAATGAAGAAGTTTAAACTTCCAAAAGCACAACATTATTTTAAATTTTCAAAAGGTATTCGTGTTTAAAAATTTATTTAATTTAAAACTATATGATACTTAAGGTCATTGAGTTTAATACCGTATAAAAGCACTTTATCATTATTTCTTAGCAGGAAAAGGATTCGTGTTCAACGGTTGTATAATAATAAATTCGTCATTTTCTATAAAGATAAACGCTAAAATATAACGCCAAATCCTTCTATTTCAATTTTACGTTGCTAAATTTTCTACCATATTCTCTGAAATGTCGACACAGATTAACGTACCAGGTGCTCAAATATTTTGAACAAAATAAGCATTATTCATTCGTGATTAATTTGTATCTAAAGTTCCGTTTTCGTTGTTATAACGATATTTGAAGAAGATAAGGTTGAATTATGGTCGCACTAGAGCTACGCAATGGCTATAAAAGACTTGTTTCTTAATTTAAAACCACAGCGAATTGACGAGTAGACAGGCACCCAAAGCTACTTTTAAGGAAGGCATCGTACGCGGCCTTCGTCGAGATTTTGGAACATATTTAGAGAGCACTCCCTCTATACGTACTTTGTCGGGGTTTTTTCACAGCACATATCGTTTATAGGTCGTCAGTTATTGTGGAAATGTCATGGCCTGAACCTGGGACCTTCGTATGCAAGTCAAGCGCTTTACCGACTGGGCTACTCAGCCCTCGATACCGGAAGATAAATCTTCCAAAGTTTCAAAGAGGTTTTGATTAATATACAGCTACCGAAAAACGTAAAGTTTGCTTAAATTAAATTTAGATGTCAAATAAGCACTATGCATCTTTATCTTAGTTATTATCTATTAAAATGATTGCGACATTAAGTTTTGTCGAGTTTCAGTATTTAAAGACAAATAGAAGAAACAGTAAAAGGCAGTTCAAATACATCTAAATTATTTTTAAGAGTAAGTTTAAATGGATAAATTAAAAATCCAATATTAATTAATATACTTGCAATTTGTTTGAGAAGAGCTTTAAAAATATTTATTAAATAGTATACCATCAAAATTAATTTTTATTTTCAGTTTATTTAACACACTTTTTTTGAAACATACATGTTTCCCATTTTCAACAGTCTCCTAAAAGAGAAACAAATTTGCAATAATAATAATATCCTACCAAATTAAATTAATACAAACTCTAACCAGAATATATTTTTAATGAATACAACAAACATTTTCGATTTTACTAAACATATATTGACGTTTCTTACTATCTACCATAAATTTCCAAACTTTTCCCCCATTATCATAAATAAAAGAATAGCAAATAATTAGGTTCTTAGCAAAATTCAGGAAGATAATATGATAAATAAGTAGCATGTGGGAAGACGATATCATAATGGTCGCTAGATAAGCAATCCAATTATTATCAAAGTTTATGATCCCGTCGTTTTGATGGGAAACGTTTAGATTTATTTTGGTCATCTCCAGTCAGAATCAATAAAAGTTCAGAGTTTTCCGTCCTTTTATTTGCCAATTGTTCGACCCTTATTATTTCTCAAATATAGACGGGTATGTAAACAAAGCAATGAGGGTTGTGCCCAGCAGGAAATGACTGCTTTTTTGGAACTTTTTTTTTAATACAATATACGATCTATAGAAGGTGTTCCCTATTTCTAAGTTGCCTAAATACTACTATACTGTAAAACTTTTGTGTAAATTGCGATAAAGGTACTCCATGAAACTGATGACTGAGCTGTCTTCAGCTTTATGGAGTAACGTTACACTGCATTTGTGGTGAAACGGTACACCCTAAAATAAGAGTAAGTTTGAAGTTTTCTAATGCTGTATAGTGTAACGGTACTCCATAAAGCTGAGGCAAAACATGCTACCACCAGTTTCATGGAGTAACGTTACAGCAAATTTTTACAGAGCAATAAAAAATAATGAAATGTAAAATTTTGTAAATGACGTAATGGAAATTGTTTTTTGAAAATCAATACAGCTATAGAATAATAGAACAATAGAATATGATAAACAAAAGGAAAGTACAATCAAGAATTTTACAGTTTGAGGCAAAGAAAAGGTCTCATTTGAATCCACATACAACCATAAGAAGAGAGTTGCACTGTAAAAAAATCTTTTAGAAAACAGTAACTCTACCGAGAATATCTGTTGAATGTACGAATGTTTTCTGTATTGCTTTGTTACTGAAAATTTCTTTTAATAGTGTATCTCTCTTCGGATTTTAAGTCCTACCAAAATTACTTGGTCACTCCATTATCCCATCAACTCATTGATTTCTGTTTTATTAATTTATTATTATCGCATCCACTCACAAAACGTGCAGAGTAACAATCTCACACGAACAAATTGTAATAAAATAAACATTAAATTAAACAGCTGACATACTTTCGATTGTTTACAGAAACTGACGACTTTCGGTCGCTATTAGTGGTTGACGTGTTTTAAAGTTTAAATAAATGGAATACACACTGAACTAGTTATCTTTTTCCCAAATGCATATCAAAACAATGGCCACTTCGACTGTATGCTACCGGCACCCTTAAATTGCTATAAAAATGTCACTCTATTCTAATTCATAAAAATATTTAATTCTTAAGAAAAGATAGTATTTCCAATGATTTTTTTTACAAAAGCTCTCTTTTTAGATTGTATTTAAATTTAATTGGCTTAACTGGGACAATTTGATCTGACTAATCTCCGGAGAAAATCGAACGCTTCGAATATATATTTTATCTTATAAAATATCTTATAAAAATATTTCATTTCAAAATAAGTGAGGCCAGTTAGAAACAAAAGAAAGTACCCCGTATAAGTCACAAAAATGAAATGCTTGACATAATCCCTTTCCCCAGTTAAGTTTGCCTGGATACCACTTCGTTCGAATAAACGATACAAAGTATCATTAAATTTTAATCCATCTTCAAGAAAATGTTCTTTAAGGATTAGAATTTAAGTGGACCAATGAGATATTTTTTAATCGAAGTTTTAAGAGAAAAGAAATCAGATTTGTTGGATTAAATCGAATTAATTAAATCAAAACAATGTTATTTTTTTATATTTCTCTGTTTAATCATAACCTTATAATATTATGTTTGGAAAATATTTTTTCTTAAATTATCAACTTAAGTTTTAATATTTTTCTACATAATGATATAGGGATTATTAAGCAAATTACCAATTTTTTAATGACCATATAAATATTAGGATTTTGAAGGATTTAGCTAAATTCGTTGAAAAATACTATTGCGCAAATTATTTTCTTTTCTTTGTTTACATTGCATATTTATTTCTTTATTTGATTTGATTATAAATTAAAAATGTTTCGCAATTAATTTTCTGTCATATAATATCGATAACAGAAAAGCTAAGAAATTAATCTTAAGTCATCGCAGAAAGGTACGCTTTTTTTATTTAAAGTACTACTTTTAAAAATATACAATTTCCAGACTTAGATTGTTAGAAGAGAAAATGTGAAGAAAGTTTACCTTTTTTTTTTATAAAACTTCGGGTTTTGGGAATTAATGGTCTTGCTAAAATTAAAATAGCTCATTAAAGTGATCATTAAAGTGAATTTTCAACAAAATAAGTTTTGACTATAAATTAACTAAAATGAGCTATTGATTGTCTCGTCTAATTATTCCACAAAATAAAGTTACTGAATTACTTTCTCATTCTTAAAAAAATTACATCTTTAAAATAATTAAATTAAACAACATTGCTGTTCATTCTGTCCACCCGATTTCAAAGGATGCTTTCATTTTCAAGCCTTATTTTCATTTATAACAAAAACACACCCTCAGAGTAATTTATATATGAACCATATGTACTTCATTATTACGTTTACAAATATTTCCGAGTGCACACTGTTAAAAATTGTTTGCTTGGTTTCAATATAATAATGGTAGCTGCAACGGCTCGAAATGTTTCGCCATGTTTTCGGCTGAACTATTTTTTTTAGTTTTGGAAACCTGAGAAAGGATTCAACCTAATTCCGAAAATATGGTGAAACATTTCACCACACAGCTATTGACCACACATCTACCTAGTAGCAGCTATTGCAGCTACTAGGAACCATATTTTTAGTGAAACCAAGCGCCACATTTTTAACAGTGCAGTGCCAGTTTCTATCTTACACAGTACGCAGAAAAGGGCACTTCTTTCACTCAATAGAAGAAGCTTCTCTTTTTCGCGTACAATGCTGTAACCTGCAACTCGACTCTAACGAAACCGACAGCTTGGTAGTCGGTTTCGTAAGAGTCGGGTATGGTTGAATCAATAAAATCCAAACATATTTTTAAAAAAGTGGGAAGAATACAATTTTTTATCAGAAGCTACTAAACATTCCCCGTCGTAGTATAAAAATTCCTTAAAGGAAAATTAAATCCCAAAATTTTTGTAATGTTTGATTTCAAAATTAATTATAAATTAGGATAAATCCAGCAGATCTGAAGACAAATTGTACTTACCCTTCAACTCACGTTAAAAATCAAGCAAAAGTTATTTTATACAGCAAATGTATTAGATTAGGTATGTTCAAGAACTTCATAGTAATTTAAAATAGTATTTCAGCGTCTCATTCTTACGTATTCAATAGAATTTTAATTAAAAGTGTGGATGATGTCTGATCTTGTAGTGTTATTGAACCGCAGGAAAACTTTGGAGCAGCTCCAACTATTTGCAAGTTCAAAATGCCGCTCCAAACGTTGTCTGACAGCGTCAGAGATCTTAATGAATCTACAAATCTTTCATTAAATTCTTATTTATTATTCTTATTTAGTTATTGTTCTCTTCAATATGGCCCTGGTATTACTAAAGTGGAAGGGGTCTGCGAATGGACAATTGGTGTTTCGTTTTCTTTTAGAAATAGTTTATATTTACTTTAATATTAGTAATTATGATAGATGATTAATAATAATTAATTTCTCGAATTAACTAATGAATAGGAACAATTATTAATTTTAAATAATTTATACAAAGTATGTGTGTGTGATGAACAATTATATTTCCAATTCCAAGTACGGTTCTAGAACTGGAGCCCCTTTTTAAAATGATATAAAATTCAACAACATAATATAAGAATAGTATTTTGTGTTACAAAAATTAATGAGCAATGGAAAGATGAACTAATGGAACGTATAAAATTATTAACTCCGTTAGGACATAAGGACATATTGTCCTGGTTAAACCAAGGGACGCGTTAGTATGGACTATTTTAATAGAGAAACAGCGCTTTTTATCAGTAGAATTTTTGTGTCTCTTTTTATAATAAACTGATTCAGTAGTCTTACTTTATAATATAACTTCTCCGTTGATTGTCTCCTAACAATATTCAATCACGTAATTTTGCTTTCCGTATATCATATAAACAGTTCGTAACTTAGAAGTGTATTTCTAAAATCTGGGGAATACTCGTGTATGTCTGATAGAAGCTAATGGGATTAACCATATCTGATCTCGAAAATGTGCAGTTAGAGGAGTGGTAGCACGCCAGAATTGAATGATGATGAAATAGAAACTATGTTTATTTGTTGTACATTGGTTTAGTTGGGAACTATAAACATATGTTATGACAGATAAGACAAAAATTGGTGTTGAAAACATTCAAACAGATTCACAAGTTAAGTTTTCACTTACTTCAACGCTAGTTCGTTGTTTTTAACAAACATTTAAAATAGTTTAAATGTACTCCAGTTTAGTTGCATTTCTATAATTGTTCTTCTACATTTGCTGCTAGCCAAATTTAAAAATGTCCTACTATTAAAAAACAGTCTGTTAATAAACAATCAATCATTATTATTATAGATGGTTTTCTTGACTGGAAAACAGTTGACGTCATAAAGGTTATCTAATAAACGCATATCTAGGTGGTGCCACGCGCTGGAATACCCTCTAAAAAGGAGGCTTTATGTACCAAAATTATTATCTAATACATACTTATAACAGTTATAATATAGTTAAATAATTAAACTGGGAATGTGATTATGTTGCTACTATAGATTTAAAGAACATAAATACTATTTTCAATGCATGATTATAAAACAGAAATATTTTAAAATCAATTTAGAAAATATATTTTTGAAATGCTGGCTTAATAAAAGCAAAAGCAAACTCAAAACTGCCTAGTACCCAAATTAGCTCATTAGAATTAATCAACTACATTATTAAAGATGCATGCAACTAAATACTTTCCGAAATAGTTAGATCAACGATGAAATTAAAACCACCTAAATTCCCTATTGCAATTCCCTATTGTAAAAAGTATGCATCATAACTATTTTCAAAATAAATATAATAATAAGATTGTTTTTCGGTGCCGTTTTTGCTTGGTCTATGCGGGTATTTTCCTTTATTATCGAAATGATTTATGACTTTAAGCATAGAATTTTCAGTGCTACGCTGTGAGTATGATAAACTTGTAACTAAAACAAGTAGTTTTGTAACAGAATCTGTCACTAACCCGCTTCCACACAACATTTGTGTTTAACAGGAGAAAACGCGCCGAACATAGCATTAATTCTATATTAAACATTTACACGCTAAATTTGGCTAGTTTCATTTATTTTCTTTCGAAAATTCAATAATTATTTGTTATAGTTTGCAAAAATTAATTTATATTTCAAAGAATAAATATGCAATATTCCTCGCTTTTAAATAGAATGAAAACATTTGATATCAGCCTACAAAGAATCCGTAGTGAAATATATTTGACGTCATTTCAAACTGATCGATGTCGTAAAAATAAATTTATTTCAATTTATTGTCTAAAAGAATTAAAGTTTCTCGAGCGATTTTTGCGAATGACAATGGTGATTTAATTCTAATAAAAATGGCTTCGTATGCTTTTTAAATGAGCATTAAATTTTGCAGTTTTTTAAATAAGTGAAGCACTTCGAATTCTACTTCTTTTCTGAAATTTTCAATGTATTCTAATTTTGATGCGCTGAATTTTTTGACGTATCACACTTGTCCGTAGCATTTGTAGTTTGGACTATGAAAGTGGGTGGCGGACGGACAGATAGAAGGACTGAACGATTATAATACCTTCCACTTTTTACGTTATAAACGTAGTGTGGAAGCTAACCATGTTGATAATTGATTAATGGATTTCAAAAAGAACTATAATGGAGGCTAATACCAACCGGCAATAAGTTTTGCAACAGTTATAATCGCATAGTATCATTTCAAAAAAAAATTCTTAATTAAATTCATTTTAATGTGTAACAAAATCAGATTTTAGAGTTTTGCGTAGAAAAATTTGCGATTTTTTTCTGCAGATTCTCATAACATTTCAAACCGTTCTCTTAATTTAGAATAATTATTAGAAAAACACAAGTATTAAATTCAAATAATTTAACTCGGATTGTAATTTTAATCCTCATTGACGTCTATTTCAATAATTTTAAGGCTTGTAAAACGGTTATTTTAAATTAAAATAACATAACACTATTTTATTGTCAATTTCTAAAACAAATTAAACTATCTTTGGCAACTGCTTCCTTAATAATAATTTTAATATAATCTATAAAGAATTTTTGAACCTAAGCCATTATTGTTTACGTAGACTGAATTAACGAAGCCTTAACATATCACGAACCGTAACTTAGAGTATTAAATAACACAAAAATCAAATTCGATTTTAACTATGCTCTATCTCTTACAACGTTGGCAAACTAAATTATCGATATGGAAATTGTTGGATTAAATCGAATTAATTAAATCAAAACAATGTTATTTTTTTATATTTCTCTGTTTAATCATAACCTTATAATATTATGTTTGGAAAATATTTTTTCTTAAATTATCAACTTAAGTTTTAATATTTTTCTACATAATGATATAGGGATTATTAAGCAAATTACCAATTTTTTAATGACCATATAAATATTAGGATTTTGAAGGATTTAGATAAATTCGTTGAAAAAGACTATTGCGCAAATTATTTTCTTTTCTTTGTTTCCATTGCATATTTATTTCTTTATTTGATTTGATTATAAATTAAAAATGTTTCGCAATTAATTTTCTGTCATATAATATCGATAACAGAAAAGCTAAGAAATTAATCTTAAGTCATCGCAGAAAGGTACGCTTTTTTATTTAAAGTACTACTTTTAAAAATATACAATTTCCAGACTTAGATTGTTAGAAGAGAAAATGTGAAGAAAGTTTACCTTTTTTTTTTATAAAACTTCGGGTTTTGGGAATTAATGGTCTTGCTAAAATTAAAATAGCTCATTAAAGTGATCATTAAAGTGAATTTTCAACAAAATAAGTTTGACTATAAATTAACTAAAATGAGCTATTGATTGTCTCGTCTAATTATTCCACAAAATAAAGTTACTGAATTACTTTCTCATTCTTAAAAAAATTACATCTTTAAAATAATTAAATTAAACAACATTGCTGTTCATTCTGTCCACCCGATTTCAAAGGATGCTTTCATTTTCAAGCCTTATTTTCATTTATAACAAAAACACACCCTCAGAGTAATTTATATATGAACCATATGTACTTCATTATTACGTTTACAAATATTTCCGAGTGCACACTGTTAAAAATTGTTTGCTTGGTTTCAATATAATAATGGTAGCTGCAACGGCTCGAAATGTTTCGCCATGTTTTCGGCTGAACTATTTTTTTAGTTTTGGAAACCTGAGAAAGGATTCAACCTAATTCCGAAAATATGGTGAAACATTTCACCACACAGCTATTGACCACACATCTACCTAGTAGCAGCTATTGCAGCTACTAGGAACCATATTTTTAGTGAAACCAAGCGCCACATTTTTAACAGTGCAGTGCCAGTTTCTATCTTACACAGTACGCAGAAAAGGGCACTTCTTTCACTCAATAGAAGAAGCTTCTCTTTTTCGCGTACAATGCTGTAACCTGCAACTCGACTCTAACGAAACCGACAGCTTGGTAGTCGGTTTCGTAAGAGTCGGGTATGGTTGAATCAATAAAATCCAAACATATTTTTAAAAAAGTGGGAAGAATACAATTTTTTATCAGAAGCTACTAAACATTCCCCGTCGTAGTATAAAAATTCCTTAAAGGAAAATTAAATCCCAAAATTTTTGTAATGTTTGATTTCAAAATTAATTATAAATTAGGATAAATCCAGCAGATCTGAAGACAAATTGTACTTACCCTTCAACTCACGTTAAAAATCAAGCAAAAGTTATTTTATACAGCAAATGTATTAGATTAGGTATGTTCAAGAACTTCATAGTAATTTAAAATAGTATTTCAGCGTCTCATTCTTACGTATTCAATAGAATTTTAATTAAAAGTGTGGATGATGTCTGATCTTGTAGTGTTATTGAACCGCAGGAAAACTTTGGAGCAGCTCCAACTATTTGCAAGTTCAAAATGCCGCTCCAAACGTTGTCTGACAGCGTCAGAGATCTTAATGAATCTACAAATCTTTCATTAAATTCTTATTTATTATTCTTATTTAGTTATTGTTCTCTTCAATATGGCCCTGGTATTACTAAAGTGGAAGGGGTCTGCGAATGGACAATTGGTGTTTCGTTTTCTTTTAGAAATAGTTTATATTTACTTTAATATTAGTAATTATGATAGATGATTAATAATAATTAATTTCTCGAATTAACTAATGAATAGGAACAATTATTAATTTTAAATAATTTATACAAAGTATGTGTGTGTGATGAACAATTATATTTCCAATTCCAAGTACGGTTCTAGAACTGGAGCCCCTTTTTAAAATGATATAAAATTCAACAACATAATATAAGAATAGTATTTTGTGTTACAAAAATTAATGAGCAATGGAAAGATGAACTAATGGAACGTATAAAATTATTAACTCCGTTAGGACATAAGGACATATTGTCCTGGTTAAACCAAGGGACGCGTTAGTATGGACTATTTTAATAGAGAAACAGCGCTTTTTATCAGTAGAATTTTTGTGTCTCTTTTATAATAAACTGATTCAGTAGTCTTACTTTATAATATAACTTCTCCGTTGATTGTCTCCTAACAATATTCAATCACGTAATTTTGCTTTCCGTATATCATATAAACAGTTCGTAACTTAGAAGTGTATTTCTAAAATCTGGGGAATACTCGTGTATGTCTGATAGAAGCTAATGGGATTAACCATATCTGATCTCGAAAATGTGCAGTTAGAGGAGTGGTAGCACGCCAGAATTGAATGATGATGAAATAGAAACTATGTTTATTTGTTGTACATTGGTTTAGTTGGGAACTATAAACATATGTTATGACAGATAAGACAAAAATTGGTGTTGAAAACATTCAAACAGATTCACAAGTTAAGTTTTCACTTACTTCAACGCTAGTTCGTTGTTTTTAACAAACATTTAAAATAGTTTAAATGTACTCCAGTTTAGTTGCATTTCTATAATTGTTCTTCTACATTTGCTGCTAGCCAAATTTAAAAATGTCCTACTATTAAAAAACAGTCTGTTAATAAACAATCAATCATTATTATTATAGATGGTTTTCTTGACTGGAAAACAGTTGACGTCATAAAGGTTATCTAATAAACGCATATCTAGGTGGTGCCACGCGCTGGAATACCCTCTAAAAAGGAGGCTTTATGTACCAAAATTATTATCTAATACATACTTATAACAGTTATAATATAGTTAAATAATTAAACTGGGAATGTGATTATGTTGCTACTATAGATTTAAAGAACATAAATACTATTTTCAATGTATGATTATAAAACAGAAATATTTTAAAATCAATTTAGAAAATATATTTTTGAAATGCTGGCTTAATAAAAGCAAAAGCAAACTCAAAACTGCCTAGTACCCAAATTAGCTCATTAGAATTAATCAACTACATTATTAAAGATGCATGCAACTAAATACTTTCCGAAATAGTTAGATCAACGATGAAATTAAAACCACCTAAATTCCCTATTGCAATTCCCTATTGTAAAAAGTATGCATCATAACTATTTTCAAAATAAATATAATAATAAGATTGTTTTTCGGTGCCGTTTTTGCTTGGTCTATGCGGGTATTTTCCTTTATTATCGAAATGATTTATGACTTTAAGCATAGAATTTTCAGTGCTACGCTGTGAGTATGATAAACTTGTAACTAAAACAAGTAGTTTTGTAACAGAATCTGTCACTAACCCGCTTCCACACAACATTTGTGTTTAACAGGAGAAAACGCGCCGAACATAGCATTAATTCTATATTAAACATTTACACGCTAAATTTGGCTAGTTTCATTTATTTTCTTTCGAAAATTCAATAATTATTTGTTATAGTTTGCAAAAATTAATTTATATTTCAAAGAATAAATATGCAATATTCCTCGCTTTTAAATAGAATGAAAACATTTGATATCAGCCTACAAAGAATCCGTAGTGAAATATATTTGACGTCATTTCAAACTGATCGATGTCGTAAAAATAAATTTATTTCAATTTATTGTCTAAAAGAATTAAAGTTTCTCGAGCGATTTTTGCGAATGACAATGGTGATTTAATTCTAATAAAAATGGCTTCGTATGCTTTTTAAATGAGCATTAAATTTTGCAGTTTTTTAAATAAGTGAAGCACTTCGAATTCTACTTCTTTTCTGAAATTTTCAATGTATTCTAATTTTGATGCGCTGAATTTTTTGACGTATCACACTTGTCCGTAGCATTTGTAGTTTGGACTATGAAAGTGGGTGGCGGACGGACAGATAGAAGGACTGAACGATTATAATACCTTCCACTTTTTACGTTATAAACGTAGTGTGGAAGCTAACCATGTTGATAATTGATTAATGGATTTCAAAAAGAACTATAATGGAGGCTAATACCAACCGGCAATAAGTTTTGCAACAGTTATAATCGCATAGTATCATTTCAAAAAAAAATTCTTAATTAAATTCATTTTAATGTGTAACAAAATCAGATTTTAGAGTTTTGCGTAGAAAAATTTGCGATTTTTTTCTGCAGATTCTCATAACATTTCAAACCGTTCTCTTAATTTAGAATAATTATTAGAAAAACACAAGTATTAAATTCAAATAATTTAACTCGGATTGTAATTTTAATCCTCATTGACGTCTATTTCAATAATTTTAAGGCTTGTAAAACGGTTATTTTAAATTAAAATAACATAACACTATTTTATTGTCAATTTCTAAAACAAATTAAACTATCTTTGGCAACTGCTTCCTTAATAATAATTTTAATATAATCTATAAAGAATTTTTGAACCTAAGCCATTATTGTTTACGTAGACTGAATTAACGAAGCCTTAACATATCACGAACCGTAACTTAGAGTATTAAATAACACAAAAATCAAATTCGATTTTAACTATGCTCTATCTCTTACAACGTTGGCAAACTAAATTATCGATATGGAAAAAGATAAGAAAATATTCTCACTCTTTTTGAATTTAGATGCGGAAACATGTTTTTTTTATAAAGTTAAGCGAAATTCGTCACATATTTTTTAAATATTCTTTTGGGATATAGTTTGCCTTTTTTTCTATAAATAGGTTTTTTTGATCAAAACTATTTTTAAAATAATATAAACAATCAAGAAAAATGCAATTGCAGCATAAACAGTGATGTTAAGGAAGAATTTTATTTTTCTGAAATTAGGGTAAGGTATTCAACTTTGAAGTAGTTTTTAACAAAATATTTTTCTCGTTTTTTAATGCAGCTCTACTCGTTTTCAATGATCCAATAATGCAATTCATTTATTTCGTAAAATTTTAATCATATTTTTTGCAAATCTAGTGTTTTACATCCACAACTACTAGGCTGAGAATTGAACATTTTAAGGGTATGAAGATCATTAAGACAAGACAAAATCGAATTTTCAATGTAAACACTAAACCGGGCCCCAATTCACACCCAATCACATCTATAAAGGCCCAGATGTCACAGCAAATTTATTAAAAATGGAAATGGTTCCACTCAGATGTGGGAAATCCTAAACGGCCCTGATGCACCTTTATTAGCAGAGGCTGTGGTAAAGACTTTGGACGGAATTTAGAGACTTTTATTCATTACTTAATATTTAATTGTATTCATGTACAGAGGAACAAAAAATATTAGTAAATGTGGAATTATTTTATAAATATCTTAATTTGGTTACAAGATAAGACGTTTGTCGTATTCAGATTTCGTTGCATAGAATGCATGTTTATGTGCTTTAGATTATTTGTAAAAAGAGAAAAAACAAATTTAATATAACAATTGCGAATATGATCTAAACACAGGGTCCATTTTCATGTTATACACGAGAGTACGTATAGTAAATCATGGCCATTATTTCATGATCGAAAATTATCTTGCTATTTTATTAAAAATATGTGGATCATAGTTATTTAATGTGTAAAACTTTGAAAAATGTGCATAAATTGTTTGAATAAGGTAATAACTCCAAGAATTTCAAGTTGAGAATATTCGTTACTTAGAATAAGGAAATAACTCTTAGAGTTAATTCCTTATTCAAAGGAACATCCATCCGGATTGCCGTAAGTGCCTATACAAAGGAAATACCAATTAAGCGGGAAAAAATTGAAGATGTTTAAAATATCATTAAGTATATTCCGGAAGAGCATAAACAATTTTACAAAAACATGTTTCGAAGACCAACAACAATGGCAGAAAGTAGTTGCAGTAGATGATGTAGTAAAGATGAAAATTGATTTCTTCATGTTGTATTTATTGGTTTGTTTGCATGTTTGTATGTTTGTTTGCATGTTTGCATTTTTGTTTGTTTGTTTGTCTATCCATTCATTTATTTATTTATTTAATTGCTATCACCATAAAGAACAAGTCCATTTACAGGTAAAGGACTAAAACAAGACAGATCACAAATACAAAAAAACTAAAATTAATTACCAAAGAAAAACAAGTAATAAAAATTTTAAAATACAAAATTAAGGTCAATTATAAAATATGGATAAAACAGCGAAGCCAGCAAAAAGTGTACAACAAGAAATAAATTAATTGGACAAGATATTAGACAAGCATCTCTTCTTAAACTCAGTTATAAGACATAAAAAAAATATATCAACTCATATTTTAACGGCTCAATTTATCAATTTATAATGTAATACGAGACTGTGTTGTTCAGAACATCACAAATGCTTGATCCACTACATTGAACTGACTTTATAAATCATATTATATTTTGAAGTAAGATTTAAAGTTATTTTAATTTGCATTTTTTTTTCAAATTCAAGTAATGTAAAACGGTTAAATTTGAGAATTAAAAGAATAAATTGTCATAACTAATGCATTATTTGATATTTTAACTACTAACAGAGGAAAAAAACATAATTTTTCTTTTAAATTGACTATTACTTAGTTTAAGAATTCCAAAATGTGTGTGTGTCGTTACTTTGAATAAGGAAATAAACTCTACGACTTTCAGCTTTAAATTAGCTTTTTTTTTAAAGTCAAAACAACTAATCTGAAGTAAGTAAGTAGTGAATCAGCGTAAAGGGTGTGCCATTAAAATTTTTTAAGAAAACTGTCCGAAATGATGGATTTAGAAATGTTTTTTTCTATTTCGCAAAATTCTCAGTTTTGGAGTTACTTCCATATTCAAACAGCCGATTTAATTTTAGTTTAGCGATATCGTATGTTTCATTCATTTTTTTATAACTAAAAAGTTATTAATTTAAAAAAATAGCTACAGTAATCTTATATTAATTGAATAAAGTTTAAAAATAAGTATATTTTTAACGTTTGCTGCTAACAAAAAAAAATTGTGAAATGATTGAAAAAAAACGTTCCAAGCTAAATACCTTTTTCCAAGTTTGCGTCTGAAGATTAAACTTTGTATAACGTTAAACTAGGATGTACGCAGTTAGAGTTGTAATGCCGTTAAACTGGACAAATTGTAATCTAAACTAACAAATTAAGTCACGTAATCAAAGCCAGTAAATGCCTCTTTTTTTATTTTGCAGACATCCAGTCTATATGTTAGGGCTTTTTTTTTTAAACCTAGATCACCAGACATCTGACCATCAAAGCTAACCCTTTGACTAGACGACTTCCGTGTAAAATGTAAGGTATTGAGTTACCAAAAGCAAGAAAACCCTAAATAAAGGTAATCTTTCAAAGGACCTTATGCAAATGGAGGAAATTACGAGGTTAGAAGTTGATTGAAAAGATTGTTTCAGTGTAGAAAACCATCACTAAAAAACAGAAATGCGTTGTTGCATCATTCTAAGGTCGTTGAAGATTTGAACTGTAATTCTTTTTGTTTTCACTAGAAGTTAGGTAGTTTACTTTCAAACGCTGTATTATTGAGCGCTCTAACTATCATTAATGATAAAAAAATTCAAAATATTTCAAGGATTTTTTAAGGTATTATAAAAAATTTTATCAAAAATAATTTTCTAAAAGATATTTCTGAATTTTTAAAACCTTTTTTCGCCCTTTATTGCGCAAGGATTGTTTCAGATGACGTAGCTCTTTCCAATTTTCAGTCTTTCTATTGCGATTTCATTGCTTGTTTCGGTTTCACTCTCAATGCAAGGTCTTTTCGTTTGCTATGTTCTATTTTAGGGTTAAAAATATTAAAACTATAATTTGCAAGTAATGTTTCAAAAGCATGTAAATGCGTCGAAAACATTCACATGTCCAAGTTGAAATAATCTTTAATTTATTTTTATGTTATATGATATTAAAGGCTATTTATTAATCGAAACATATGTAATTCCAGCAGGACCAAAAATATAAGCAATACCACCAGGACTGTTGCCTCTCAAGCCATGATACATGCCCATTAAACGTGAGATATGCCCTATTGCTAAAAGCTTAATGAAATTTTGTTGTTACATTTACACACCTTGACAATAATACACAAAAAAATTAAAGCCCCGCAAAACTAAATTCAATGCAGTGCACGTTAATTAACAATTGCATTTCTTATGAATTCTAAACTACAAACATTCCCATTACTTAGTAGGACATCTAAACATTTCAAATTTTTATTACATTCAGAGCTATATTAAATCATTTCTCCCCATTTGAATAAAAAAAAACACCAAAACCGCTTCAATTCCGACCACGTTGAAGTAAATGCCTCTAGCGGCGCGGAAAGTCATCTAAAATCATCGAGTAATTTTCTCTGTTTTCCCATGAGGATAACGGGTAGGACTAATGGCGCTTAAAATATAACATTACGACGACTTTTCCTTTAAGAAAGAGCGCGTTAGTTGGGTAATTCACTTTTCCTATGGAAAAAAGTTAATTACTTTGATAGTTGTATTCACCCCCCCCCCCCCTTTGTAGCACTTTTGGTGAAACAACTTTAGCTTTCACGAACGATGATGCGATAAAGACTTAAGAGGATGGGTTGGTTTTTGTGCGGTAACCATCTCCTTTGAATTTATTCAATGGATCTTAAGCGCTAATGCTAATACCCGAATTATCTCGTTAATAAAGTTTTTTGAGTGCTGATGCTGATCTATCTCTTTAATAAACCAAAGTGATATTTGGGTTTGTGTGTTAATTTGTCCCTTTTGATTAAGTTTGATTGAATTTAATGAAAGCTTTTAATTTCAATTTCAAAATATATCTTTATTACTGGCAGTGATATTGTTGGGATTTCCTTTTATGCCGTTTTTATTTTATTTAATTTTCTACACTGTTAAAAAAATCTGTAAAAGAATGGAGAAACTCTGGAAATCTTACATCTAGACACTATATAAAAAAATAATGATTAAAAAATTAAGATCACCTGTAAAGTAACTTAGATGGATACTTGTAAATTTGCATGAGACTCCGTAACCTTATAGGGACTTTGAAACGCACAGTTACCTGGGACTCCGTAACCTTATTGAGAAATGCGGCTTTGAATGCTTTGAATATCAGTTTAGCGATGCCCGGACCCGCAGGGACCTCAACACCTTAACCGACTGGGCTCCCTAACCCTATCGAGTTGTATGAAAAATGCAGCGGGATCTTTACCAGATTTGGGCATTTTCGTTGCTTGGCAACAAAACGCAAATCACCAAATCGAGACCGGCCATTATATCACACTGTTCAGGTAATTTTAACAGGGGTCTATGGGAAAGACCTCTAACTCCTGATAACCTTCGTATTTGTTAAGATAAAATCCCTTTAGAGAGAAACAGATATCTCTGCAACAGAGCTCCAGAGAAACTTGGTTTCGCAGACGAAACGGAGAACTTACGTACAAAAACGGAGAAGCTGTTGATTTTTTTTTGTATATTTACAGACATTTTTTACGTGCATTATTTTATTAAATAACTTTTAAACCTTAATACCAACAATCTGTGAATTCTTTCTCGTTATATTTTTTACGTTTTTAATGTATGTTGTACGTTTAAAATAAGCCCATCTCTTACTATATGTCTCAATCATATACGTTCCTAACAATATCAACAAATGAACTACAAGACGCAGTGAAATTATCAGCCTTATATTTGCTGCACTATCAAGTTATTATATCGCTGTAGTTAACTATTTTTTAAGTAACAGAGAAGATTTTTTTTGGTTAGAATAACATTTGAAACTGGAATATGATGTATTTGAAAAAATAGTTAAAATACATTTTTGCTCTAGTTTTGTCAGAAACTACCATTCGATAAAATCATAGCACGTAATTATAAAACGTAAATAGCACATAAGCTGTAAAAAAATTAAAAAAATCAGAAGCATTTCTTATACGTTTCGCAAAATTCATACTGTTTTTTAATCATATATGTCATACTATGTTACATAAATAACAAATCTGGACAGATGTTTATGTCACTATGTTATTCACAAGTGCTTAGAGATCAATCTAATCTTCTGATATTCGTTTTCAGTCACTTCTCTAATCCTAAGGCTTAATGCAGGATTACAAGATTCAAGGAACAGTAAACAAAGAATTAGTGTCATATATGAATCAGAAAAATGATGCAACACAAAAGCATGAAAACATATTAGCGCAAAATATATGACAAATACTTATAATCCCTTGCTCATATTTTTAATTAGAATTTCCTCGAAGAATTGAAGTAAACGTTAAAAATGACTATGTGAGTTTTGGTAAGCCAAATAATAGTTTGTCAGGACAATAGATGAAAAGTATTTAATAAAAAGCGATTAGGCAGATTATTATTTAATCATATTAACAATTATTATTATTATTATTATTATTATTATTATAGGCAAGAGAAGATCGTATGTTTAATCTAAAAACTAACCAAGTCCAACTCACGCCAGCATTTTTTAGCAATATAGGAAATATCGCACCATGGATAAGTAGCGTAGCTGCAAAAAGCCATTTATTTCTGAAAAATTCCTCTCAAGTTCTTGAAATGATCTTTTCATTGCATTTCATTACGCAAAATAAAAGGATCTACTAACTGTATCTCAACTATTTTACTCATCGATTTAAAATTTTCTTTAATAGCAAGTTATAAACGTTTGTAGATTTGGGCATTCTTATATATTTCGTCATATTTGTCCCATACATCACTCTTTCCGTCACTCTTTCATCCCTACTCTGTATAAATCTGGATCGATGAGCTCGAAATTCCTTTTAAGTTTATTTCAACTAGTTTCAGGATATGCACTAGAACAGTTTGATTATTTTTTTCAATTCAAGACGAGGTGTTTGTATAATATTTTCACCGACGAAAATATTGAGATAATTTTGCAAAGAAATAAAATAAAATTTACTTAAACTATATTATAATTTATTCACCATTTATATTGTTATATACTTAAGAATTAACTAAATGGAGTTTGTACGATTATTTACTTAAATAATTTATTTAACTAAATTAATTTTATTTGAATAAAATTTTAATGAATGATGTGCATCTATTATAATAAAAATAAAAACAGTGTTGAGAATATTATATAACTGCGCATTTATTTTAATTTTATTTAAACTAAACGAATTTGAATAAAGACTATTTATATCATATAAAAAAGGAGAACATATTATTGAATACTTAAGGTAAATTATGTTTTACATTTAAATTTTAAAAAAATTACTTTGAGAAAATTTGTATGTATGTCTCCAGAATTTGTAGGTAACTTTGAAATTTTTATTTAAAATAGTTAATTTTTTGAAGCATTTTATGGCCTTCTGTAATATTTCGAATGTACACATTTTTATCAATAGTTATTAAAATAGCTTTTGTTTCTAATACAATACTCTGTTAAATTCTTTTTTTTTCACGTTCATAATTGCTGTAATAGAAAATTTAGTTTTCAACTATTGCCCTTAAATATGTACATAAAGTAATTCACTACTCAACATTTAAATTATACTTAAAAAATTCTACTACAAATACAATTGCTTAAATATACTGTACATAAAGTAACTCACTACTCAACATTTAAATTATACTTATATATAAAAAAATAGTAAATAAAAACATGCAATTTAAGTGAAATCAATATCAAAACAAGCGCTTCTTTCAGGAATATATAAAAATCATAATTTTTTTTTATTTATACTTTTTTTTTATTTTCGTGATCTATACTTTTTAATTGATACGACTCAAAATATTTCTTGCCAAATTTGTATGAAATATTCATAAACTTCCAGCCAAATCGGATTAAATTGATAACTATTATGTACTTTTCATTGGAAATTTTCCAGTACGTTAAAGCATAATTAATTCCCCCGTGGCTATTATTATAAAAGCATTAATTTATGCCACTAAAACACGAAAAAGAAATTTTCCTAATTCTCTGAATTTTATTGTTCTTATCCAAATAAAAATATCTTGGTATCTTCCCAAGATATGTCCCTCTGTAATTAGCACAGCTTTTCTTTTTTCTTAGAATAGTCATTAAGATGCAAGAATGGGAAAATATTGGGAGTGATTTTTTAGGAAATGGGAAGGGGGGAGATAGTCTCACTTCTTTTACCATTTAATTATGTAAGATGTTTGAAGAATGATGGCTTAATGATTATTATTTAATAAGTATTCTGCTTTTGAATGTTTTAATAAATAAGTTCAAAATTTGTAAGTTATAAGGAAGTAGTTCAGAATTTTTTGGCATCTTTCATTTTTTAATATAATTGTTGTAAATGTTGCGGAGGGTGCCAACTCTAATCATACCAATCGGGACGGAGTAGACAATTAAAAGTGTTATATTATAAGGCTGATAGGGTTGGAGGTGTTAAAGTTATGAATTATTTCTGATAATAAAAACAATTCCACAATTAATTCACAGGAATTCTCGAGAGCACTTGAACATAAGTGCTTGTATGCAGAGTCCAAAGTCCTGGCGGCGTTTGCGTACGATTTAGCTCTAAATAGACAACCGGAACGGCCACAGCGTCGTCAAATCTTCGTTGTGTTATACCCCACAAATAAACAGCCCGGCAGATAATTCGTTCAGATTAGAAAGGCTACGCCTATGGTGACGTCACACTACCACAAACATTTCCTTCTTATCCAGAAAGCAAACCACGACTCTTCCCGTTCGAATCGTCCATTCCATTTGCTGTCGACTCATATATAGAACTTATAACTTGATCCCGGGTCAAAAATACGAGGCGTACGTGGTTGTCTTAAAGCTCCCCAAGCTAGATATAGATTGCCAGAGACTTTTAAACAAAACCAAACTTCGCTGAAATTCCATATACTGTCGAGTAGTTTCTGAATTAGCCTCAAGATAGAAATTTTTCTAGAGGGCAGAGTGAAGGTTCGAATCCAAGCTACTACCAGCTATTCTATAAAACGTATATACACTGAAAAATAGTTTTAAAAAATTTACAATTTTGTACAGGGGGTGCAATGGTACAATGGGAGAGACGGGTTAGTTAAATCTGTGAAGTTCCGAAGGCTTTAGATTCCGATGTCATTCGAATTTACCTTTGGGTTCCAGCTCGTCTTTTCATCCATTTCACACGGATCATATCTGGTATAAGGCGCGAGTCTATATCCAAGCTACAAAATCCAAACATTCCATCTGATGTGAGTTACATCTATGACCAACCTAAGCATTGCCCTATAAATTACCTATCATTCGGATTCCATTTGTGGCATAAAGTATCGGTTGCGTCCGAGAAAAACAGTTTGTCATAATCATTGTTAGTTCAAAGAGAACGCATGTCCTGTTTGCAATTACCTGGATTTTGGCCGGAGAAATGGCTTTTGGCAGAGGTCCCGAATTACATAATCGAGGAAAACTTTCTCGGATAGTAAGTGCTCGCAGAGTTTATAAAAATTTCGAATAATGACATTCCATTAGGGTTGTTTGGATTTGGTTTTAAATAGAATCAAAATTGCACCTTTGCTCCGACATACTTGAGGTTGAAATAGAATACTTTATTTAGAGGTTCGGTTTTTGTTTGCTAAATTTATATTTTAAGTCGTATAGAATAAGCTATTCGCGAAGCTTTAGGGGTTGACTCTAAGGCTCTTGACTAAAGTTTAACTAATAATATGAGGATTGAATTCTAAGATACTATTTTATCTTTTGTATTCAGATAGTTACATTATTTTTTAATAAGATCCATTTATTGTATTACAAGCCAATCAGATTATTCTTTATATAAGTTAAAATATTCTAATCAATTTTTGGATAATTATATATTTTTAATAGTAGCATTTGTTAATATTGTTGGAAAAATCAGGAACATTTTGAGAATGACTACTTCGTCATTTTAAGTGGCTTCTGATTGTCAGGTTAGTTATGTAAAACGGGTCCTTTTGACGTTTGGGATTTTTTGCTCAGTTAAATTAAAGTATTTATGTTGTTAGATAAAAAAAATGTAACAAAAATTTCACTAATAAATTATTTTTAACAGTAAAATCTATTACTCGTAGGAAAAGTTAATTTCTTTTGTATACTACTATTTTTAAATTGAACACTTTATTTTTTATAATTGTATATCATTATGTTTTTTATTTACAACATTTTACAATAGTAGCTACCAAAAAATTTCGCAAGGTTTTTTTTTAATCATTCACCATTTAATTCATTTTTAAACCAATTTTAATCAATTGGAGACAAAAAAAATCAATACTCTAGCATAAATTCTTTAACTTTCTCTGGTTAATTTTTATCCTAATTGTTTATACAAGCCTATTGTAATGAAATAGAGTGCATATTTATTAATAAAATATCCCGTAATAAGCAACATTTTTCAAGAATTTTTTTATTTTTAAAAACTTTGTATTCACATTTATATGTTTCTTTCTTATTCTATAAAACCAACCTGCAATATGATAAAAGGAACAAAATTATAGAACGTTGAAAGGTTTGTATATCTGATCATTAAATCTTGGCTTTAAAATCTAATACTTTTGAACATGATTGTTTGTAAAAAACGTTTACATTAAAAAAACACAACACTCGTTTAAATATCATTTAAACGTACAGTTAAAAGACGGACATTTTTAAGGTTCAAAATACAAAGACGGTGATAGATATGTTGTGGTCAAAAGCCCTGACTCGTAATTTTACTGCCATCAGCAGAAAAACTGCAAATTATTCCCACCAATGAATTGGACCTTTTCCCCCTAAAAAATGCCATCTTTCAGTATACTTTCTTATAATTTGCAGCCAAAAGAGGTCCAAGATATTGGCTGGGATATTGCAGTTTACCTGCCCACGGAAGTGTTGTTGCTATAGAGTTATGCTGAGTGCTCGTTCAGGTGTCATTTTCGTCGTTTTCTTACGGTTATGAAACTACGACACGCATATTAGCTGTATTAAAGCTTTATCAAACAGAGGCCAAAATAAGATAGCCAAAATTGTGCCTCCATAACCCAAACAAAATCCAAAAGCGAAATTAGCAGAAACGGATAAGAACCGTCCGTTAAAATGCACTCAGTACCACATTTCCCAAATAATGAAGCGCCTTTTCTGTATCGCGGATAAGCGTCAATGAGAAGTTGAAGGAAACATGGAAGGAGAAACGGGATAAGCGTCAAACTATTTTCTGTCCCTGGGGAAGCTTTCATCCTTTAAATCCTTTGCACGAGTCCGCCGTCAAACAGGGGAAAGCGAACAACAATCCGAGAATAGGAATCATTCCCAATTTTCCCGAATCCTGAACATATCAAGGCGGGAATTAGGAATGCGTTAGGTTTATACGGCTGTAAGTGATAGGCACTTTTAAAAGACATGTGATGTTTTTATGGAAACAAAAACAGTCAGCTGATGTGCCAGAAAAATTGGATACAATTTGCAGAAAAAAATCTGTTTATGTTTTAAATTTTAGCAGATCACTAATATAAACAGATTTTAACTATAAAATATACGGAATTTTTCTAGCACATCAGCAGACATTTTTCCGTAAAGACAAACAACTTAAAATGAAAATAAAACTTGAAAGAAAATTAATATTTGTGATATAAATCTGTTTGGAATGACACCAGAGTATATATCACAATAGAGTTCTTTAGATGGTCATTATATGTGTATTAAAAAAGTGGCAGAGAGAGAGTATTTTTTTTTGCATGTTCTACTTTTTTTATGTTCGCCAATATGGTTCCTGCGACTCTTGGTGTTCTGACTACTTTATTAGTTTATTTTCCCTCAAATTCTTGTCTATATGATTTTATGCAATAAAATAATTAATATGATTTTATGCAATAAAATAATTAATATGATTTTATGCAATAAAATAATTAATATGATTTTATGCAATAAAATAATTAATATGATTTTATGCAATAAAATAATTAATATGATTTTATGCAATAAATAATTATTAATAATCTGTTCATTTTCAATGTACTTTTCAGCTTTTATTAATGTATTTGCATAATTGCTTTTCAGCTTTCAATTATGTAATTGCATAAAAATGTCAAATACAAATTACAGATTGTTTGTTCGAAAATTGTTAATCCTTAATAAAGTATAAGGTATATTTCATGATGCATTTCGCTTCTATTTTTAGAGCAAGTAATTGTACTAAATTTTTATTCTTTGAACTGCAAATTGATTAAGTAAACGAAAAGAATATTAATCGAATTTGTGAAAGAAAGTTAATGAAAATAGGCAATTTTTGCGACTAAACGTTTAAACTAGAACCAAATGCTATGTTTGGCGATTTTGCTTTTAATATATTTGGTGTTTAAGCGGTTCTAGATGACATTTACTGTTACAAGCCTACTTTTTTAGAGTGAAGAGTGACAGTATCTCACTCAAAATCAATCAAGTATCAATTACAATGTTGGCAAACTAACGAAGCGACACGTCTACCAAAATCCGCTTAAAGAATTTCGTGAATTCTGTGATACAGAATGTGTTAGTAACACCGGGATTTGCTCACAACGGCTGTTACAGAGTTCAAATAAATACACTCCAGCTCTCAATTTCTGGCCTATGACGCCGTGGATATTGGTAGTTTCCACTTTGAAAAACGGTATGATGGATATATTCTTAATGCGTGAACAACAAGCCGATAAATCAGCACAAACTTTAAAAATAAATCATCCTCTGTTATTTATTCCAAAATAATCAATAATCTTCAATTATACAATTGTTAGTATTAGTCTGTAAATGTGATTAAATCCAAATGCTTGACTCTTCAAACTTTGCTCACTAAGTTTTTTTCAAATATTCCTCCGCACTTATTGAATTACAGATTCTCATTTACTATAAATTTGCTCATTGGATAACAAATCACTTTTGAGTTCCACTATTTTTCATTTTAAATGATTGTAATGTAACAAGTTATTTACAATCTAAATGATAAGCTGTAAAAGAGTTTTAGACAATTTTATATTTGAATTAAATACCAATCAATATATATTTATAATCAATTAATGATACAAACGTTTGGTACTTATTTACAATCTTAATTTAATAAATCAACGCTTTTATTTCTAAAACCCTCTTTATGGTTTCTTGGGAGGGAAATTATGTCTCTACAAAATGTACATCGTTGTTTATTTTTCCCCAAGACTCAAAATGTGGTCATAAAAGTAGATATTTTGATTTTTTATTGACCAAAACGATATTGAGTTGGAGTCTAAATAAGTACACTTTAACGACGCCAAACATTAAAAATATGACCTCTTTATAAGGTTAACCAAATGATGGTTCTAAGATGGAATAAATAAATTACTAAATTGTCAAAATGACGTTGTTAGACACACTAATTTATACTAAATTTTTAATTTTGTTTATGTCATCACACATAAGTTATTTTAACTCATTTGTAGTAGAATATGGTTATCTAAAGGAATATATTGACTTCACTACTAAGTATATATTATGCTGTTCCGTCTAAAAAAACGTATTTAAAAAGTATTATTTACTATTATGTGTGGCCAAATATTCTGAGTTTAGCTTTGTGTCGTCTGACGTGCATCTCAAATTCTTTTAATTTCTAAACATTTGTTTTTGCAAAGTTCAAATAGAATGTATTAAATGGCTGAAAAAGTACGGATATAACCTTATTTGATCTTTCGTATCTGAAAGGACCACTCAAGCTTTGTCAAATATTGAACTTCGTGGCATATTAACAATACATTCTACTTAGGCTAAAAAAATGAAAAAGAAATTTCCAAACATTTTTGGTTGAGCGTTTTCAATTTCATAGATATAAAGCACAGTTCAGAGTTATTTTATTATCTATATCCAAGAAAATATTAAATTTTGTTTTGTATCTAGAAATACGAGACATTATTTCATTTTTGTGCCCCTATTACACATAGAAATTTGGATACATTAATTTTGAAAATTCTATACATGTACGTAATATTAGAATTATTGATCAAATTGGAACTGATAAAGTTTTGAAGTAGTTTTTACATTCACCAAAAAATAAGAAAGTAATGAAATAAGTATCGATACACTATGGATTGTTCCAAATTTCTATGGTTAAAAATGGAATTTCATTACGCGTATACCCTGTTAGATTGTGACAATAGGTCAGAAAAAGTGTCTTTTAAAAATATTTAAAATTGAAGCATATTAACAGACAACTCAACAGTTATTTTTTTAATGTAGTTTGTTTCGTGAATGGAATACAATTCAAGTGATGATACGATGAATCTTCTATGGAATAAATCATACGTCATTACTAAATCGTCAAAATGACGTCTTTAGATATACTAATTTGTAGTAAAATTTTGTTGTCTTTTATAACTTCACATTATTTTAGCTTATTTTGTGGTCTAAAATTGTTTTCACAGGGATATAGTGACTTCATTAGTAAGTGTGTATTACAGTGTTTCGTCCACAATTTAAAACATATTTTTTACTATTATGTACGGCCAAATATTCTGAGTTTAGCCTCAGTGTCATCTGACTCTGACATATATCTCAAATTCTTTTAATATTTAAGCCTTTATTGCAGAGTTCAAATAGAATCTATTAAATGGTTGAAAAACTACGTATATGCCCTTATTTGATCTTTCTTATTTGAAGGGAGGGGGGCATTCAAGCTTTGTCAAATATTGAACTTCGTGGCATATCAACAATACATTCTACTTAGAATGGAGAAAAAAGTGATAAAAAAATTCCAAAGATTTTCTATTGAGCGTTTTCTATTTTATGGACGCTAAGTTCAGAGTTATTTTATTTTCTAGGTCCAATAAAATATTAAGTTTTATTTTGTATCTAGAAATCCGCGACGTCTTTTATGTTCCCCTATAATGCATAGAATTGTGAACATAAAAATTTCAGAAAATATATGCATGTTGTATAATATTTAAATTTCTAAACAAATTAGATTTGATAAAGTTTGGTTAGTAGTTTTGTATTCGCCGTAAGAAAATAATGAAATACATATCGATTACTATAAACTGTTCCAAATATATAAAGTAAGCCCTTAATATATAAAGTAAGCAACGCATACCCTGTCAGTTTGTTACAATAATTCAGAAAGAGTGTCTGAATACATTTAAAATTGAAGCATATTAACAGACAGCTCAATAGAGTTGTTTTTATTTAATGTGGTTTGTTTCGGAACACAATTCAAGTGCGACAAGACCTGATGGATTATCAAAGAAACGTAATACAAATCAAAAGAAAAAATCGGATATCTATCCAGTAAGTTTAGAGCTCATTTTGATTTTTAATATCAAAGTGTTGGAAATAAATATAACGATTGTGATCTTTAAAATAAATAAATGAAACCAATTTTTTAAGGAAGTGTTAAAGCTCTTGGGCTATCTGTTAATATGAACAAGATTGAAAATACTCTCCAGCATAGCTTTAATTTACCATTTTTTCCACATTATTCGACAGCATTTTTGAGAAATTTCATATGGTTTTATTTTATTTTGAAACAGTCTGCTATACATAGTAAAAACAACAAATCCATACTTTTTTACAAAATTTCAAAGATTTCAATCCCATCGGGTATTCCAGAATAAGATTTTTCAATTTTTTTCAAAAAAATCATACCAACAAGATATGTATGTTTAACTACACAATCCGCTTATAAGATGGTAGTTTCGAAGATCATTTGTAATCCAAAAGATAAGAATTCCTTTTCCAACATATTATAATAAGAACAGAAAAATACAACTGAATCAATAAAAAAAAATCAATAATAAAGAACTTCATTTGTAGCGTTCGATTTCGTGTTATTTTAATTTGATATCTTTCCGATATCGTTATGACATTGTGATACCGATTCGATATCGAAATGTGATCGCACAATACCGTATGCTATTTGAAATAGGATATTCTTCCGTACATGGTTGGAAAGAAATATTCCAAAAAGGTCTATTAAATAAATAAATTTTTCTACGTTTTTTTTAGAAAGCATAACCCAGTAAGCTACTTTGGTATCTCAAAGCTATAACTCATAATTTGAGTTTGAATACAATGGGTTTGAAAGTAAGAATTATAAATGAGGTTTGTGAGGATATAGAAAAAATATCGTTCTTTCTCACAAATAATTACCAAGTTTTGTGAATCCAAAAGAACAATCGTATTTATATGCACAACCGTATTTATGTTATTTATTACACTCAGAGACTGAAAACGCTTATTTAGAAAAGAAAGAAAGAATCAAAACGCTCTGTAGAAAAACCAATACGATCCTAACGTGTTTTAAATTTAGAATCAATAGAACATTTGTTTTGAAAGGAAATTTAATATCCAATTGATCGTTTCGCATAAGTGTTAGTCAATCGATAATTTATTTATATTTTATTCATAATTTAATTTAATTGTTAATTGACAGTAAAATTCAATTTGGGTATTCTTGTGTATGTTAATACATGATAATAATTCATATATTCTGGCTATTTTTTTAAAACGAGTTTTGCTCATTGGCAGTTTTTAAAATAACACAACACTTTGTGGATCTTTTTCGATCTAAAATTAGCGTGTTTCGCAATGTTAATTGCAACCTATGAGCAATGATAATTACAACAAATGAACAATGTTAGTTACTACTTTCTCGAAACAACAGACCGAGTAATTAATTTATAAAAATCACAACAAATAATCCACTTTTAGTAAAAATATGTGATATGATTAATTAGTTAAAGTACTTCAAGTATAACTCAATAAATTATCTTATTATTGGTGGTGTTATTAACTTATTTTTATGAAAGCGCTACAACATCAGTAAAAAATTTCTATGATATTAATCTAATAACACATTTGTTATTTTAGCGGATATTTATTCTATTAAAATAAATATTGTGTTTCGTGCTGCGAAAAGATTTAACGTTAAATGCGTTTATGAAAAGCCTTGGAAATCGGCACAAATTCATCAAACTAATTATTAGTTTCATAAATTTCAATATTTACATGTGTTTAAATGTAGACTTTTTCTTTTAAATTTCATTTTCAAATGAATTATTAACATTAAACAATATTTGATTTGAATAATATTCAGCAATAAGCATTTATTTATTTTATATTTCTGTGGCTTAGGATTCAGCGATTAACATTTATTTACTTTAGATTTTATTACACTATTAAAAATCATCAGGCATGCAACATTTATGTATGCCCTTTTCATTGTGTTTAAATTAAACTAAAATCATTGTACATTGATGCGAATATTGTTTAACACAAAAAATATGTTTGCAAATGAAACGAACTAGATATTATTGATACAGTCCAAATTTAAAAAGTAAAAAGAGTTAACTAATCAAATAAAACTTGTTGTGAAATTTTGAAATTTGTATCCGGCCCATTTAATTATCTTTAGATCTGAAATATTGGTTTTACTATCTACTATAAGCGATTCTAATTACATTATCGATTGTACCTACAATTCATTCCGATATTTTAAGACAAGAAAAATAATTATTTATCCTAATTACCAAAATCAATAATTACTTCTTCCGTCACATTTCTTTACTTCAAAACATATAAAAAAAGCACCACACACCAAAAGAAGCTAGCTTTTAACACACACCAAAAGAAGCTAGGCTGAACATTTTCACCTTAATGAAAAAAGAGCCGAGGTTTAATATTATAACATTGACCATAAGATATTTTTCTACTAAGTTTCTGAGATATTAAAGCGTAAAAACTCGATACGATGGTTAAATTAAAGCTAATTTAGAAGTTGAAATGACTCATTTTAAGTTTTAAAAATAAGATCGAAATAACAATTTAAAAACTGCTTTTATATTCCGATGGGCGACGATTGTTATACATGCAAAATAAATTATTTCGTGTTTTTCCAAATGGAGCTAAGTGCATCATTTTATTTGAATAAGATTCAGGCATTTTTGATTATCATTTCCGTAATTTTGGTAATAATTTCTTAAAATCATGCTTTTTGGAAAACAAAATCTCTCAAGGATTTGGAGCTACGTGCATTTAATTTATTTTGATAACAAAATTTAGCGTTTTTTGACCATCATTTCGATAGTTTTGATTATAATTTCTTTACAAGTTCACTCGATTTATTGTGAATCAAAAACTCTCAAAATTTTTTACGATACAATTTTATTTGCTAAAATCTTGCATACCTTCCTTATTATTACAGATACTAAGGTTTCTTGTTTTATACTTTAACAAACTGCTAACTACATTAACCCTTGTATAGCTCCAGTGCGATAGAGTCGGTAAGACGTTTCTTCTGTTATTTGAAAGTGCCACGGTCGAGTTTCAATAGAATAGAACTGTTAATATGATTAACAATCAAGAAAGGAAGCAGGAGAAATTCGAATAAACGACATGCAAAAGTAATATTTAATCAGATACCACCAAATATATTTAAATCAAAGAAAATTAATATTTATTTTATAGCAGTAAGAAATTATGTTTTAACGATATTCGTTTCCTAAAAGGAGAAGGAAACCTATTTTAAGTTGACGAAATTCTAGCTTGAAGTCTTTCGCTGGAAACCATTTCGTCAAAAACGAGAACAAATTTCGGGAAATTTAAATATCTATTACTGAGAGTGAAGTCTTGAAGAACTGAAAATTAACTTCAAACTCAGAATTCTCTTGTAGAGACACTAATTTAACACTTGATTTTAACGCTTGAATGAAAAGCAGGGAAACAAACGCAGATAAGTCAATAAGTACGATTTTCTCTTTATTAAATACATAGTTCAAAAACATATATTTATTTATAATTACATAATTCAAGCGTAATCGGGCCCATTCATATCTAAATTCAATAATTCGTGGTCCCAATAACTATTTTTTTTTACAATTGCATTCAGTTCTTTTCGAAGAAACTCCATCCAATTGAAATAAAGAAGCGTTCCAAATTGAAAATGAAATTCCGTACAAACGACCGTATTTCTACTGGTTTGCATGGAATTATTAAGTTAATGACGTTCCGTTGAGAAGGAAAATTGAATTCCAACGTCTTATTCATTTTTCAACAGAAAAATTCTAATGTGGTATTTTGCATTTTCAAATTAAAATAGAGAATTTTTTTAGATGGGAAAATGATATTGTATAGGATTTGATGTAAAAATGATGATTTATAAATCGATAAGATATTAAATAATCTTTTTTAAAATTTATTGTAAAATAGAAAACGTAACAAGATCTCTATTAAACATGGATTTTCTACCCAAGGATTTCTTTTCGTAGCATCTTCAAGCAAAGTTTTTTTAAAAAAAAGTGTGTGAACAAAAGACGTATTTAAACAGTAATACTTAAATAAACGAAGGAAATAGTACCAAAATATGCGATGTTAAATCAAAAGCGAAAAATAATTGTAGACAATATATTTCATTAATGAAAACAAACACGAAATTGGATCACAATTGAAGAACTTAGTGGAAGAACATGCTCAATGACATTTTCAAAAAAATTGAGATTTTTGTGTCAATGAACATGTTATTCCCTCCTTTAAAAATAACAAGATTTCCCCTTTTCATAAACTTTAACTTAAGTAGATTTTTTACTGTTTGTAAGAGCCGTTGTATCAAAGCGCAAACGAAGTTTTCTCGTTTCCACCTTTTTTGTCATTTAGCACGTTCTTCCACTAATCTCTTTAATTAAAATAAACACTTAATTTGTTTCCTTGAATAGCTGATAATAAGAAAAGTTGACCAATATAATTGTGATTAGTCATTACCAAGAATTTTGGTAATGAATGTGGTTATTAGCAAGATAACGTTTCATTAATTGAAAGATAGTTATGCATCAAATTTGTTCTATGAAGCTTTCAGTAGTTAAGCTGGATAGCATCGTAAAAAAGGTAATAAGAAATAATTAGAATACTGCTTAGCAAAAACTGATAATGCAATTTAAGTACGATAACATTAAAAATATTAAAAAAATTAATAAAAACTACACAAATTTAATGATATTGTTTTCATGTTAAGTCTTTAAAGACGTAATGATATTGTTTTTATGTTAAGTCTTTAAAGACTTGTTTTACTTCTTTATATTTTAGATCTTTTATACTAATTCTTCAAATAAGTAGATATGAAATTCTAAAGTATATTGTAGTTGCTCAAAATGTCACGCTGTTTTCGATTAAAAGTTTAAAAATACACAAATCAGATATTTTTCATTTATTATTATCTTATTTATTGGACACAATTCATTTCATGTAACCACAAAAACTACTTTTCAAATTCAAGAATAAACTAACCTTTTAAACCAATCAAAACACTTTTACTCTGTCAAGTTAAAGTACACTGTTAAAAATTTGGTGCTAGGTTTCACCATGATATTGGTTGGTTTCACCATGATATTGGTTCCTAGTAGCTGCAACGGCTGAATGGTGAAATGTTTCACCTTTTTTTCGGTGTTTGGTTGAACCATTTTTCTGGATTTGGAAACAAAAACCTGAGAAATGGTTCAACCGAATACCAAAAATATGGTGGAACGTTTCACCATTTAGCCGTTGCAGCTACTAGGAACCAATATCATGGTGAAACCAAGCACAAATTTTTTAACAGTGTATTACTTATAGTTACTGTTACCTAATTCGTTACTTATGAGCGATTAAGTAATTTTTCGCAGTGATTATGTATCGCAATATTCTGTGTCAAAACTAACATTCTCCTAGTCAATAAGTTTCAAAACTTACATTCTCTAGAGTTGAAAGTGATGTTTTATTAATTAAATTAATTGTTATGTTCCAAAACCAGGCATAAACCGGATTGTTTGAATACAAAATGTACAAGTTTATAACACCCGATTATATTATACCATAATGGTCTGATATTTGAGGCTCTCTGATTCTAAATATGAAATCGGGTTTTATCTAAATATTCAACTTTTTGATATATTTACATTTTTTGTGTCAAAGAAGTGCTTGAAATATACAAAAAAGATTTCTAAATTTAAATGTTGATATTCAGCTGAAAATCTATCACCAGTTGTTATGCCAAACAAAAAAAAACTATATATTGAAATATATAAACTATACATACCTTCCATAAAATCCATATATCCTTATATTATAGTTCTAACAATAATATACCACTATTTGAAAGAGTCTTATATTTTTAAATCATATATCAAGAAAATTTCTTCAAAAATAAATATCTCGAATGTTATCTAGATAGATTAACAAACATAGCGTCTGGTACGTATTTAGATACGTGGATTATGAAGCATATTTCGGAAGACGCTTTACGATGTTTGTTTACAAGACTGGAATTGTGTTTTGAAAACAGCCGCTTCAACCTATTTCGAAGTATATAAAATAGATGTTTAGAATTGAGAAATTGCAGGTTAGGAATACTTGAAGGGTTGTATTGAATATATCTATTGTTGGAAAAAAAAACATCTCTCTCTCTCTCTTTCTCTTTGAATATTATAATTTATTATGTATAATATTATTTTTGGAATGGTATACTTGCTTTTTCCTTACGCGGATATATATTTTTAAACTATTTAAAAATGTTGTATAGTATATTATTGTAGTGTCTACTATTACTTGAGTGATGCTTCTGAATTTTTTTTAAATGTTAAACTAAAAAATTTGAAGTCTAAACCACTAACTAATAATGTATTTCAGCATTTAGGATTTTTTGAAATCTCCCCTTCCGATAATGCAGGGAACTAACAATAAGCGCGACCTTTGAAACGAGAGATCAGTCAGGGTCAGGATGACAGGAGCCATTGTTTACTTATTTGCATTTAATGTTTTACCCTAAACCACATGATGCTATATAGACATCATACATTGCTTACGCTTTTTTCATTTAAAAAGAAACTGCCCGAAGCATATGTTTAAAAAAAAGGAGCAGAAATATTTCTAAAAAGGAAATTCTAAAGTGATGTTAATATAGGTAAGTATTAAATTATTTTATTCGAATGTTCTCGTTTGATTTCACGCATCACATCACTTTGTGCATGAGTTTTAAAAGAATGTCACTTTTGAACTGATTTTTCTTTAAAAATTGTTTGCATAACACATTTGAATTATCTGATTATATCAGTATTTAGTGAATAAATTTAATTGTACTTCTTTTTTTAAATGCTTAGAACGTTAAAAAGGGGCATTTGTAATACAATTTCTATTACCATTCGACTATTACGTTTTCAAAGAACTTACATATCTATGTATTTGAAATTAAAGCTAATGAATTAGATAATATTTTTTTTAAAATCCTTGTCGGCTAGGATTAAAATTTAAAAATAAATCTTGTATAACTGTTTGAAATTTAATTTAATACCGAAAAATGTCTGTAAAAAAGAATTCTTTTTTGTACAAATTATTTTTTCTCCAACACTGCATAAGTACTTGATGGAGATTCATTACAGCACTATATGAAGCCGTTTATAAGTATACAAGACTTTTTAGTGATTATTAACTTTTCAAAAACTATTTAGAAATGTATAACATATTTTGGTTTGAGTAGTTGGTTGCAATTATTGTTAAGTTTTAGAAGAAAAAAATCGTTTTTGTAAAGGTGTTTAAATATTTTTTTTTTTTTTTTTGCAAATAGTAATTTTCTTATTTTTTTTTTTAATTTTAGCACAAATAAATTTGTATCAAAAATTTTATTAAATTAAAAATTTTATTAAAGAAATGTATTAAGTTTCTGTAAAAGTTGAATATATTCTAGTTGTATACAATAATAACCTTTAAATACAAGCTTAATTTTTTTTTCATTAGATCCTTAGACATATTTAGTGGCTGCATCCCCAATCCACATACCAGACCAAAGGAAGTTTCTAGTCTAACAAGCCCCGAGTGTATCAAAATATCAAAAAACAACCTTAAAAAAACGTCTAAGCCAGTAAATAATTCCAAGTACATTTTGGTCAAAACTAACAATACTGAACATCAAATAACTTCGTATGATATAGTTAAGTGAAAATGCATTAGCAACAACGTTACTAAAAATAACTACTTTATTTCTTCCGGCCATTGAAACGTAACGACACGGAGAATCAATTACTTCAATTTAAATTTACTAAAGGTCACTGACAATGCTTAGGCAATAAATTAGGTACAAAACATAGAGGGGTTACCTCCACCCAAAATTTCATACCGTGTTTTTTTTTTTTTTTTTTTGTTTTTTGTCGGTAAGAGAATATTTACTTTTCGGCTTGTTGTGATATTTGTTGAAGAATTTTTGTATGCTATCATTGTTGTTCTTAAAAGTTTCAGTTCATCCTACTTAAATCAATTTCTTTTGAAAGTTTGAGTGTTATTTAGGATATAATTTTTTGAAGTGATTTGATATAATTTTTTGAAGTATTCAAGTAAAAACAAGGACCACTTGTGAAGTGACATCCGTTTAGGTGCAAAAAAGTGCTTTACATATGAATATAAAACTTCATTCAAAATGACAGCATGAAAATTTTATTTTTAAAAACAGTAACTGTTTATTTCTAAACACTTTCTTTAGTCTCTTTAGTTTTATAATCAAGTCATATGACCTGATTCACTAAAATAAGGTAAATAAAGGCCTTTACCATAGATTTCTATGGAGTTTTGCTCTTTAGGCATACGGAAAAATTTCGTCAACGATGTTAACTAAAACAGATGTAGCGACCAGACAAGAGTTTAAAAAATGTATGGTGACCTTAAAAAAACTAAATAATATATTTTTTTAAATTTCACTTAAAAGTAGGTGTTAAAAGTGAATAGTACTTTTTGTCTCATTACAAAATAGTGCTTACTCAAAAATAACTTTAACAATCGCCATATATTTTTACTCTTAAAATGTATTCAAATCCTTATAACAGTTTTAATTTTAAAAACTCAAACAATCTAGCATCCAACGGCAAAACTATTATTTATCAAAAGTTACTAAATAATGTATCCACAATAAAATTTGAAATAGTTATCAGCGTTTCTTTTAAGTGAAAAAAGTAATTATATATTTTCTGATGGATTTGATGAATAATTGTTTAACATACACAATAAACTAAGTCTTAAAGTACTTTAGCATGCAAAAATAATTCAAAGAAAAATAATATTAAAGTATCGAGTACGCAATTCTCCCATAAATGAGGATTAGAGTAATTAAAGCAGTTTAAATCAATTGTTTATTCACATAAAAAGAAAGCAACAAACTTTTCCAAACATAATTTTTTTCGAAACAACGTACTAGGATTTAATTGTACTTGGAAAGATAGGTAATGGTTTTGACTTTGAATTGAATTTTGTTTTTATTTTTGCATCAAATATAGGGGTATTTAAAGTAATCCTTTAGTTTCATTAAATACCTTTAAATGAGAAACATTTTATTTACGGCTTTTTTTAACGACAACGAAATTGGTACAAAATGATTCAAGTTATACTTTGCTTAGCGATTGCTTGCATTTTAACGATGCATACTTCACTTTTATACACATTTGGTTCTAAATCAAATGAAAGTAACATAAATGTTTACTTTAAACGATTAAACCCGATAAAAATAAAAAAGTCTAGTCTTTTAAATGTGTTTGAGATCATTCTGCAAATTTAGGAATGGAGTCAAAACAATTACGTCGATACAACTTAAACCAATGACGACGACTTTGTGATTACCTTTTACACCTTCATTTCCGAATAAAAAATTTAATTTTAGGTTTTTCAAATTCTTTTTATATTTAACTTAATTTGTAATACATAAGTTTTTCAGGACTATAATCGTCATTTATCTTATATTTTGTTTAGTTAGATAAATTTAAGCAGAAAGCTCATTTTCGCGTGGCAAATTTTCTTGCCAACCGTCGTGAATCAGTAAATATTTTGAAATAGAGATGTTAAAATTAGATTAAATGTTATAGTTTTGACATTTTTATTTATTTGAAAGTTGAAACATTAAAAAAAATACTTTTTACGTTTAATTTAAACTTCCTTTAAAACTGAACATTATTTTCCAGAAGGATATAGATAGGTCCTTTCATGCATTTTCAACTTTATTCGAGCATCTTTTTAGAGTTTATAATGTCAACATTGTTTTACAAATGAACTAAGTAGCACACTAATGTGTTATCCGTATGGGTCGATTTAGGTAATGTGGGCACCTATCTTACCAAGTACCCGTATGGGGCCCATATAGAAATGACCAATTTTACTTTTGGTCAAAGCACATGGACTACCCCACGTAGGCACATTTACAATTTTGTCCCACTTACCGTTATAGCTGAGAAAACTATTCAAAATACGAAAAAGTTTTTTTTTTTTAAATCAGTACAAAGTTTTCCAATTAACAATTAAATATAATTTTGCATTTAAATTACTCGATCGAAATAATAATTAACTCTGCGTTGTATATGGCTCATTTCGATAACGCTGGTTTCATATGGGTAGACCATAATAATCTTTATGGTTTACCCATTACCAACCCATGTGAATACTGTTTTTGTCAAACAAATAAAATCGCATACATCAACATGTTACAGTGTGAGAAAACTAAAAAGATTATTATTGGTTTCCTATATGAAGCTCATGTTATCGAAAAGAGTAATCTAAAAAACAATGTTAATTATTATGTTTTTTGGGTCATGTAATCATAATTTAAAAATAAAATTTACGTCATTTTTAATTTGATATCTTTCTGCCACAAAAAGCTTAACTGTTTCCTTATTTTGAATAATTTCTCAAAAGATAAATGCAAGCAATACATAATCGAAAATGGATTTCCCAGGTTAGCCCATGCGGTGTGAACAAAAATTAAGGGAGTCGTTTCTTTCTCGGCGCCATATTAGTAGCGCCCACACTATCCAAATGGACCCATATAGATCCCACATTAGTGTGCTACGGAACGGTTAATAATTCAAAAGAATTTATTTAGTCACATTTTTGCAGCTTTATGCAGATATTCATTGAAAAATTTCAAGTCACTTTTAAATATTTTCGGTGTAATTCTATCTTAATTTAGGAGAATTTTTTAAAGGTAGTAAAATGCCGTCATGATTATTAATTTGTTGATTAATAAGTTTTTAAAAAAACGCTATATAAAAATATTTGATGTCTTATTGCTGTCTTTAGGCAGGGAACACTGACTTGTCGACGGTATTCTTTTTTTTTAAAGTTGGCGGTCTTTTTTCCTTCTATGTGTCCAAAAATTTAACTAGTCTGGATTCTACAGTTAGCAACTCGCGTGCAACCTCAAAAGTATATGCAAATTTTTGTCCCAAATCAATTATTGCCGTCAATGTGTTCCCATTAACATTTGAGATAGATTTGAACCGCATTTCATTCAGTGAGGCTCGGAATTGAGCCAACAGAATCATGGAAATCATTCAATCTCGAAATCCCATGGGCTTTTGAATGTTGAAACGAAAACCGCATTCCCTTTCTATGGGCGTCGGTTGGGGATTGTCATTAATCATGGAGTTAGCTTGAAAATGCATCTCGCAAAATATACGAAATTACTAAATAGTGCGGAGGTTCACTTTCATCTATTAGGATGTTATCACATTGGTTCGTTGTTGGAGACTTGATTATTATTGTTTGAATGTAGTTATTTTTTTGCAATTCTTTTATGGATCGACTTTATTTCGGTTTATTTAACAAGTGTGAGCTAACTACATTTCTTGGAAAAATACTTTATAAATTATTTTTTCTCCATGGATAAAAAACATAAAAAAAGAAAATATATATATATGCTTTTAAGATACGTTTGTTTATCAAGGTTATACTGGAAACGAAGCTAAAATATTTTTTTTTAAATCACTCAATAGACATAGATTAGGCTATCAAAATTTCTTTATAAAAATATTATAAACACTTACATTTTGAAAAGCATCTGTCTCAATCGAAACTCTTACTTTTGTCTTTAAGACAACCACTTTTTATTTTAAAAATAACTTTACTCCAGTCAATTTAAGTGTTTGTATTGCTAATTTATTTTACAATTTTAATTAACTTTCCAAACTTTCCATCACTTTTAACCTAAAAACTAACATTTCAAACTTAATTAAAGACGTCGGTATATTTTGAGTTAGTTTGTGTGCATTAATTATCAGGGTGGTTAGGAATGAGCTTCTTAAAACAAATAAAAATAGTTCACATTATTAAAATTCTCGACGCTTTAACAAGTTTCTTTAGATAATTGGAAGGCAGTCCCCTATTAAAACACTTGCGACGGCTCGTCCGATTTTTATGAGCCTTGAAAATTTAAAAAAAAACTTTTTAAAACATTTTAAGACTTTTAATTCGAGATGAAATAAAATCCTAAATATTTTTTCAAAAACTTTTAAAAACCTTTCTTTAAAACTTCGTTTTTTATTTATTTTGCTGATGAATATCAACGCATATTTATTTTAAAATGAAACATTTATGTGAATCTGAATCAATTTACAAGTATTTATGATATGAAATTATATTTTAAATTTTGATGATGCGTTTAACGATAAACAAACTTGCATAGCTATTATTTGTGGATCTACTCGTGGGTGTGTAAAATAGTTTAAGCAAAAAGAGGGAAAGATTATATTAACAATAGATCCAAAACGACTAAATAGACAAAAATAGACATACAAGCATCTACTTTGAATTTCTTTTGCTAACTTTTGTAACAAAAATATTATTTTGCTATCATTGTACAATTATGCTCTTTAAAATCCCTTGCCAAACATTAATTGATCCAATGCTGATTATGATTTAAACTTCGTAGTAAGTTCAAAAGTAAATAAATGTCAATATTTGAAGGAACGCAACTTTGACTAACTTATTACTTTAATTAAAAGAGAGTTTAAGAGAAATAGTTTAAGGATATCGATATCAGTTGTTATTTTAATTAACTTTAAAGAAAATATTTATTGTACCATAAATTTACAACTATTCTCGTTAACGTTTCTAATCTTTATAAATTGCCGATACTATTTGTAACACGAGCTATAAATTTCCATGGTCGGATACAGAACCCTGGAAAAAAAATAACAAGCAATTTCCTCTTCGCGTTTCCGAAACAACACTTTAGGTCTCTAAATAACACAGCCACAAAGTTCAACCCTAATAGGATCTGGGAAATAAAGCAACAATATAAAGATCTTATCTAAAGCATCCGAAGTCAATAAATAATAGGCCTGGTTTTTTTGAAATTCTAGTACATAAAATTTTTTAGAGATCTTCAAATAGTAAGAATTTTAAATAAAAGTTTTTTTAAAAGGAGGAATAATGTATTACGTTGTTCATCAATATTTTAACTTTAACACATTTAGTTATGGAAAATATTTCAAATAATTAATTTTGTTTCCATGAGTCATATAAAAATTTACTTTAAAAAATAGGTTCCTATTTTTATTAATGTGAGAAAGATTACTAAAAAAACTAATAATAGGTAGTTTTTTTACTTGAAATTAATTTTTTTTTAGAATTTATTAAATGTATTTTCAAAAGACTGTTTACGAAAACTAAAATACACTTTAATGGTTTTGTAATAAGTTTTCATCGAAATATTTTTCAAATTAAAGAATTTAAGTTGCAGTTGTTGAAAGAGAGAACTCATTAAATTTATGCAACATTTATTGCGTCAAATAGACACAGATCAGACATTTCATTAGGACTTAATATGGTTTTGAAAAAAAATCAACGTATTTTAACTGTCTGCCGCTTCAAAAGCACGTATTTTGGACTGGATTATGTTGCTTGGGCAACTAATCACCAAGAATGATTTCCGATTCTACAGCGGAAACAGTTTCCCCGAACGAGGTCGGTTTTCCGTCTTCTAGTGACAGGGTTAAATCACAGTTAGTGGAAAAGAACTCATTAATTTTAGTCATCAATTATTACGTCAGACATGGACCAGACATTTTAATTACCCCTTAATGCGGATTTTAGTTAGACATTTCAACATAATATAACAATCAACCTTTAAACAGTACACGCACTTCATATTTGATTACGTTTTTCGAGCAGCTTTAACAGCGAGGAAGGATTTCCCGATTATACATCAAATCGCCAAGTGAGGTCAGTTTCCCGTCATCCATTGACAGTATTCAACTTTGGATGGCAAGGGAATTACATTTTAGTCAACATTTATTATAACAAATACCATAGATTAATAAAACGTCCTACACTGTTAAAAAAAACCTGAAGTTTCAGGAGAAAAATTACTGATTTTAACGGAACTTTCCCGTATTGGCTTAAAACGGGTTTTTTCCATCTGAAAACGGATTTTGTCCTTCTAAAAACGGAAAATGTCCGTAAACCACGAGCGAATAGATGAATACGGGTTTTTTCCATCTGAAAACGGGTTTTTTCCTTCTAAAAACGGAAAATGTCCGTAAACCACGAGCGAAGAGATGAAAACGTTTTTTTTTTCTATCTGAAAACGGGTTTTTTCCTTCTAAAAACGGAAAATGTCCGTAAACCATGAGCGAAGAGATGAAAACGGAATTTTCAAGTTTTTAGAGCTGCCATACTTTTATTACCCTATATAGAATTGGCGATAATGCACTGAGAATACACACATCGAAACTCGAACATCAAATACCTGTTTTACGAAATGTTATTTATTTTTTTTTGAAATATTTTTTAGAAAAGCATCCAGCTATCAATTAGAAATAAAAAAAAACTTTTTTATGACCGGGGGCTAACTATATTTATATAATTAAATTTGAAATACTTTCGATATCGCCGAACACTGAAATATGTCGCTAAATGTGGAAAGAGAACCCTCTATTGGCTACATTCATCTTCGAATCGTCGATCGAATCGAATGCTAATCACTAGAAGTGCTTGTTTGGGTTGGGGCCCGGGTGGCCTAGTGGATTTGATCGCAGCCCATTACGCTAACAGTCTGCACACTGTACCTGTTGCGGCTTCGATCCCCGCCTTCGCCCTGGGTGTACTTTCAATTGCAAAATTCTGTCTGTGTTTGTCTTACTTGACGAAGGTTTATAAGCGGGTTTCTGATCAAGCACACAAAACCGGAAAATACATGCACCAACCTACCTACCTACATACCTTGTTTGGGTTTTCCCACGCTCTACTGATTATAAAGGTGAGTGTTAGTATATATAACTTATTTTGAAACTTTTATTATTTTAAATGTTGTGATTCCTATTCCTTAAAAATGTATTGTCTAATAACATGCATTAATACAGTAAAGCACCGTTTATACGACTCTAAAGGGCTGTTGATTATATTGGAAAACTCGGAAGATCCTATTTAAGAGAAGTTTTACGATTAAATAAAAACTCTCTTATCAGGAATTTTCGATTATCCGACCTACCTACAGTCCCAATTAGACCGGATAATCGAGGTTCTGCTTTACAAAAAATAACGAGTCACTACTGCAATTTCCTGCAAATAAGCAAAAATTACGAGGCTTTAAAGTTTAATCGACCGATGCGTCCTGACTAAAACTATAAAAAATAGCGAGATTCGAGACGCTTGCGATTTCGCCATGAACTAGCATATATTTTGAGGCATTGAAGTTTTGTCCTGACATAAAACTTAAAAAAAATCAACTGGAAAGTACCACATATTTTGAGGCGTTATAATAAAACGCTTTTCTCTATAAGCACGCCCTAATGGATGTCGCTGTTTCAGGATTTCTGGCAATACGGGGAAAAGTCGTTTGCAGCGTTAATTTCCTAAATAAAGCAGCAACCTGATCACATTTTTATAGGTAGAATCAGCAAAAGAACATTTTTCATTTCTTAACTATTAAAAAAACAATCACTTTAATTAAAAAAGAAATACTTTTTACAAACTCAAACAATAAGCACCTTTAAAGGCACTTAAAATTGAAAACAAAAAAAGGTACCTTCAAGAACAGCTGCGCACCCTGATAACATCCACAAAATTTTAATATTCGTATGCAATGTTAAAAACAAACATTTAATGACTTAAAAATTATTAATAATATATTGTGTGTTATTGTTTCTTATATAAAAAAATATCAGAGGTCTAACTATTTGAACATAATTTACAGACATTCAAACTTGTGTGGGTTTGGTTTTGGTTTGTCGTTCTATGGTCATTTTTTGCATATCAAGCTAATTAGATGATGATTCGAACCTGCTCCCAGTGACTTAAACGCCAGAGCACTAATCATTCAGCCACCAGACGGGCAAATTTAATCTCGTGTTGTGGTTGTTGAAGATTATGGTAGATGGGGGGCATTTAACAATTATGCTAATATGTTTATTTGTTAATTTTAATACTGTATTTTATCTTTTATTAGGTGTCTTGCGGATCTTAATACGAATAGAGGATCAAAAGCAACAAAGCAGAATCCGGAAAACCATCTTCAATTACAAAAGAATTATTAATTTAGCAAATCAAACAAATGATTTTGACAAAATTTTTAAACTGTAAATACAATTAAAAATATGTAAAATATGCACAGTTTGAGAAAGTTTTTGAGAAAAATTATTATTTTACAATTATTATTCTTATTAAAAATATATGTAATCAAGTATAATGTTAGAGGGTTGAATATCTTAACTTAATAACTTTTCCAACCTGAGAATTAATTTTGCTGTATCAATGAACATATAATCTTTATCTTCTCTAATAAACAGGTGAAATCGGGTTCCAATCATGTCAAGTTAAAGTAAGATTTGCTCTATATCTGTATAAATTGTTAATTTGTTGAATAAGAAATTGAAATAAATAATAAATTGTGTATGCTGAAAAATTCAATCAATGTGTTTCAATCAATGTTTCTTCTGTTATGTATTTTGACAAGTTTAATTGACCTTGGTAGCGAATATTTCTGAAATTCGAAGAAAAAATCTGTTTAGTTCTTAATATATACTAAAATATTGCAGTGTTTCAACTTTTTATATTAGTAAAAGTATGAGCATGAAATATGAATACCTTGAACGTTGAATTTTCAAGAGAACGGATACCTGCTGAAATGGCCATGACTCAAAAATGCTGTCTATGGAGAAAAATCTCAGAAAGTTATGCATATTTTTATGCTCTTTTTTGTAATTGTTATAATGAGTTAAAATTTCGTTTTATAAGTGCTTTGTAATTTTTTCAAAATGTTAAATTTATTGTTTTTCTACTAAAAATAGCCTTAAGGGGAAAATTTATAAAAGCACTTCAAGAGATTTCACTTTATTGTTGAGAAAAGGAGCATGAAAAAATATGCGTAACTTTTTGAGATTTTTCTGACTTTTACTATAGATGGACATTTCATTAGCAAAAATACACACGAGAATTAAAATAACGGGAAAATACAAAACGGAAAACTTGCTTAGATTCACGGAAAATATAAAACAGAAAACCTTAAAAACGAACAAATAAGAAACGGAACTTCAGTAGATTGAAGGAAAAAGGCAAAATGGAAAATTTTAATAACGGAGAAATAAGAAACGGAACTTAAGTAGAAACACGGGAAAATGCAAAATGGAAAATTTTATTAACGGAGAAATAAGAAACGGATCTTAAGTAGAAACACGGGAAAATGCAAAATGGAAAATTTTAACAACGGAGAAATAAGAAACGGAACTTAAGTAGAAACACGGGAAAATGCAAAATGGAAAATTTTAACAATGGAGAAATAAGGAACGGAACTTCTGCAGATACACGGGAAAATACTTAACGAAACGGGAAAGTCCCGGCAACTCTGCTGCCGGTACTTTCCCCGTTAATTTCAGTAAATTTTTTTTACAGTGTACATATTTTCAGAAGCGACACATCAATGCCTTTTAATAGTCTGCATGTTAAAATCACACGTATTTTGAACTGGATTTTGTTGCATGGGCAACTAATCACCAAGGGAAGATTTTCGATTCTACATTGGATCCACGCTCCCCCGACGAGGTCGGTTGTCCGTCGTCCATCGACAGTATTCAACTTTGGATGGCATAGGAATTCAATTTTAGTAAACATTTATTATAACAAATAGCATAGATTAGTAAAACGACCTAACATGATTGCAACTTAACACGATAACTGATTCTGCATAAGATTTCCGTTCCCCGAACAAGGTCGGTTTTCCGTCATCAATCGACGGTATTCAACTTTGGATGGCAAGGTTATTCAATTATAGTCAACATTTATTAATAACAAGTAGCATAGATTAGTAAAACGTCCTACATGTTTTCAGAAGCGACACATAAACGTCTTTTAGTAATCTGCATGCTAAAATCACACTTATTTTTGAACTGGATTATGTTGATTGGGCAACTAATCACCAAAGGAAGATTTTCGATTCTATTTCGGATTCACGTTCCCCAAACGAGGTTGGTTTTCCGTCATCCACAGACGGTATTCAACCTTAGATGGCAAGGGAATTCAATTTTAGTCAACCTTTATTCTAACAAATAACATACACTGCTCAAAACAATTAGGGAAGCGCATGGTGTAAACCCTTTCACCATCAATGATTCAATTTGGAATCATCAGCTTGCGATTTTTTTCTGACTAAAAGTTAAGCTCACACTTATGTATCGTTAGATGGAAGAATCATGTCTTTTGAAGAACTAAATAATGTTTGTTTTAATTAAATGAAAATATGAAAAACATGGTAAAATAAAATTCACTCTGAAACAAGTTGAGCAAATAAATTGACCCTAAATTCTTCATGCTTACATTTTTTAGATGTTTAAAAATTGATTTTAACTATTTTTTACAAATGAAATTTTGAAAAAATTATTGTTAAAAATTTATTCAAAAGTTATAATTCCAATTTTTTTCCCTTAAATTTTAGTTTAAAAAAATAAGATTTTTTCCCCCTGTTTTTTACCATTTCATTATGGGTGTATAATGAATATATTTCAAAAATTTTAGATTTTCAGAATAAAAAATAATAAGTTGGGACTGAAAGGGTAACAAAAGTACGCAAAGTGCTCCCCTAATTGTTTTGAGCAGTGTAGATTAGTAAACGTCGTAGCATGTTTTCAGAAGAGACACATCAACGACTTATAATAGTCTGGATGTTAAAGTCACACGTATTTGGGACTTGCTTGGACAACTTATCACCAAGGGAAGTTTTCCGATTCTACATCGTATCCACGTTCCCCGAACGAGGTTGGTTTTCCGTCATCCATCGACGCGACGCCGACGGGGGCAAGTCCCCAACGCGAGGGAATTCATTAAATTCTGAACACGTTTTCGCAGCTTCCCTTTTCCCCGACTCTGTAATAATACGTCGCCGTAATGAATGATCTTAGCTCGGGCAGATGGGGTTGCTCTTAAGAATGTATCGCAATTAATTAAATTCAACGTGAGGTATGTTCTGCGGACCATGGAAGCGTGGATACAAAATTATTTGGAATATCGATCCCTGTTTGAAGCATTTGGGTTTTTGTTTGGGAATAGGTGAGACTTTTCAGGTGAAATCTGTGGAGAAATCCATAAAATGGGGGTTTTTTACGTCGCCTTATGGATATTAAGATGTTAAACATTAAGAAGAACCACATAAAAAACACAATGTGCATATAGGTATGGTGTCAGGGGGCGTAGCCAGATGGGGATATATCCCCAATAGAAATTCCTACAATTTACCTAACATACATATCTCCAATGTAACATCTTTAGAAATTTTAATAGAAAAATTTCATATACCTCACCCTCAAAAAATACATTTTTGGCTACGCCCTTCGATGGTGTACGATATGATCGTAATTTTTAACCTGAGTCTTTTTGGGTTAATTTTCTCAGGTATCCTCTTGTCACTTACCCTTGATTCAAAATTTCGATGGGTATGTTTGATGAACATAACCTCTGTAATCAAAGGCTTGAATATGGAAACTATTTTTTTAACAGTGTATTTTACAAAATGTGTAGCATTTGTCCCTGAGCACATTGAACCTAACCGCTATAAAACTGTTTCTTGTTTAACTTACTCACATTCATTCTGCAATGATAAATATTTAATTAAAAAAGTTTTAAAAAAACTCCTTCAAGATTATATATAGAAATATTTTTATGTTGGAATTTCACTACATTGGTTACACGTTTCCAGCCGATTTAGTTTTGTAAAACATTTAGTTTTTAAAATGTCTTTAAGAAAAGTCGCTTAATATGGACATGCGATATTTTAGTTCTAAATTAATACTTTAGTAAGGAGGTAACAATAACTCTTTCAATTCTACAATATCAAGACAAATTATAATACTCTCAACTCTTACTATATCACATCCTGTACGTCGTTCAAATTACATTTAAAAAAATAGTTTTTGTGAATAATGTATGTAAAAGCAGAAAGGTTTTCTCAATAAAAATAAATATTTAACTAAAGAGCCTAAAAGAAGTCAAGGAAAGCCGATTAAGTGCTTGATGGATTGATAGAAACCTCAAAAAAGAATAGGTAGTTACCAAAAGCTGGGAGATTAAGAGTTTTTTCAAACATTATTATGAACATGCGTATATTAATGAAGCTCTGACATTTTTTGTTTACCTTAATTGTGTGACAATCTTTTTAAGCACATGGAATTTTAATTAAATGCCATGCATTAAAATTTCTATTCATTAGATGTTTATTGTGAATATATGAATAATAAGCATGGTGGCATGGAATTTAGATTGTTCTTTTTAACCTTTGTTAAAACAACACTAGTTTAATTATTAATTATTATGGGAAACCGGGGCTAGTTTTCCAGGTTTTATTTCGTTTTGATTGTACATTCCTTGTGTTTATTTATTCTGGAGAAAATATTATATCATTGCCTTCCTTTACACTTAGTAGCATTGCAACTTTTCTAAAAAGTAAATATGGTTTTTGTCAGCAAGTGGTTAAATGCAAGTATGTTGGGGTGAAAAGCGCGCCCTGTATACGGGGTACATTTTCTCAGCCAGCCAAAATGCATGGGACAAATTTTTCAACCAGTTTTGAAAAGTTTCAACACGCGTAAAAACTTTTTTTTTTGTTATTTTTTATTTTAAACAAAAATAACCAAGAAGAGTGAACCCAAAAAATAAATAAATATTGTAAAAATGCTAGTTTATTATTTTATGAAAACTTTATTTAAAAAAAATTCAATAAAGATCATTATCATCTGATGACTATAAACTCGAACAAACTGTATAACTTCCGTTTTTGTGGAGCCATAGTTTAAAGTCCGTTTCTAGAGGTTATCTTAAATATGGCTAATAGTCTCGTGCGATTGTTGTGAGTGACAATGGTGATTTATATTCATTTAAAAATTGAATTTTTTATGCTTTTTAAATGAGTATTAAATATTGCAATAAATTTTAAAAATTGAAGTACTTATAATTCGAATTTTTTACTGAGATTTTCAATGACTTCTAGTTTCGATGCGTTAAATCTTTGACGTTTCGCACTTGTCTGTCGCATTTGTAGTTTGCGCTATAAAAGTGGGTGATGGATAGACATAGCCTAATAAAAGCTATCACTGTTTACGTTTTAAACGTAGCGTGAAAGCTAAAACTGACATTTTATAACGTCTTAATTCCTAGACTATTTCAATATCACATGAAAACTAAAAAAAAATTTCAATTAAATAACAAAATTATTTAAATCAAATATAAATAATAAAATAAGATAAATTATCCCACAAAATTTAAACGTTTATACATCACGTTTTTCGGAACCATGCCTTTCGATTTCTAATAATAGTTTCTTAGCGTTGTTGTCATACTCGGTAAAAAATATAGCTGTAGTGTCATTTTCGTATTTCCGTACGACTCTCAGGTTTATTCGAACTATTTCTTTCTAGATTTTTTTCTTTTTTTAGCTTTTTCTACAGTCCTTTGGATATTTTTAGATATGCAGTCTTGATACACAGAATAAGGTTTAGTTTGGTAGTTTTAGTTTGGTTTAGAGCTGTAGAGTCTGATTTCATTTCGTTATTTGTTCTTTTTTTTGCCACATTAGGTCTGATAGACAAATGGAGGATATTTAGACAAAATAATTATTATGTCATTAAGACGTCAAAAGGAAGTCTTTATAAGAATATTTTTGTATCATTATTTAAATTAAAATTTTATAATGATATCTTGCAAGCAAAATAATTCCAATATCATTATTTAACTAGGACGTCAAAATGGCATCTTGTAGACAAAATAATCTAGATATAATTCTATAAATGACTTGTATGATACGCAAAAAAAATTTTTGATTTTGTGCGTATAAGGGTTCATTTAACAGGAAATTTGAAGGGTCTAGTTGCAAAACTCACATTCGCCGAAGTATAACTAAGACATAGGGCCCGGTCAGTTCATTAACGACTTCGTCCAATTGAATTTACGATCGTTAAAAGTGGCCAATGAACGGACCGGAGCTTTTATTAAAGTTACACTTGGGAGAATGTGAGTTTTGCACAAGCAAACCCTTCTTTTAGCACTTTAAGGGGAAAGTAATGTAATTGAAAAAGTTAAGTTCTCTTAAAATGCGCTCAAAAATATTCAAAATTTTAAGACCGTTCTAATGGTGCATTTTTTTAAAGTTGAGATACAACCAGCATATCCGTTCATTTTCCAACATAAAAACGCAAAACTTCAAAGGACTATCCTTCATTATCGAATTTTAAGTATAATACACCATTTTATCGTATCCTAGCGTTATTCAGAAGAGTCTTTTTTGAAAATGTTAACAATAGTTTTGATTCAGTAATAGTTTAGGGCAGTTTACTTTTGCACAGCAGGGACATTGGTATAAAAAATATCGTTCAAAATAAATTCAACTACTTTTAACTTATCCGGCAATCCAAAATATTTTACTACAATATTTAGTTAATGATAATCGAATACAATGACATTCAACATTAGAGTAAGTAACAATATGAAAAACTTCAAATAAAAGGGACAGTAAAAGGCTGCTTCGTTATTGTGCTCGTATAGTTCGAGACAAATGATACCAATTAAATCAACTGCAGTATTTCGTGACAGGAGCTAGAACCGCTTTAAAAATGATCCTAGTTCCTTGGCTCGTAATAGTTAAATCGACATACGTCTAAGGCTGACTAAATCAAGAATTGCACTTTGCTTAGTTGCGATCTTTGTTTTTCATGAAAATCGTGTTTCGTAATAAATTACCTGTATATCTTTCATATAAACTACCTGGCAAAAAAAAATACTTGATTATTTTTAATTCAAAATAGGTTGCAAACAGCCCTACTTTAAGGATTTGATGTGTATTAGAAAATCATAAACTACTGACAAAGTCTATTTTAATTGTATACAGGTAAAATATGACTTAAACAAACTAATTCAAGGCCTTATAGACCAATCAAGATTTGTGTTCATACCTAAATTTTGCTATTAAATGCTAATTTACAGCCTTTTGTTTATAAAATCATGATTTTTTTATCGATTCTATTCTACAAAATCAAAAAAATAAAGCATAAATAATATTAACTTAATTAGAATTAAAAAATGGAATGAAAAATTTTATATTGTGATTTCACTGTTTTGCCTACCTCGTTTCCTACTAAAGAAACCTTTAGAGCAGAAATCAACCATAAAGACTATATAAATAAAAAGCTTCGTCTAGAAACTGCAGACATCGACGTATCTAATTTCTTTTTACTTTTTGTTATCTTAGATACTTCGTATGATATATAAAAGCCAGATGACGGATTGAGTCGAGCATATTGGATAATTGGTTCAAATGATATAACAGAATCAATTGTATACCAGATATATACAAAACTAGAATATATATTCCGATGTTTTGATATTATACGCGTAAGAGTCTGTGTCGATGATGTTTCCTTAGTAATTTGTGCCAATGTTGGTACCGAACCCATAACTTTTGACTACTTATATTAGCTTCCTATCGAGATACAATGTAATTGTATCGTATAGATAACTTAAAGCAGATATTCAGTATCATATATCTAATGCATTAGAATCCTAACTTGTGTGGAAATATTGCTTTGCTATGTAAGCATTTTTTAACAAGTATGGAAATGGCAATAACAACAAAATAAAACAATTTTCAGGGGAAATATCAGCCGGCTATTAAATTATTAAGATAATATTTTTAAACAGTGTCGTCATTGGTCAATAATTCTAAATAACTATAATTGTGCAAAGATTTTTTTTTTATTTTGCTGCCCTGACGATTTTCATACAAAGTGAAAAAGTTGAAAATCAATACTTTGACAAGTCTTAAAATTTCAAAAATTACTGATTTCGGTCTATACAATATAACTCTTAAATGACAGTGGCATCCAAAAATTATCACAAACATCAGTTTGTCCCTTTTAAATAATTTTTTTATGTCGGCAAAGTTTAAGTAGATGCAAAATTTTATGATTCTATCTTAGTCAAAATAAAGTTTTGAAGCGTTTTCTTTGTTATCTCTCAACTATAAAATTGAAAACTTCATATTGGAATTTCTCAGTTAAATTGTTTTCTCAGATCATATGCGATACTTAAATACATTTTACACATCCCTCTCGTAAAAGTTTAAACTTATCAATTTCTCACATAATACTATGCAACTACTACAAAAAAAAATCTACATAATTTTGTTTTATTAAAATCAATCTATTTAAAAATTCAAAATTGTCCGCAGCAATCATTAGTTACTTTTGGAATCATTTTACTTTTAGATAAAATTAGCTAGAGCTCTAATATTTTTTCCTGCGAAGATAAAATTGTTGTTCACAAATCCTTGAATGGTATAAGGTTGATTATGTTTAGATTTTTAATAAAATTTTAAAAATCTGAATTTTTAGAAACCGCTTACCAAAAGTATACCACATAATACAATTTTTTTCAAAATTCTTCAAAACCATTACAATCGCCTAGATGTTCACCTTTGTAAACTATACAAAAAAATGAAATATGTCGTCAGTAGACACTTATTCTCCCAGCATTATCCCAAAATATGAATTCGTAGTAAAGTGGTCGTGAAAATCTAAGTTTGGTCGTGGTCGTAAAATTCCGCTCGAAATTTCTGCTAAAAGAACTTTGAAGATTTAAAATTTTAGAAGAAAGTTCCCCTTTTTCCATATTTATTTCAAGATAGTTTTGAAATATGAAAACCCCATTTTTATTATTTTGATAAGGGAGAAATAGAAAAAATAATGTTAATATTTCAGGTAATAATTTCCTGTGTAAAATACTTTAATATTCATGAGATTTGCAGTATTTGCGGTTGGACATTAAAATTTATTTTGAAGTGTTATATAATAAGTTTGAGATGCTACTTTTATTTAAATATTTGTGTTTTTTATTAAATGTTCTAAAATTCTTTTTAAATAAACACATTTTTGTTCTTATTTAAAACGAAAGTTTTACAGGATGCTTATAGTTAATCCGTTCTCCGCTACACTTTAAAGTTAAAAAAAATCGTTTTATTTAAATGCCCGCAATTTACATCAACCACTAAAAAACTCATTAAACAATATTGTTAAACCATTTTTTTATCGTTCATATGGAAAAATATTTCAAAATATCCTGTTCCTTTTTGAAAACTGATAAATTATTTTCAACGCCTTAATCGACAATTGACAGACTCTTTTAATGAATTTTTTACACCAAAAATAACATTCGGAATAAAACTATGATTTTATTACAATATTTTTTTTAAATATCACATACACCAATCACAGTTTTCTCTCTATCCCGCGTTTTTCAAACTTGACTCTTTACCTCAACTACTCGATAGCTAAATCGACACAAAATTTACAATTAATAGAAAATAATTAGTTTCTTTCTCTTCGTGAATCCCTTTTCTATATCATTTAGACTTAAGTTTTAATTAAAAATAACTTGTTTAGTAAATGCACATTAATAAACTAGTAAGAAAATTTTACTAAACCTTAATCCATGCACTCATCAAAAACTACTTTCCAAACATTCCACCATTTCCAAAAATTCCACAACTTTTCAAAAAAAAAATTAAGTTTAAAAAATGAATTTTAGTTTAAGAAAAACTTCTTTACCAAATGTACACCAAATTAAACACTTCAGATTAAATAATTAAAAAACATTGATTCTCCGTCTTTTTCTTTGCATAATCAAACGCATTATTTTATCGGCGAGCGTTTCGAATTTAATTTACAGTTTGACAAGTATTTAGTAAATGCTGATGACATGAACTTGGCAAAGTTAAAAATTAATAGAAACTAAGTTCATTGCACACCCTTTTATTTAAGAAAACGGCGCGTTTTTCAAAAGTTAGAAACTCGAACTTCAATGTCAAAGAAATTTACCTGCTTTATACAAACATAAACAATTACAAAATTATAACAGAAAAATTCAAATAATTCCCTACATTTGCAGCTAATTATCAACCACGTTTTTATTCTCTCTCCCACTTCGTAATTTCTCAAATGATAAGAAATTCTGACCAAGACATCACAAACCTAAGACAGATTACGGATCTTGAATAATAACACATTAAAATAATTCTTCACCTATAAAATAACTATCTAACATGTTTCTCTCCTACAACTTGCAAAATTTTAAAAGTGACAATTTAAAACTTTTTCAGCCTTAACATCACATGCCTAAGGCATACTAAAAATATTAGATAATCAAACATTCAAATAATTCCTCACATTATTAAAATTACTATCAAACACGTTTTTTGCAAACTTTTAAAATTGACTATTCGATTTTTTTAGTCATGACATCACAAACCGAATGCACTAGCCCCTCCAATAATGAACCAAAAAGCACATGCATGCACTTACCCGGCCATGGTCCCCATTTGGCCCAAAGTCAAATCTGGGAAACAGCCGCCGCGGCGAGAAAAGTCGCTCAGATGCGGCCAAACCTTCCCGCCGCTCTGCTTCAAATAACGGGCAATACCTGTGTAGAACCCCCCTTTCCCGAATAGGCGCCACATTTGGCAGGGAATCGCCCCGGTGGCTACCCGGCTATGGCGAACTTTCGATTCTTTTATCGATTCAGGTTTGTTGTATCGACCTGACTTTTACAGGGGGGAAGAGTTTAGGTTTATAGTTGGGAAGGGGGATAAGGGGGGCTTGGGGGAGGGATGCTCGATCTAGGGGGGGAGGGGGAGATTATAGTTGTGCTTGGAAAAACCAGAGATGGTTCACGAGAGGGGAGCATTGTTGCCAGACTGTTGGGAAATACAAACATTCAAATGCTAATTCCACAAATCATCTTAAAGAGGGAGGGGGTTCTTTTATTGGTTATTGGACATTTTGTACTTTACAGTGGAAATTGATCTGCAAATTCGATAATCATAAATGATAATTGTTTTTTCATTCTATCATAAACTGGGGGAAATATGAATTTCAATAGACCATGGGGGGACTTTAATACAAATACAAAAATTCTCCACCAACAACAGGTCAGAGCCCGCTGCAAGGTTGGTCCAAAAAACATATAATTTTTTACCATACTCCAATAACTATCGAGATTATTCTTGAATTCTTCTACTTCTTTCGAATAAACAAGATAATCTGGTAAAGCATTCCACTCATGGACAGCTCTATTGTAAAAGTAATGTTTTCTTACCTCCTTTTTTGAGCAGGACTTTTTTAAATTTCCGACCATGTCTTCTGGTACGACTATTTAAGCTGAAACCTAAGCCGTACATGTCTCCCTGCTTGATGATTGGAATAACTGAATTAAATCACTTCTAGTTTTCCTTTTTTCCAGAGAATACATGTTTAAAGATCTTAATCTTTTATCAAACTCAATACCTGATAAACCCTTAATCCTTTTTTGTAGCCCTATGCTGAACTTTTTTCGAGCAAATCGATATCTTTTCTGAGGAAGAGGAACCAAAATTGAACAGCATATTCCAGATGTGGCCTTACCAATCCCCTGTACAATGGCAAAATAATATCCTTAAATTTAGAAGAAATGATACTGTAAAGTTAAAATTCCTTACTTCGCAATGATGAAATCATGAACCGTTATTCTAAGCATCATTTTTGGGAGGTTTTGGGGGGCATAACAGTTTTTAATATGTAAAACGCAATAAAACATTTATTTTTATCACGCATATTGCGTCAATTCATGAACAATGTCTTCATATACACTTTTCCAGATACATGTGGTAACAGCTAGAGAGAAAAGTCCCCGTCCCTGATTAATCAGCTGCTACTCATTCTAAATATATAGTGTAAAGTTTTGGTTGATCAACAACACTCTGAATCAATTGGCTTAAACAAAATTAGGCGGTTTTCACATTGCAATAAGAATCACTAAACATTTCAATGTCAACAGCTATACATTTACAGAACTTTTTTTTTTAATTGTATTTTTTATTAAAAAATTTTTTTGTAATTGCTATGTAAAAAAATTCAAAATTGTTCGCAGTAATCACTAGTTTTTTTAAAGCAATCAGTTGAAGACATCAAATCCAATCGAAAAAAAATCAATTTCGACCCGGCCACCTCCTATTTTCAAAATTCTTTCAAAAATCGTACATTTTGAATATTCTGTGTGTATTACGATTTTTTTTATATTATTGCTTCTTAATTTAAGAATTATACGTTTTTGAAAACTTTAGAAAATTACTTTTTTTCATAAAAAATTACTTATATTTTATTTTGTAGTATAATTATGTTCTTTTTATGATAGGATGTGTAATAATTAATTTTTATTCTTGTTATAATTTAAAATTTGTGGGGGGGGGGTTCCCATCTGTACATCATTGTGAACATGTTAAATTCTTACATATAGTCCGAAGATTAAGTAAAGTAGGTTTGAACTTTGGTATGTTTCAGTAAAGCGTTTCCAATCCGGAATCCCAAGGACTTCGTCAATTCCGGTTTTGAGACTTTTCCGGAGTCTTTTTACGACGAGCATGGTTTTGATCACTGTCCAAATAAGGATCAAGAACTTTAACCCTTTGAAAGGAAACATAGAACCCCTCTAAACCATACAGCCGGAAAACCCAAACTAACCTAACGAAACACCTGAGAGCACTATTGTTCTTACGAACACGAGAAATTGAAAAAAATGCCAATATATAATCACTCGTTGCAGAACGCACGCGTGTCATTCCTTAGAAAACTACAATTTGAGGCAAAAAAAATTCGAAAAAAATATATTTATGAAACATTTTGAAACTTTGGATTTGAGTTACATACACTTACATACTACATTAGAAAAATAACATCGGGCGAGATCATACAATTAATAATAATTATTCGGATGGTAAGTCTTAATTTAATAATGTTTAATTTAGAAAAGTTTTAACCTCCAAAATTAACATAAAAATATTTTATTGATATGTTACACTTGAATAAAATTTCAGCTTTACTTTATTATATTAGTTCATGGCAAAATATAATAAAAATATAATGTATTTCACTTGTATTTAATCAATTTATTCTTATATAATTAAAACGTCATGTCCGTGGACACATAAATCATGTCCGTGAGCCCAAATACATGGACATGATGGTACACGGACATGATGAAATCGTAAATAAGGGCTTCCAGACGCAAAAGGTTTAGGCCTTAGGGAACGAAACATGCAAACTGATATTATATAACTTATTTCTTTCTATAAATAACAAATTATAAGTAAAAATCATTAGCTTACCTTCTTATATCTTGACAACAGAAATGACGCTATGATCTTGTCAATGGCCTATTTTTAACTTTAAACTTCTAATTACTGTTTATCTACTGCGGTATACAAGCTATCGACGTGATACAACGTATAACGTGTATTATTGAATACTAATAAGACTGAAACAGAGTACTGTTATCATTTCTAGATAGTTATGCAAGCTAAAGAATATGTTTTACACGGACATGACGAAAATCTGTGGGACATTTTATTTTCACGGAACTTATATCTTTATATTCTTTATAATGATTATATTTTATGCTTTGTATGTTCTAGTAATGTCAATTGAATTAAAAATAAACTTCAGTTATAAAAAATGCTATTTAATTAATATATACTAACAAAAACAGTCACCGGACATGACGGCGAGACAGCTCACGGACATGATTTGTCATATTCTGTGGACAAAAATTTTTACACAATATATAAAAATTTCTGTATTTATGCAACGTTAGTAAGTAGATAAAATATTCATCATCTTAAATTAATTCAAGTGGAAGCATAACTTTTTTTCATGTGAAAGATAACTTGCGGGGACCTTTTGTACGTTTTCTCAGGAATTACCCACGCATTGTTGGTTGGTAGGTTGGCACATGTATTTTCCTGTTTGTGTGCTTGATCAGAGATCCACTTAAGCCTTGGTTTCCTAGCAGTCCGGTGACAGAATCGAGCGGCCGCACGAAACTGGTCGTGACGTAACATTCTGACGTCACGCCGTACCAGAATAAGACGGTGGTCAAAAAGTGTCAACCTAGGGAAACTGTTGACGGTTGACAGAAAGTGTCAAACATTCTGTGATTCGGACTTCAGAATGGATCCGCGTGCGTCATATTTTTGCCATTGGCATCGCTATCTTTATGAAGGTGAATTATCATCGGAAGAAAGTTCAGAGGATGAAATGTAAAAAAACAGAGAAAGCATAATATTTTGGTTTGGCGACTTTTAAAGTCAAACGACGAAGAGTTCCGACAATATTTCCGATTGAAGCCCAGCCTCTTCGAATATGTGCTTGTGTAATGTGTATATCAAACAAGATATATATTTTTAATTAATTACTAGAAACGATGTATGCATGAATAAATAAAATTAATAGCAAATTTCTTCTATATGTACTTGTATTGCAGCTAACATACTTGAACTTGTCTATACATTAAAACTATCATTCAAAAAAATTTTAATTTTGAATATGAATGTTGTTTAAGCAGACAATATTATTAAGCTCCGAAATAAATGTTCCAATTAAATGAAAACAAAAAAAACTAAAGCTTAACTTGTTGATGAATTAAATTGCGCAGTTAAAAAATATCGCACAAAGGGTTTTTTTTTCCTCTAGAAGCTACAAAACAGAGTTAAAATAAGACATATAGTACAACTATTTAGCCGAAATCCGATTTCTATCCATTTTTGTTTAATTAATGATTTTTTGTAATTATAATTGTCTTTATTTTGAATGATCTGGTTGTTCCTTACAAAATCAACGAAGATCCCATCCTCCTCCATTGAAAAAATGAATTTTCGGGTTCCGCATTTGACATCCTGACCACTTTTGTTGCCCACAAAGCAAAAAAAACAACCAAAAATCACCGCCGTTCAGCAACAGACGACTGATAAAAACGTTGGAGCCACCGTTCCCCGCCGCACTCCAAGCGACAGACTATAGCGGAGATGAACGGTGGACGGACAACGCGCCCTAGGAAACCAAACCGGCTTGTTTATATTGTACTCATTTTCCCCCCAGACTTTTACGGCCGCTCGATTCTGTCACCGCACTGCTAGGAAACCAAGGCTTTATAAATCTTCGTCAAGTAAGACCGACACAAGCAGAATTTTTACTGACATAGAGAGATAAAGTACATCCAGGGCGAAGGCAGGAATCGAACCCGCACCCGGTAAAGTGAGCAGACTGTTAGCGAAAGGTGCTTCGGTCAAACCTCCTAGGCCACCCGGGCCCCCTGCATTGTAATGTAATGTAATGTGATCGTTTCCGGCTGCCTATTTCTAGCCTCCTTAAGGAGCTTTAACTCAGCCAATTTACGCCTCGTAATTTAGAACCCTGGTCAAGTGACGCCCTGCCTTGTTTGTTAGGTTAAATAGAACGCTTCTGTCTGTCTATTTCAAGCCTATAAGGAGCTTTAACACATCCAAATTACGCCTCGTAATTTAGAACCAGGGTCAAGTGACTAATGGGTCGTATTAGCAAGTGTAGACTATTTTTTTTTAAAAAATCTTTCACTCAATAGGTTTGTTTCACGTCATGTATGGCAACAGCTTAAACGGTTTGTTGTCATTTATAGCCTGGAATTACTTATGTTTTGGTATTTGAAAATGAGTTTTCCATGAATATTATTAAATATTTTAAATGCCAACTTCTTGCTGTGCTGTTGGTTGTTCAAAACATTTGCTAAAGAAAGCTTGCATAGAAAGACAAATTCTTTTCATCTATATCGGTCATTTTGAGAGTGAAACCGAAGCAACCAATGAAATCCAGTACGGATAAAAATGAAAACAAGAGCGTTACATCATCTGAAACATTCCCATGGAAATATATTTAAAATCAAAGACATTGTTGTGTAATAAACTAAAAATATATATTTTTGTCATTTGCTTATTTGGTAGGATATTAATTACAATTAATTGTTGTGCTAAGTAATATTTTTTAAAACCTCTTTTTAAACTAATATGGTTTTTTTTAAAATAAAAACTGTATAATGTGCTCTTTTACCATGCATATTACTTTATTTTTATGGCGATCAAAAAATGATTAAGTTGTTTGATAGGATATAGATTTTTTTTTATTTTACCTTTTCAAACTAAAAAAAAATAATAATAAAATTGATGCTTTTAAAATATTGTTTCCTTACAAAGAAAAATAAATTTGTGTAATTAAAAATATTTAATAATCACAAAAATAAAACTTTCCTCAGACTTAATTTTGGAACATTTGTAAGTTTTATTGTTTGAAAATATATCTTAATTTTATAAAAACAAAATAAATTTATTTAAATTTTATCACCTCCATTAAACACCGCAGTTTAATAAAAATACAAACAATATATTACACGGGCTGTCATAATATTTTTTTAGTTTTTACTATTGATTATACATAATGCAATTGGAAAATAATATGCATATAAAAATAATTAATAGAAACCTGACCGTGAAATAAGCTCAATCCTTATTTTAAATAAGGTTATTTTTTAAGTATGAAAGGGGCATTTAGATGCTTTTTAATCAATATTAAAGATTTGTTTTAATACTTTATGATGAACTTAAATGTATTGCAACAAGGACTATTATCTTTACTTAATACAGTACTTAATTTACTTTAATTAAAAAATTCGAAAATAATTAGTCCACATTTAAACTTGGGGGGGGGGGGGGTACATATATATTCCGGGTTGCGTGCTTGTTCAAAGACCCGCTTATGAAGCCTTCGTCAAGTAAGACAGACACAGAAAGAATTTTTTACTGTCACAGAGAAAGGAATATACACCCAGGGCGAAGGCGGGAATCGAACCCGCACCCGTTACAGCGCGCAGACTGCTAGCGTAATGGTCCAAACCACTCGGCCATACGGGGCCCCATTAAATATCATGATTAGGTTAGTTTTTTGTACATTAATTTGTATCTTTGTGTAACTTCGATTCATAAAAGAAAATTAATTTTTAAATTTTGTGATATTTCCTTTTTAACTTTACAGAAATTTATTTAAAAATTATTATGTATAATGTTAAAATTAGAATTAATTCAACATATTTTAAATAATTGACTATCATTAATTTGGCGTAATTTATTATAAATAATTGAAATGAAAGAACAAAATATTTAATTTAAAGTACCAAAACTTCACACGTTTATTAGGTAAGCTTAATGATTTTGGTTTTTATAATAAGATATCGCTATAGTATGCTATGTTTAACTAACAATAAACGAAATATATGACCTGTAATTGTAACTAATTCAACGATTAAAAGGAAAATTTATGCTGACAAAAATTATTAAATAACAATCGACTAACAAAAAAACCATATCAAAACCACTCAATCTACCACTAACATCGGCATGATCGGTGTAGTTTGGACGAATTAGCTGCCGGGTGGTTTGTTTGTGGGGTATAAGACAACTTTTAAATGACCACTCCAAAGACGTGGCCGGAGAGAAGTTGGCTTGTTTTTGGTGACGTAGTACTTCGCTTCCAGCTTTCATTTCTGAATTTCTTTCCACTGGATTTTCTATTAGTGTTCTATTCCCGCTTGACGTCGAATCACCAATCAAGCTCGAAAAAGAATCAACAACATACATGAAATGGACTCCTAGTGAGGAAACTTTTTTTAGATTTTCTATTTTGTTGTATTTTCGATTTTTCTCCCTTGTATTTTCGACGCAAAAGTTTTTTTTCAATCAAATTCGCAAACGAAATTAAAGAAAAAAATATGCAGAAAGTTATGAAGTAAACAAAACATCAGGGGCTGGGCTGCCTATTGGGTCTGATAGCAGCCCATTACGCTAACAGTCTGTGCACCGAACCTGGTGCGAGCTCGATTACCGCCTTCGCTCTGGGTGTACTTTCTCTCTCTATGTCAGTAAAAACTTCTGTCTGTGTCTGTCTTACTGATGAAGGTTAATAGAGGGCTGATCAACACAACAGGGTTGGTAACGTCCAACTTACCTCACTAACATGAACGCAAAACAAACCGGCAGCTTTGTTCAGCGTTACGCTCCATGTGTATATTAAAAGTGGATCAGTTAATATATTCTTTTAAAATTAGTATTGGAATTTTGCTTTCTAGATAATTTGAGGAAATTTGGTATAAGTTTTCATGCAGGGCAACGTTTTTGGTCTTATGTATAAATTAGTTTAAACAAAGAATAATGATTCAAAGGCAAACCACTTAAAAAATAGTCAAAAAAATTTGATCCACAAAATGTTTTGTACTTCGTACAATAAAAACTTTTATTATTTTACACTTTCACATTTGACCAATACATGTCTTTTAAAGAACATTTCGTATTTTTTGTTTTTTTTTTTCTGGTACATGTAATGGATGTTGATATTGATAATTTTTGCTAAATCAAATTTAAAAAAATTGAAAAAATCTACCATCACTTTTAACTATTTCTTTTTAAAATTTAGTATTATATAAAAAATACCAATATTCGGTAAAATTTAGAAAATAGTAAAAAACTCCTTGACTTTTTAATATGAAATATTATTTAATCATTTTTGCATAAACGAAATTTAAGTGATCAAAACTAATGAAATTAATTTTAAGTTTTATTTAATGTATTCAATCCAAAATTTTCCTTGTTCTTCTTTGAGATTCGTAATTATTACTCACTTGATAAATATAAAGAGCTCTTAAAAAAAAGGATTTGACTATTCTGATAGATTTTTAATTTTCATATTTTTTTATTATTTCTTTAAAATTGTGTTATTTTACATGATTAGTCGTACTTTCACAGGTTTTTAGTCAACAATGCTAAGAAAAATTTTTTATAATCGTAGGTATTGTGAATAAGCACATGGATGTAAATTGTGCCTTTATACCCAGATCTATCCTATTAACACAAAACGAATTTTGTCTTTTTGCATTTAGTACAAAAGAATAGTCTATTTTAAAACGCCAATACATTACGTAATTATCCCTATTACAGTTATTTTTATATATTTTCAAATTAAAAAATCGTAACGGTTATTTGAATTAAATTTAAACACGTATCTTATGTATTTAAACAGTCGAACGAATTGAATATGCTTTTTAAAACACAACAGTTTTAACCCTCAAAACCTAGCATCATTGGACGTTAACTGAAGGTTCTTAATGAAGACTTTTGTCGTTTGAAGAGACAATCCTGGACTAAAAAATATATTTTGTATTCTATTTTGTTTTTATAGGAAGACTGACAAAGTTTATAAAAAAACGGCCAATGTATTCCTATTACAATTTTTAGCAAATTACAATGCAATTCTTCGATTCAGAGAGTTACAAGACATTTTGTCATTAGAAAAAAGATTAAGATGGTATTTTTCGGTTTGTTTGAACCTATTTTTTATTAAACTTATGTAGCAGATGTGTTTATTTTTAATTTTATCTATAAAATCATTATAATAAAAATTCTGAAAGGCCATTTCACTAAATTGTATTGTATTGCATTAGAAAATTAGTTTTTATTCTACAGGATCTTGATTTCAAAATTAGAGCAATTACTGTGTGATGATACCTATTGTTTGTTTATGTTCCTTTAACCAAGATGTATTTTATTACTGATCTCTTTAAAACAATTCGAATAAATACAATGTTTTGCCCATGTTAACTACAAAGGATAATTATTTAATGAATGAAAATTCTTCAACAATATTTAATCCGAAGTAAGCATATGGAGAAGTAAGTGGTAAGTAGAAGTTCTTTTGATTTTATTGTTTGCAGTTTAGACTTTTTGAAGTGAGTGAAAATTATGTTCAACCTTTTCAACTTGAAATTTCGCATATCTTATAACCTGCTATGCACACAATAAACAGGGTTCGTAGATATATTTTCAAAAATATCGGATATTTGTATATATATCCGATATTTTAGAAATCATCAACTTATTGCTGACAATAAATATTTTCAAAGGCCTGTAGCTGTTTTTTAGCCTGTTTCGCAATTTTAACTAATTAAATGTAATTAATTTTAATTTTTAACTAATTTTAAATTTTAATTTTCAAAAACAATTGAAAATTCAAAGTTTTGATTTTTAGACAAAATAAATATGAAGTATAATGCTCTTATTTCAGAATACTTCACATAAATGAAAATATCAAAAATCCCGATATTTTAAAAATAAATATCAGATATATATCATGATATGTATTACGATATATATCGACGAACCCTGCAATTGAAAACAGCTAATTCTGAATTGGATTAAAAAAATCTTCCGATTACATGAATAAAGCGCACGCCGCCACTTAGGTGAAAAACTCGCGAGATGCAGTCACCAAGATGGCGGAATCACTGAATTTCGCTTCCCTGCCATGCTTCACAGTTACTTCACTCCCCACCATGGGGGTGAATGGAGAGTGTCTACTCCTCTCTACTCATTCCTCCATGGTCTTACTTGACGAAGGTTTATAAGCGGGTCTCTGATCAAGCACACAAGCCGGAAAATATACGTACCAACCTACCTACCTAAACAAAACGTCAAAAAATGACGCAAACGGTTTCCCATTGCTTTCTTCAAGCCTGTCTATCGCTCCATGTGGTATATTGAAGAAAGTTGGATCGGTGGAATATATGCTATCGAATAAAGTGGCATTAAGATTTTGGAATTTCGTCTGGATAATTTAAGGAAATGTTTAATTTTTTGGCAGCCCAACTGTTTTTGTCTTACTGTAAGTAAATTAGTATTGAACAAGAGAGATAATAGCATTCAAAAAGGCAAAGCCATTAAAAAAATAGTCCAAAAAAACTTTGTCCACAAAATGTATTTGATACCTTCGGCATATAACTTTTGATTTATTTTTAACATGTTCTTTCCACATATTACCAATACATTGTCTTCTAAAGAACAGTTTCGCTATTTTTATTTTATTTTTTTAAATCTAGGTGAGATAACAAAAGGAGTAATGATATTGCAATAATTTTTGAGCTATTATAGTCATCGATTAAAAAGAGTTGAAGAGGAAATCTACCATCTACTCTTTTAAACTATTTCCTTCATTTGAAACATTAGAAATATTAATAAGAAAACTATTTTCTCCAATATTCGGCAATAATTAAAAATAGCATATAAAATCCCTGACTCTTTAATTGGAAAATATAACATTTTGGCATAAACGCAAATTAAAAGTGAATAAAAACTAATCAAAAGTAATTTTTATAGTTTATGAATGTTTTCAATCCGAAAAATGTGCTCCCAATTGTTCTAATCTTTGCAAGATTCCTAATTATTGCTCACTTGATAAATATAAAGAGACTTAAAAAAAAAAAGGATATGTGACTTTCGTGAGTAAGATTATTTAAATTTACATATTTATAGTAATTTGATTATTTACATGATTAAGCAATTGGTAGGATTATTTACATGATTAAGAATCGGTAAAAACTCTTACGACAGGTTTAGATCTTGAGTGGCAACAGAAATGCTGAATGAAAATACATTTTTTTATATCGTAGACTGGTGAATCCATGTCCCGGAAGGATAAAGCACCAATCGGAACATCGATCATACATTGGCCGATTTTCTTGAATGAAACGTGCAGTCTTTCCCATATAAAATCACAAAATAGCGACATGTTGTTCTTTTTTGCACTTTAGTACAAAGCAGAGATAGTCACCTCTTTAAAAACGCCAAAAAAGTAGGTCATTTTAACGTAAATTCACTCCACATCATTACGAAAGTTATTTCTTTATACTGATGTTTGAAATTGAAAAAAACGGATGAAAAAAACGGTTACTTTGAACCGGTTACAATTTAACCGGTCTCTTTAGTGCTATTTAAACACGTTCGGTTTAACCGAATATTGAAAAATATGCTTTTGAAAACACCGGTTTTTCCCCTCAAAAATTCTAGCATCATGGTGGAACGTTTAAAACGGTGTGGAAGGAATTACGTTAACGAGACAGACTTTTTGGTCGTTTTGGAAGAGGTGACTATCTCTGCATTGTACTAAAGTGTAAAATTATGATTTTGTGATTACTATTTTGTGATTTTATATGGGAAAGACTGCACGTTTCATAAAGAAAATCGGCCAATGTATGCCTCCAAATCCACGAATTTGTAGCAAAACTATAAGGTGATGGACTGGTAGGCATTCTGTTCGTATTTAGAGACGTTAAATTGAACATTTGATGCAAATATGAATAAAGATTTAAAGAGGCTATATTGTCGGTTTGGTGTAAAAGTGAACCAATATTGTTATTAAATCTTTTTAGTTCACCGGATACCGTGTTTTTTTAATTTATCATATAAAAAAATACAATTCATCAATAAAAATTCAAAATTAGGCCATTATCTACTTTAAATTAGCATAATCTCGTATTTGTGTCTAAACTTTTGCAACATACACATTTTATTTTATGCAAAAAATTATTGTTATAGCAAATCAAACAAATATGTTTCAATTATAGCATTTCAAAATATGTTTTTAATATGTTTAGGGGGCTTTTATAATTATACTATCACAATTCTAAATTTTACAGCTAAATGACGTCGTTGTCTAAACTTTTGCACCGCAGTGTATTAGTGTATAAGTCGTTGTGAAAAACATACTAAATGGTCAAAGACATGTGACTTGGGACTAATTTTTTTAAATATGTTTGGAACGCTTTTTGGTTTGCCAATTAGTTTGTTTCTGATCATGTAACACTCCTGTTTTATTTTTGAATTTCCTGCTATATCATTGTTGTTTCGATTTCACTCTCAATATGAGAATTTTTTGCGTTTGCTAGAACACAATGAGAATGTTTCAGATGATGTAACGCTCTTGTTTTAATTTTTAACCTTATTTCATTGGTTGCTTCGGTTTTCCTCTCAAAATGACCGATATAGTTGAAAAGAATTTTTTCTTTCTATGCAAGCTTTCTTTTACAAATGTTTTGAACAACCAACAGCACAGCAAACAGTTGTCATTAAACAAAATTTAATTAGTAAAATATTTTTGAAAACTTATTTTTGAATGCCAAACCATAAGTAATTAAAGCAAAATGACAACGAACCGTTGGAGCTGTTGCCTAACATCCCCTAAACAACCCCATTAGAGTTCTTTAGGAGAGTTTCTGAGCTTGTCTTTATTCCTACTATTTATTAAACTTCATAGGTTTTAATTCGATTAAATTTCAAGTATGCAAAAGAGTAACCGAAACCTTGAAGTTGTAAAAAAACTATTTAAACGAATTACATAATATTTTGTCTCATGAGGAGAAATTAAAGCGAAATTGTGGGACAGCAATTTAACGCGATACACGAATAGAAAAAAAGCATTAGTTCTACAGAAAGAAAAGTTTGAACCAACATTTGTTTTAATAAGGTAAGAAAATAAGAACCAAAAATGAACACAATACCACTGGAACTGTTGCCACTCACGACGTGAAACATGCCCATTCGCAGTGGTTTCAATTTAATGTCTTCGGAAAGAATTTATTTTCACATCATTTATGTTACTACTCTAGACCTGAAGCGTGCATTTTTTTTACTTGAAAATTTATGCATCTCTAGTGGGCCGTTTTCTTCAAACCAAATATTCTGTTAAATTTTTGCCTTTTACCTTTTTTTGCACTGCCATTTGCCATTTGGCAACACTTTGAAAAATCGCACCACCAAAGTGCGAAATTTTGAACAATGTGTTCATTTAAAAGTTCGGTTTTTAAGGGCTTCTTTTCCCTAAATTTCCTCGTTGTGCCTTATTCAAGAGCTATTTCGAGTTAAATTTATGATTGACAAAACTAAATATGTTTAAGTCTAAGGAAATTAAGGAAGAAAATGACCCTCTTATGCCGCCGCTATGTATTGGTATTTATGACACAAATTCATTTGACATGTCTTCCACATGAGTCTGAAGTATTTTACCTTAAATTTATCTTTTGTGTTAACTTTTCAGCAAAAATTGAAACATTATTAATACTAAAGCTTATTATTTTCTTACGTTTGAACTTACGCCTGACCTGTATTCTAAACGTGCATGGCGTTGTTTTGTTTTGGGTGTTGGGTCTATTGCTGTATAGTAGACGGACTACTATGGCATGGATTATTTATAAATGCGTTATTGAATGTAAAACGTGGATAGGGCAGGAAGTTTTACTTTGCTCTATGGTGACTGGTGAGGATGACATGAAGCCTGTTACGGCATGTGTATGCGAATATTAATGTTCGCTTTACAGCATATTGGGTAACGTGCAAACAAGGTTATATGAATATTGTATTTTAAATGGTATTTAAGTGAATAAGCAATGCTTGATTATTGGTTGTTTTCTTATTTATTACATACTTTCTTGGCTATTGCAGATTCATGTGACCTAATGGATGCAATATAATGATTTAAATTGCTGCTCCCAACTTGTCGTATTTTAAAATAATACATGTATTCAATAAGTGGTTAAATCCTAGTTTGGGTATTCGGTGACTTTTTCGGAACGTTGGCGATAAATAATTCCCATCTATCAACACAGTTGTTTGATTTCGCGGTTTCCAGTAGCATCGTCTAATCACGCGTCGCTACGCAATGTTTTCTCGCCAACAAGTTTAGCGAGAAATAAAAAGTCGCTGTATACCAAAACTAGGAATTAACCCAATAAGTACCTTTTTATATTTATTAAATGTTGGCTAATTTATAGTAAATCATGACACAAAAAAAGTACTTCTGTTATTGACTTTTTCCTTTTTCAGTGAGATTCTCAAATGGCAATGTCAAACGCAAGGAGAAGTCTTTGAGGTATCAGTCATTTCGAAGTTTAGAATTGAATTCCCAAGCGAGGCCTAAGCGTATAATTGTAAGTAACTTAAGTTCTGTTTGTTGAATAAACTTTGTATTTAGTGTAACATTTAACTTCATCTAATATGTCCTTGCTATGAGTTTAGATAAGTACTTCAAATGTGCTGTGTCCCCATTACTAAAGCCCAGTCCTGCAAACTCTCCCCAACTTAACCTGCAATACTAGGTTCGTAACAATTTTTTTGCAACAAGACTATACAAAAGGTTAAAGTTTCTATTTCAGAAATCTGACGATTGACGTGCTTTTGCCAATGAAATGGGTTGAAAATCTGATAGTACTAGGTTGAATCTGGTGAGTTGGCAGGTGTAAATACCAAATATGAGTCTTCAGAGTTCTGTATATTAAGGCTTTCGCCTACCCTCTCAAATTCATAGCTCCCTAACGAACCTGAATTTAGTGGCAACACAGGAGGCGGGGCAACGACCAAATCTCTAGCCTATCAATACAGCTATCTAGAGAGAGGGGTTTCGACCCCCAAGCACTCCCTACAAGTGGATCCGATCGTGAACCCCGAAAGTAGGGGTCCGAGTCTGTCTTGACGGCCCTAATGACCAACCTGGGGGAATCGACTCGAACAGCACCCCCCCCCGTCAGGGAGGACGAGACCATTTGTTTTTTTGTCGCCCAACTAGTTTTTGCAGGGGCTGTCGCGTTATCTGTTGTCAATGTGAATGTGATTCTGGGTAGTTTTCTCAATGGTTTCTCTTTATTTAGCTACTCTTTTGTGATGAATCGTCTTAGGTTTGAGAATGGTAAATTTCTTGCCATTCCTAAAATGAGGAAATAAGCTAGTTTTATCACGCTAGTAATGTGCAATTGTTAAATTACGTCCTATACGCTTGGAGATAGGGATATAAGAATGCAAAAACTAATATAAATAACAAGGTTTTGATTTCGAAACAGTTTTTTGCCATGATAAGTAATGAAAAGTTCGTTGACTTTTTTCGTACATGAATCAGGCATGAAAGTTTTCCGCCTTTCGGCGGAAATCCGCCTTTTTTAATCTCATTTTGGCTGATCCTGAGATCGATGCAAAACCGTTGAGAAATTGTGATCCATATATATGGGGGGGGGGTCTAAGATCAAACAAGGCGAGACAAAACAAAACACTACGAGACGTCAATGTTTGGTTGACCGATCCGTCTTGAACTATAAAAATAACGGAATCTATATCTATTGCCATTTCGCTGCAAATAATCGAGCATAGCAAAAATTACGAGGCATCGAGGTCTGGTTTGGTTTACTGATCCTTGAACTATCAAAATAAGACTCCGATTTTACCTCAAAATAAGCACAAATTACGAGGTGTTGAAGTTTGATTAGTAGGTCTGTTTGAACTAAAACTATAAAAATAAAGAGTCACTACTATAATAGTGCGATTTCGCTGCGAACTAGTAAATATTACGATTCATATAAGTTTTTTTGGTTCAATGATCCGTCTTGAACCAAAACTATATTGTAAAAATAACTAGACGTAACTGCAATTATGCTAAGAATTGGAAAATATTTCAAATGCGATCATCGTAAGTCGTAACACGTCTCTGAATAAACTCAGTTACGATCTCATTTAATTTGCGTTCGAAATATTATTTTTTCTTATAAAAAACATCGGCTTCCATCGGTATACCGATATTTTTAAAAGCCGATAAACCGATTTCTCACTAAGTTAACTTCGGAGTCCGATGGCTAATTTTTTTTAACAAGTGGTGCATTTTTGAAACCAGGGTCCGATTAAAGCGGTATTGCATCGCAATTTGCGACGCAAATTCACTGAAACAGCGATACAAATAGTCCACCAATTCGCTAGAATTGCGATGCATTTTTTTATAGCGTTTATTTTTCTTTGCGCCGTATTTAGGTGAAACTAAACTTAAATTTTAATAAACAATAAGTTCAAATAACAGATTCTTATAATAAAGATACAAATTTTAATTAAAATGTGAAGATGAATTAAGATTAGATTACACTAAGTTTTCTTTAAATCTCGGCCAGCTATTGCAATCTCCCATTAGAAGAGGAGTCAGATAAAGCTTCCGGATTTACTTATTTTGCTGCCTAGTAATTTTCACCTACCAATGGCGTCACATTGCATCAGAATGATTCACAGTTCTCTGGCTCTGTTTGATCGGAAGAGTGTCTCGTTACTTTTGTAGCTCCAGTTTAGGCCAAGTCGAGCAACCAGAATATTTTCTTCTGATCAAGTGTCTGACTCAGTGTCCGCGAGTCCTGATCACAGGAACGGCTCTAATTAAAAAATACTTTTTGTTTACGTTTGAACTTTTTTCTACTTCGGCCTATACTGTGGTTTCTGATTTTAGACAATTTTTATTTTTAAAAGAAATGGGAGTGTCCACTTATAGAAGCATTATATATTCAGGTTGTTAGTGAATTTCGAGTCCTTGAATTTTTTTTGGAAAAGTGTTTGAATTTTTTTTTTAACTTTGTATGAACCATGTTAATAAGGATATGTATTGAAAGACCAAAAGTTGGGGATTTCAATCCCAAAGAGGTAGTCAAGAATTTTTTTTGAAAGTTTTGATTTTTTTTATAAATAGAACCCTGCTTGCAACGTAATGGGATGATCTAAATTCTAAACTCTTATATGGTAATTGTGTTATGATTTTACATTTATCTAGTAAGAGTAATTCATTAGCTATCAGATTTTTTTATTAAATATGATTTAATATGGCATCGATATACAGTTTTAAAGTAAAACTAAATTACATTATTTAAGCATTATTTTCTATGTGTGTATTTTATGGGAACTAATATAACTAAATTTCTAACTCTGTTCAGCCTTTTTGATTAGTTTGCACTTTCATGCCTGATGAATAGCAATTTTTTCTTTGGAATGTTTTTTACTGTATACTAATTAAATTTTTGTGAACTGGATTTATCACCAGTTGGATAAAAGGTTAATTTAATTAATAATTTTCTTTTCATCTATATTGGTCATTTTGAGAGCAATAACCGAAGCAACAAATATTCAATATCAAACTTTGTATTAAAATATTTGTGTCAATTTATAATTAAAAAAAACTAAGAAAATAAAGAATTTTATCGAAACTAAAATCCCGAAATCTTTTTCAGATTGAACTATTTTAAAATAATCTTTATAATGCAAATTATAACACATAAAATCGCAGTAGAATGAAGTGTTACATCATCTGAAACAAAGCAACCATTTTTAATTAGATCAGCCTTTTTTTTATAGCGTTTTAAATTGAATCAAATTATTCTGAATGCTTGTGTTGGGGCGAACGTGAATGACGAATGCCTTTTTTACACGGTAAAATTCCCAATATTAAAAACATTTTTAGAGAATTATACCACTCTGACTCAAGACACTACAGAATGGGAGGATAAACAGTTATAGATATTTTAATATCCGGTGGGATCTGGAAACATTACTATGAACAAACAAGCAAATGCCAGATAGAAGAAAATTTGTAAAACTTCAATGAAAACGTTACAGCATTAAAAAATATATGTTATTTATATGTACAAAATAAATTTGTACTAAACAAAGAATTTTATTTACAAACATTTTGCAACAAAATATATAACAAACAAATTCATTTCCATTTATATTTAGAGAAAAGTTAAAGTGCAATAAAAGGAATATATGTAATATAAGGAATTTGTAATTCTGTGACGTGAATAGCACATTTGAAATAAAATATTATTGAAATAAAACTTAAAGTTGAAATTCACTAAAAATAAAAAATGATGACAGCAAATAAAAATTTCTATCAATGGTGGTGCAAAACCTATACAATTCGAAACCGTTACATAATAATAAGAATTTTTTTTTATCTTATAATAAACGAAATAACGATTACAATAAAAAAACTAATGGTTAAAAAAATCAAATTAATTCTGCATTTCAAGGTCAGATTCCCAACCAGTTTTTGCAGGGAGGTGTCGTGTTACCTGTTATCAAACCAAGGGCGGATCCAGGGTGACAATTTGGGGAGAGGGGGGGGGGGAACTTAAGAGGGTCTTTAATACCCTCAGATAGAGAGGGGTCCAGGGAAGATTTATTGAATTTTTATGCCCATAGAAGTAGTTTTGAAGCATCTAACAATAATATTAAAGTTTAAAAACATGTAATTATGTTTAATTACAATTATTTTTAATTAACATTGTTTTAATTTAAATTAATTTTTAATTTATTTTCCCATTGTAAATGCAGTTTTTTACTAGTAATTTAGTATGTATTACTAATAACTTTTTATAAACATTAATTAGTTTGTATTTTTACATAACTCATATTTGTATCATTTAAACGATAATTAATGTCTTATTTTTTGAATAAAAATGGGGGTGTTTCAAGGAGGATTTGGCAATAGCTCTGCGGTTTTGTTTTCATGTCTCTCGAATTACTGTTTTGATATTCGGGAGCGAGTTTCCGAAGAGAATATTTACGTTAATTTTTAAAATTCCGATTTCTTTCAATGCAAGTTTTAATTGATAAATGATTAAAACAATGAACAGTACAGCAAGAAGTTGTAATTAAAAAAAATTAGAAAACTCAATTTCGAATAGCAACAAAAGTAATTTTAGAGATATGAAAACAAAACCGCAGAGCTATTGCCAGATCCTCCTTGAAACAACCCCATTAAGAAAAATTTATAATTATAGAATGTTAGTTAAAATTTAACTACTTATATAATTTAAATCACCTGATTTGTTGTACAGAAATTAAACGACAAGCTTCTATTATTAAATTAAATTATAAAATGATTTGTGTGTAAATAATTTTAACATTTATTTAATTTATAAAAACAGTAGTATATTTAAAATATTTCAAAACTTAATTATTTAACTATACTGGTAGTTAATGAACACATTTAATAAAATAGTAATTATTAAAATATTAATCAGTATTCTATCTATTTTTTTTAAAAAAAAACCCTTGATTTGCGTGAGAAGTTTATGTATCCATTTTAAATAACTACAACTATGGCAACTAGTCGCCAATAGCCCTCCTTTAGCTCTAGTGCGACGATAATTCAACATAACCCTAATCATTTATGTCATTAAAATATATAAAAATAGTAGCTAGTTTTTATAAAACATGTACTTAAATTTTAAACAGCAATTAAAATGTAAATAAAACAGAAAGCTTATTATAAATATTAAATAATAATAATAATACATTTCAATGAAATAAATGTTAATCGTGCGATCCGTAAGATGGTCTCTTTGGTTATCAGTTAAAAAAATCCAAGTAAAAAAAAATAAAATTCTTGTTCGCACGAAACAAGAATATCATAAAAAAAAACAGTACAAATGAAAAAAAAAAAAATTCGACGCCACACGATATTTTTTCAGACTTCGCCCTAGCCGTAATATTTTTTTCCATGTTCTAGTTCTAAGTTGAGAATGCAACGAGTTGTAGTATAAATCTTAGTAAAAAAATACATTTCTTTAGAAGTCGATTCGATCTAGTTTGAATTTTAAGATTTTGAGAGGGAAATTTCCCCCTCCCCCCGTGGATCCGCCACTGTATCAAACAGATTCTAGGGAGCTTCTCTGGACTTCCAGAATATAAATACAATTAACAATTATTTTTATCAAGCAAATAAATAAAAATTATAAAAAGATAGCATAAACTTATCCTACAGTTGGAAAAGGGTCAATGAAACGCTCCATTTTATGCACGGACAATGAAAAATATAGTATAGCAATCAGTCAAATTCAAATACAATATTTCTGATAAAAAGGCAGTTAAAGCATCAAAAAGGCAATACAAACTTTGTATTAAAATATTTATGACATTAAAAAATGCACTTCATTGAGAAAATTTTGTAAAATACATAGTAAACAAATATTTATAATTAAAATTAAATTTATAATTAAAAAAATAGTAAAAGAATTTTATCGAAACTAAAATCCTGAAATCTTTTTTCAGCTTGAACTATTTTAAAATAATCTTTATAATGCGAATTATAACACAGAACAGTACAATAAGCTAAGGCAACTTTAAATCAAATCATGGCGGCAACCAACTACACGTTATGAGCGCAGTGGAATGACGGACTCTAGAACGACACCTCTCAATCACAGAGTAGAAAATAAGCATTTCTTAACAGCAAGCAAAAAAACCCCAGCAATCTAACAAGGAACACCAGATCTTCTTTCAAAGATTCTTTTGAAATAGAACCCCTAATAGATAACAACCCCAAAGATAGACCCCCAAGTGCGCTTCCCAACCACTAGTTTTTGACCTCTGTCCCCCGAAAGTTTCCTGAAAGGCGTGGCCTGTGTGGAGGCGTGGTTTCAGCCAATTTTCAAACACTTACCTTAAAAGTTCCGCAAAAACCCTTACTTAAAAAAATTAAATTTAACTTTAAAGATATTGTATTAGTAAAAAAATGTTGAAATTTTGTTCCAGAAAGAAAATTTTTCGGTTTTTCACCTTTTAACTAACTTAAATATTTCGCTAAAAATAAAATTTCAATTTAAAAAAAAGTAAATAACTTTTTTAAAAAAGTAGCCTTAAGAAATCACAATTTAATTGGAGTTTTATGAATTAAAAAAAATCGCATCAAATTATTCTTATAATTTCATTGCTTTTCATCTTCATTTTTTCCCCATAGACTTAGCATTAGCCAGCCCGATCGAGGTAGGACGGGGAATGGGGGTGTCCGATCCCCTTAAGAACCCAAACATATACTTTTTGTCGTACTTATCATAAAAGTAACAACCGGTTTCATTGTGTTTACATTTAAGATGTATCAAGCTGTGTCAAGTTGCTGTATTTGGCTAGCAATCGCGCTATTCCATCTGTACTAAATGCCTGCCTTTTCTGTTAAAGCACAATATGATGAAGTCTTTTTTTTTCCCTTGAATTGGCTATCAAATGGACTGTAGTATGTTAAAATCAACTCGGGGGGGGGGGGGGGGGGGCTAGGGAGCCCAGTCGGTTAAGGCGTTCGCCTTGCATGCGGAAGGTCCCAGGTTCGGGTCCGGGCATCGCCGAAATAACTGCCGACCTGTAAACGGCTCGTGCAGCGAAAATTTCCGAGTAATACCTTGTGTAGAGGGAGTACACATTAAATATGCTCAAGTCCCGACGCGGCGTACGATGTCTCCCTTAACGGTTGCGTTGGGTGCCTACTCGGGTGTGGGCTCGTCACCTGACTGTAGTTCTAAATTATGACGCCCGTCGCCAATAGCCCTCGTGTAGCTCTAGTGCGACGATAACTCAAATTAAACTAAACTATTTAATCAACTTTACTTGTCATTTGGTCTGGCTCGTGGGAAACCTTCGCATCGCCAGAACTACTTTTAAGCTGACGGTAAAATGGACTGACACATTTATATTTACATGTATCTCAGCTAATTTGCTGTTCAGCTATAAAGTTCTTGCCGCCTTGTGCTTCATGGAAATTAGGAATACTACACCTCTGCTTAGAACTATGCTTGCCTTGGATGCGAAAGGTCCCACATTCAGGCCTGGACATTTCCAAAATAACTACCGACCTAGAACGGTCTGTGCAGCTAAAGTATTGACGCCATGTGCTATATCGACAATTGAAGTTTTGTTGGTTGCCTATCCAAGTGTTGGCTCGTAGTTCTAAATTGGACGTTCGTCTGCGATAGCCCTTGTACAGCTGACAGATTGCTATGTTCAGACTGTAAATCAAACCAGAAAATTTAAGGGTTGTAGAATGATTATTACTGTAAGCTATAAAATCAACCCCCTCTGTGAGGAACCAGTTTTCTATAATATTGAGATTGCCGGACTTTGTGGTCGTGGCATTGCCATGCTTTTCTGGAAAGGAAGAAAGCCTAACTTAAAATGGCTAATTGCACCTGTCTTCTCAGTCAAACCATTCTCAGCATCCAAGGTTACATTATGAATAAGTAATATCAATGCTTATGTTGTACGAAAGTATCTATTAATATAAGGAAATTTTAGAATAAGTATGGATACCTCGGAACTTTTCATGGATTAGTTTTCTTAAATTTGTATACAGTAGAGTCCCGGTTAACCGAAAGGCTGCAGAATTTTTTTGTTCAAAAATATTAAGTGTGTACATAAAAAAATATGTTTTACAAAGTTGGATTTATTTCTCAAACTATGCAATATTTTTTTTTTTGCTCGACTTTGGTTTATATAAAAGCAGCCCTGTCCCACCTTCTAAACCAGAGAACGTCTGAAGTCCTGGCTTCATTTTGCGCTACTATGTATCTAAGGGTTCGATCTAAGATGTTTTGTAACGAGGCGAACTCTCGATGACTTGAATTTTTCTCTTCGCCAGTGTTTTTCTATGCGTGAAAAGGATGATTCCTGATTATCCGAAAATTCCTATGGAATCTCGAATAACCGAAAGTGCTCCGGTCCTGTACCTTTCGGATAAGCGGGACTCTACTGTATTATGTTTGACCAGTAGTAGACAGTTTATGTTCTGTAAAAGCAATTGTAGTAAATGCTACTTTTGGCATTTTTGTTCGTTGAAAGTTTACCAATACTTCAGTACAGTGAAAGGACTACTCTGAAGCTGACAGTCAAATAGACTGTGATACATTGTTATTGATTTGCATCACAGCTTATTTGATGTTCGGCCCAAGAGTTCTTACTTGTATTTTATGAGAATTTTTGTCAGCCTATATCTCTAGTTGGGACCAAGCTGATGTCCAGTTCAATGGAATAACTAATAAGCTTCATGGTATTGCATATTCCTTTTTTAGTTGCGTTCCAAGGCATCTACTCTAGTTGCACGATTCGGACTTCAATACATTTCAAAATACAGATATTAGAGCAACATTGATGACCGCCTCAAGGTCCCATTTCTATTTGTTATTGTTGTGTGTAGTGATGTAAAAGGTTCAGTCATTTATAAGTTTGGGCAAATGCCTAAAATACCTAAAGCTTTTTATAAATTTCTAAGAAATATTTATTTTTTGTCAAACAAAAGCTTTTTGATAATAAAGTCTAAATTTAAAATGTTATAGGTTTTTATCAATTGCATATATAATCTACATCCTTTATTGTAGTGTTATGGATTTCTTATAATATTTTTTAGGGCAGCTTCCTTCCCTTTTTAAAGTAAAAACTAGTCTTCTTTTCTTAGGCCTGGGGTATTGCTTAACTTATAAATGGCTAGCCTAGCCCACTGTATTTGCCCTTCCCACATCTATAGTTGTGTGTGTTTGTATTGTCTACAATAGAAAAGTAGAATTTTCAGGGTTGGAAGGTTTCTCCTGTATAGTTGGTGGTTAATTGGATTGTGATGCATTTCAAAATACTGTATCACAGCACAATTGACGTTCAGCTTGAGGGGCCATTTCAACTTAAGAATTTCTTCTGAAAAATCCATCCTTGCAGTTTGCCTATTGCGTTCCATGAAAGACATTGTAGGTGAGATGTTTCTTTTCTTTTCATCTCACTTCCTTGTCTTTTATGGAAACATGGCTGTTAACACATTCATTAGATTCTCACCTAGAAGTCTCCAGTGCAGTTAATAGACTACTCCTGAGCTGGCAGTCAAGTGACACCAAGTTTACATCTGCTCTTAAATTTACTTTATTCTTATTTGCTTTTCTCAATTGGATGCTTGTGTGTATTGTATCTTATTGTATGTATTGATGTTGTGTTTCTTCAAAGACTTTAATGTGAAATCTCAACTTCGCTTCCTTGTCATTTATGAAAACGGGGCTACCTGCACTTGTTTTTTAACTATCACTATGTCAAGTTTTTAGGTGGGTCCAATGTGCTTTTAAAGGGAGTGGCCAATATGCTGATATGGTTACATGTATTGTATTACAGTCCTTATGTTTGAGCTTAGTCCATTTGAACTTGTGTGTTAACCAAACACAAGTAATCAAAAAATGAGTTTTTCAATTTACATAATTTAGCTTTATTTTACAGATTAAGGGCATATTTTTATGTCTTAAAAGGTTGAAGTTTTCAACCGTTTCTTTGTAGTAATTTAGACGTTTTACCTTGAACTTTGCGTTGCACTGAATATTTTATAACATTCTTAATATTTGCATAAGTATTAAATATAAAACTACTGAAGTTTGTAAAAGAAATTAACACTAACTTTATTATTTGTTTATAAAGTTATCAACAGATAATGTGTGTACTTTTTATAGTGATATTTTATATATTGTATTGGTCTTGTTTACTATATAGGCCGAATATGGAATTTGTCTGGTTTAGTCATTATCCTTACACCTTGCCTGTTCTATTTAATGGGAAATATTATAGCAGAAGTGCTTCCTTTTCTCTTAATCTTGCTTGTTTTTAGTAGCATTGCAATGTTCTCATTAATTAAAATCTTGCAAAGTCAAGCGAGTACTCTCAAGCTAACTAAAAGTATGGTTTAGTGGTGTTGCAAAGTTCAAAGTAATAAAATATAACTGTAGACCATGATTGATATATTCTACACTATTGAGTAGAATATTTCGGGTGGTCTACAGTTGTCATCCTGGCAACTTGCTGTCTCATGAAGGACATAGTATGTAGTTTTTCTTTTCATCTAGCCATCCTGTCTTTAAAGAAAGAAACCATTTGCACATTCACTAACCTTGCTGATAAGTCTCCATTGCAAAGTCAAGGAAATAGCCTCTAAAGCTGATGGTCAAATGGGCTGTGGTACATTTTCATTTACTTGCATCACAGATCATTTGATGTTCGGCTCTAGGGTTCTTACTATTTTGTATTTCATGATAATTGGGCATCCTACATCCCTCTAGGTTGGAACATGCTAATATTCAGTTTAATGGAATTTTAAGTTCAGCTTCAACTTGGATACAAGATGTCGACTCTCGGGTTGGTGGATAACTGGACTACATAAAGATACTCGTATTACTACAGTAAAGATGTTGAGCTGGGGGGGATAATTTGCAATTGTATTGTGCATATTATATTCAATGAAACGGTATAGGATTTTTTTATCTTTAAAGTTGTCTTCCTTGTAGTTTGCCTATTGTGTTCCATGAAAGACATTGTAGTGAGATGTTTCTTCCCTTCATCTCACTTTGTCTTTTATGGGAAACAAGGCGTTTTACGTTCATTTGAATCTTGCTTATCATTCTCCAGTGCAGTGAAGGGACTACTCTTGAGCTGGTATTTGAACATTGTGATATATTTTTATTTTCTTGTATAACATTTGATTTTTAGCTCATTAATTTCCTGTTAAATGTTGCTCTTGTTGCATTCAAAGACTTGCATGCAAGATGCTTTTACTCGCGAAATGCCCATTAGTTTTGAATTGCATGTTATGATATGCCAGGATTAGCTTTTGGCAAGGCTTTTACCTTTTAAGTGAGTAGTAAAACTTGACATGTTTTAACGTAGTTGCATCATACCTCTTGCATGTTAGAATTTAGTATGTAGTTGTACTTGAATATATTGTGTATATTGATGCTTGTTTTGTTTCAAAAAGTTCCTGTACCTCTATTTTTGATACATTAAGAGTATTGTTAACTTGAATTATAAATATTAAAGACTGATTTTCAGAGCTGCTCTAATAACCTGTGTTATGCTTCAATGATAATCCAAGAAGCTAGTGATAGGCTATGTTTCAATTAGCTTGAATTAGTTTTTATTTTTTAAGCCGTTTTTTTTATTGTCATTTTAATTATAGAAATGCTTATTTTATAAAATTTCGTCTACAATTGATAAGTGTAGAATGATACGTCTACAGTTGACCTGGCAGCTTGCCTGTTGTGTTTTTGTATAAGACATTGTTTCCTTTTCTCCCTCGGATCATTCTGTTATTTGAGTAATTGGCCTGTTTACACATTCATTTATCTTGCTAATACAAGTTTCCAGTGCAAAGTCCAGGAACTAACCTCTAAAGCTGATGGTCAAACGAGCTGTGATGCATTTTCATTTAGTTGTATGACAGTTAATTTGTTTGGCTAACGGTTCTTATTGCCTTGTAATTCATGAAATTAGGTAGACTACACACCTAGGTTGGACTGATGTTTTTAAGTTCAGCTTGACTGGATTCAAGGGTTCTCCTGTAGGGTTGGTTGTTAATTGGACTGTGATGCATTTCAAACTACTGTATCACAGCTCAATTGACGTTCAGCTTGAGGGGCCATTTCAACTTAAGAACAACTGAAGAAGCCATCCTAGCAGTTTGCCGACTGTTCCATGGAAGACATTGTAGTGAGATGCTTCTTTTGATTCGTCTCACTTCCTTATCTTTCAGGGAAACAAGGCAGTTTCCTCATTTGTTAGACCTCATTTGTTTGCTGAAGTGGGAAGACTCTTCAGCTGGCCAGTCTTATGTTATATCCCATTACAAGTTAACATTTTAATCATTGGACGTACATAAATTACGTCACACTCGGAAGAGGGAGGGGTATGCGCCAATGTGACGGATCGTGACATGGAGGAGGGGGGTGTTAATTGCTTGCGTGACATAAGGATTCGAAAATTTCCAATTTTGCAAGGAAAATTTGTTTTACATTAAGTAAAGTTTTGAGAGAAAAAAAATTTTATATAAGGCACACTATTTCTGAAAGAGGATGGGGAGATTATTATATGCAACGTCAGCATTATTAGTCCTATATTTTACAGACCTTTTCGTAACATACAAAATTGAGATTATCTTGACCAATTAGAGGACTGGCAGCTACCTGGACGAACACCAAAAGACCCAGAACTACAAAGTTCTGATTACTCTCGTATCCCCTTTTTTAGAAGACATAGCAAATGGACCTTGGACAACGGAAATGTAAATACGATATTGGTATATTCCTATGAATAAATTATTTAACCAAGATAATTTTTAAAAAATTTCTTTCCAAATTAATTTTTTAAATATAAAAATAGGCATTTTTCAAATTTCAGAAACAAAGGGAAATATTAAAATTAACTTGGCCAGGTTGGTTGAATTATCTCGCTAGACATGTTGGTAGGTCTGTGAATGATCCAGTTGATTGGCTTTTTTTTTTTATCATTTTATGTCTTTTTTTAAAAAATTGTTCTTAAAATTATTTTTTAGCATGCTTTCTGGTGAGATTTTATGTAACTGTTTCTAAATTGTTTTGATTTTGGTGTTAGTTTGAGAGTGTTAATGCATTTTTTAAACGTATATATAACCATAGCAAAATTAGGCTAACAATAATGCTTATTAATTTTTCTGCCTTATAGGTTGCCAGCAATCAAGTGTTGGAATATGCTGGATCAAATTACGAGAGTGAAATGTCCACAATTACATCTTCTGTGTAAGATTTTTAAATTAAATATCAAAGTTCTTATTTAAATGTTTTTAGGGTCTTAATTTGTATTGTAGGCTCACTTTTAATCTGTTTAATCTGATCTTTGCTTTAACCAACTGAATGCGTTTATCCTTAATATTTAGGAATTGGTTGAAAATTACTTTTTTCATTGTCAATCCCCCATTCATATGATATTGATAAAGAAATTGAAAAACTATGTTACAAGTTTTCGGATTAAATGTTAACTTTTAAATACATAAACAGGGTGTCCAGCCGTCGGGAATTGTACTTGAATGTTTTAGCGCCTGGAGAATCGGGAATTATGCTTGATATTGTTGAAACTTCTGGGAAATTTCTGCGATTTTCGAATTTTAAAGATTTATGAGGATAAGCCTTGAAATTGGCCGATTTTTAAAAAATTCCCCCATTTGTAAATTTCGGTTTTACTGATTTTCGAGACGGTTATTTTTTTCCGATAATGTCCAATTCCTTCAAAGTTACGAGTTTGGTATTTTTTATAAAATTAAGAATTTCGTCAGAATTTAAAAGTTATTTGTTATGTAGGTATCTAAGGTTCGCGACTGATTTGCTGTTTTTCGAAGATACTCGATTTCCAGTTAGTTTGCAGTTAGCCTAGATTTATATTTGGCTGGAATTTGAGGTTGTGATTTGCTAATTTTTTCCTGTTCGTTTATTTTCAAGAGGCTTCGATCTTTTGATTTTTGAAGATGCACGATTTACACATTTTCATTTTCGCGATTTAAATATATCAAATTTGTGAGTTCGTTGTTTTTACTGATATTTGATTTTTTTTTATTTACCGATTTCAAGGTTTCACGTTGAAGCGATCTTCAGTTTTGTTGTAATGGTCTATTTGTAAGGATCAGTGATTTGTCGACTTCGAAGTTTTGAATTACAGTACAAAACAAGTTTAAATAATAAATTTGGATAATAAATATAAAAATTTCAATTAAAATTTGACGATGAATTTAGATTTGATTACACTAAGATGTCTTCGAATATTAGTTACCGGCCAGTACTGTCTTCGAATATTAGTTACCGGCCAGTACAATCCAATAATGCTTCCTGATTAACTTATTTTGCTGCCTAGTAATTTTCACTAATTCCACCGATGAGATCGCATTGCTTCATAGTAATTAACAGTTTTTTGCCTCTGCGTAATCGGGAGAGCTCCGGTTCTGGCCAATCGGGCCAACCAGAATATTTTCCTTTGATCAAGTGTTAGTATTGTGACCTCTTATCACGAGAACAGTTTGATTTTTTGTTTACGTTTTAAATTTTTTTCAGCATTTTTTCTACTTTGGCTTATTCTGGGGTTTTTTATTTACGAGTTTTTTTTTTTAATTGGACTATCCCCAAAATTTAAGTGTCTGGATTAGTGATTCTGTACTGTATTAGCCAATTTCCGAAAATCTGCAATTTCCGCTGTTTTACTGATTTTAAGTTTTATAATTTCGGAATTTATGGATTTCCAAGGAGTCGTTCATTGCAATTTCTGATCTTCGGGATTTTAGAGTTTTTTTTGTGCTTAAATGGTTAACAAAACGCGCCTTTTCGAAGTTCATGATTTGACGACTTTTTCTTCTCGACTTCTTTCTCTAGCATCGCAATTCAATGATTACTGAGAATTTGCGATTTTCCTGACTTCCTGAAATTTTGGAATTTACCAATCTTTGAGATTTGGTGAATCATTAATTTTCAAAAAAAATTTATTTGCCTTTGGTTCGCCGACTTTTGAAGGTTTTTCATTAATCAAAATGTTCAATTCTGTCTTGAGTTAAAATTTGAGGAAATAACTCATTATGCTAACAGATGTAAAATATTAAATTGAAGTTAGTATTATTAAAAGTTATATTAAATGAGAAATATTTTTAAAATAAACTTTCATTTTAAAAAGTATCTCGTATAAAAGAATACTATGTTAAGTGATGTTTCCTTAAAATTGAAGATTGTAACTTTAAATATTAACTAACTTAACCCTACGAATAACGCTTTGATTAAAAATTGCCATTTTAATGGTCAGCCTAATCTTAAGTATAGAATATAGGTTGTTTTAATTAAATTATTTTTGGTAATTTGCCAATAATTTTTCAAGTACATATTTGTCTGTAAGTTGCAAATTAAATTACCTGTAAAAATAGTTTTATACATACAATCATGTACTCTGCAACTCGTAGGAGACTATAACTAGGCTGACTGTTTGTTAGTGCTAAAACAAATTTTTCTTTTTACCTATTATTTCTATTGGCTAGTTAAGCATATTTGAAAATGTAGTGGTATAATTGGTTATGATTAAGCTATATCATTTTTGTTAAAACTTCTATTTCTTAGATTGAAAGTTGGAATTTACAATAAGCTCACGCACAATATTAAACTTTATGATGCCGATTTTCATCAGCTTAAGCCAGTATTAAAATGTAAGTAATTATGAAACCGAAATATTTAATGCATTTATTCTCTGTTCATGCTGTTAAATTAAAGAAATATTACTTGGTTATAACAGCCAAAGAATTGTAATAGTTATAACATTATAAACAAATAAAGGTTTAAAAAACCTTTTTGTCGAAAAGAAACTAAAGATTAATGAATTGCTGAAAAAGGTCAGTTTTTAATTTATTTGTATTTTTTCCTTACAAATTTATTTAGATGTATTTCTTTCAAAATTTGGTTTATTTGTTGTATTATAGCCAACTGTTCTGTGCATAATATAGATTTTGAGTTAAGTAAATCTTTGTGATGGATGACTTGATTTAGGGTCAAATTATTAACAAGTGGTTTTTTTGTAATTGTAAATGTTACTTGCACAACTGCTCCTACGCACTATTTATGCACCTTAGAATGAAAATCACTACAGCCGTTAGTAGTTTTTCTAAACCTAAAAAATAAAAATTGACAATTTTCATTGATTTTCTTTTACAGATTTTATTGAGTCTTTATCGTTTGCTGGTTTTTTTAAGTTTTAAGGATCATGATGTAGTTTTTTCTCTAAAGAACTTAAGCTAAACTTTATATTTAAAAAATTTAAAATAACTGTTTGTATGCAATAAGACTGTTCCAAACTGTCTTTTATACGATAAATGCAGTTGAATAACAGATCTCTATAATCCCACTTTTTGAAATTTGTTTGAATATTTAATTTTCATTAAATAAGTGAATTTTGTTATAAAATTATTTCAAAAAGTAGGATTGCAGAGACTTGTAAGCTACATTTATAAAGTAAAAAAAGTTTGTGAAAATATTCAATACAGCTAGAGAAATAGAGCTTAGAAAATCATTTCTTCCATTGGATTAATGAGGCGCACCTTGGTTTGGAGACCCATGGTCATTCGGTCTCATTCACTGTTAATATTTTTATTGTTTGCTAAAAAAATAAGTGAAACTTAACGTAACATCGTTATATTTTTTAGACTTGAGTATTTAACTTTCAAACAAGTAATATATTTGTTTTATACAGTTATGCATTAATAAACACTAAAAAGTAAATTAAAAATGACCCCTATTTTTAAACGAAGTTGGAACTCTCTCTTCTTATACAGATATAATGAACCTTCAAAAGAACTGTTGTGATATATACTATGACATTCCAATCTGATGTATTACAATACTCTTTCAAGTTTTATTTTCATTTTTAATAAAGTTTTCTTGGTGTTTGTCGAAGTGGAAATATTGAATAAAATTTAATTTTCTTGTTATTTAAATGTAGATTAAATATTTAATATACTTCTAGTTTAAATTTGAAGAAATTTAGGGTATAGCCTTACCTGATTTTTTTGCTTCACTATGATGTATCCCACTTGTTTGTGAGGCTTGTGAAAAGTAGGTGACTGGCATTGCCCTTATACAAACTTCCACTTTTCACGTTGCAAACGTAGTGTGGAAGTGAAAGAGTATGCTATTTTAGGCAAAAAATCAATGGAGATGTTAACTTTCCAAAACGGGTGACACAATACTTTTCCATCTAAATCCGTGTGTCATGGACGATTATTAATGCTATACTTTAGGAACAGATCTGGTATCTTCCTCGTGATTTTGGAAATTGCCTGACTGACTTAACAAACCTGCGGTGTTTGACATAATCCTGATATTTTAATCGTGAGCATAAACTGCACAGATTAAACTAGAAGGCACAGGGATAATAGCAGACAATGAATGTTTAGTTTAAAATATTATGTTCGGATTGAATTGAGGTTGTATCATAACGGCTAACAATGAGCTATTTTCGATTGCACATGATTTTGCAAAAGTCTGATTCAAAAATAGAAAGGTTATAATACTACTTTGCATTCTTTGTTAAAAATCCATTATAATGTTTAATTCCCTAACTTGTTTGCCTAATTTCTCTGATCTCATTGAGGCCGGAGGTAGGTCGAATAATCAAATTCCAGATAATAGATAATTTTCACTAATTATTCAAACTTATAGTACAAAAGACCGCCGGAATCTTCCGGTTAAAGAATCCCCGGAGAATTAGGTCGGCGGAGATTCCGATTTTTGAATCGCAGAAGTTTGTAGATTTCAGTATCGGCAAAGATTGCTCACATGTTCAGGGTTGCCAGCGGAGAATATTTGCCACTATTTTCCTCCCTTGGCTTTTTTAGACAAAATCAAGCCTATAGCAACTATTTTCAGTGCTCAGTGTCAACTAGTTTCAAGAATGCGTTAATATCATTTATTGGAGTATTTTCCCTCGAAATATCGACAGTAGGCTGCAGTCTACAATCCTAGAATCGCCTAAATGCTTTCGTAAAATCGACCAGAGTTTCGCAATATTACAATCGCTGGATTTTAAAATAACCACAGCAATTTTCGGGATAGTAGATTCGTCGCAATCTTGTGATGGTAGGATTGCCGGAGTTTAGAATAACCAAACCAATCAACAGATTTCCAAGATAGTAAGATTGCCCGAGCTTCGTGAGCCGAGCATGGTGGAGTCGTCGGAATCTTGCACGATTTAGGGGATAAGAATCTAAATTTTCCCTGTTGGTTGAACCTTGATGCATCTCAAAAGAGCATAATTCGTAGTTAATAAGTAAAACTAGTCCAATTAACTTCCTTCTGTCCAATTAAAGGGGACGAATATTCGTGTTTCGGCTGTATAAGTAAAAATAAATTCTCATAAATTTGCTCTTTTGAACACTCGTACACTTGTATGTGTTTAACTTGCTCTTTAACATCTTCCCTTTTTAAGATTTTGTTGCCTTGTAACACATAAGAATAGCAGTATCATCCTTTGTCCATGAAGCCTATAAGCTAAAAGGTAGTATCAAATTTAATGACCTTGTGTCTGAATGACCTCATCCGGAACGTGTCAAGTTAGGTGTCAAACACTAAAAGTTAAATTAATAAAAATTACTTTAAAGAGTTCATTGTAAAGTTCCAATTTGAGATTGATTTTCTCAATTTTGCATTCTTTAATAATTGTATTTTAAAGGGATTTCTGTTTCAGTTCATAGTGTTGATACCAAGGCAGGAATAATTGAAAAATCTTGGAAAGAGAAAGTGAGCTACTTATCAGTTTTCATATGAAATTGATTTTAGGTGTAATTGCTTAGCTGAAATTGATCATATGGTAAATTGTATTTTAGTGGTTTGACACATATTTTTTCCGCTTTCATCTGTATTTATAAACTTTTGAGGAAGTATAGTTTCTAGAAAGAGATGTATGTGTAGTTATTTAATGTGTAGGCTGTTTTCAGTAACAATGTGTGGTATTTGAATCTTGTCGCCCTTTAAATGTGAAGGGATAAAAGTGTTTGTCTTGGGGTGGAGGGAGGGGGGTAGGGAATCTTATTCTAGTAGCAATTTGATATTCCTGAAATAATAAAGCAGTTTACAGATAAATCAACCTAGAAACCAGATATATTAGTTTCAAAAAAATTATTAGCCTATTTTTACAATGAGTCTTATTATTTTATTTCAACTAACTTGTAATATTAAGAATTCCGTTTTCACCATATTTTACAAATATAGCTTGCCTTTTAAGATGTATTGTATGTTCCCAGACTGAAGATTTGGCACTAGCATTTGGAAGTAAAAACCTGAAAAAAATGGTTAGCTCTAGGTTGAAATTTGAAGCTACAGAAAATACTCAAACAACAATTTCATCAGAATTTGTTGAAGCAGAGAAGATTAGAGCTGGAAATGAAGGTAAGGTATTCATTTATTTTTATAAGCTTTGTAAAAATCAAAGGGTAACCCAGTAAGCTACTGGGTTTCCATATGGGACTAGTGTATATTGAATTTGATTATGGAAGTTGAGGGTGTACCGGGTTGGCTTTTTTTTCCTTTTGGATGATTCAAAATTTGCTTTGTCTTCAATAGCTCATTTGTGTCTTAAGTGCAACATCGCTATTACCAAAAATATGCTATCTTAGATAAAAAGCCTCGCACTGTCTTGCTACAGGTCTAGGTTTTGAGCCCTGTATTAGGCAGTTTACTTGGATTATTTGGATATAACCACTTTACTAGTAGTGCAAGCAAATATCTACATTTAAAAGTACTTGAAAAATAATTTTAACAGAAAATAGTTAATAATTATAAATTTTTTAGTTGTTGATTTAAGCCAAGAGTCGGAAGTGATTCCACCTCAAAATAAATTCGCCAAAAGGGCAGATGAAGTGTACAATATTTCTGACAGTATCCTTTTTGAGTGGGTTTAAATATAAGTTATGAATTATTCTGTAGATGCATTGCTATAATGTTTTCTGAAAAAAAATCTAAGTGAGTTTCCGGCCCAAATCAATATGACCTCTATCTAATAGGGATAGACCAATGCATCGGCACCGATTGTTTGAAATTTTTACCACGGCCGATGGTAATTTAGTGGGGAAAAAATTGGCACGTGGACTGGAGTAAGTTTCAAGCACATCCATCATCCCCTGAGGGGGGAACGTCAGCCTCCTATCGGCAGCTTTTTCGAACCTTCGCTAATCTAGACCAGAGGAATTCGCCTCTGTTTCAATTTCCCCTTGTCTCGCTTCACTGACTCCGAAACTAAACCAGAGCGACCACAAACTTTCAGTGTTCTTTTGTGTAAACCGAGCATCTGTTTGCCATTAGCCAACTGACTCTCAAGACTTCTGGCTAAATAATTTGAATGCGTATCATCGTGTATGGAACTGAAATCCAACACGGAAGAGTCAATATCCGAGCATTCCGGATAAACGGGAGTTTACTGCATATGTTTATGTTATGTTTATTAAAAAACTGTTAAATCCGATTTTTTTTGTCTTAAAAATGTCGCTTTGGTCGTTATTATATACCTTAAAATTTTAATTGTATTTATTTAAAAAAGACTAAATCTAACACAGACATACAATTCTAAAAAAATATGGAAATCGGAGGGATAGTGTTATTTCCCATTTTTATGGATTACACATGGATTTACCGAGTTTTGTATTTTGGTTTTTCCATCGGCCGATGGAAGGCGTAAAACATGGGCCGAAGTAACTTTTGAACAATCGGCATCGGCCCAGCGGCCGAAATTCGCCATCGGTCCATCCCTACTATCTAACAATACTAAACCTTTAAACCACTACACTATATCCTAGTTAACATATTGTGTTTTCATTATATTTTTAAACTGATTCTTGGATCAGTCGGACTAGGATTCAGCAGCATAAAATGTGTTTTACAGGGTTCGCACGGTCCTTAAAAGTCCTTAAGAACTACTTAATTTTGTTAGGTCCTTAAATAAGGGCCCTTAAAGTCCTTAATTTTCATCGTGGGTCCTTAATTTTCGATTTTTAACTTTTTTTTCTCTTCGAATTCGTTAACTGTCGCCAAATGATATGTCGTCAAACTTGATTTTCGTGTTCAGGGATGCCAGTCTTCCGCTTTTTAGCAGAATTCCGATTTTTTTTATTTTCACCTAAAAATTCAGCTTTTTGTTTTTCTTCTCCTTAAACAATTTCCGCTTTTTTAATGTGCTCGAAAAAATCGGGTTTTATATTTTTTGGTTCTAAAAACATACTGCTTTTGTCCCCTAAACTCAGCGTGTCATCGGGCGTTGATCGCATTCCTGCACCATTTCCCCCTTTTTGCAATTAGCGTAGCCATCGCCAGCTACTGTACAGATGGTCGAAACCAGGGTTCGGTGTAAGCAGTATCGCATTGCAATTTTGCGATGCAAATTCACTGAAACAGCGATACAAATAGTCAAGCGATTCGCTACAACTGTGATGCCTTTTTTGAACGAGTGTTTACTTGTTTTTTCCCACCGTACCACTTTTACGGTGCCCTTAATTAGGTGAAACTAAACTAAAATTTCAATTAACTACAGTTAAAATAACAGATTTTTTTTTTAAGGAAGATAAAAATTTCAATCAAAATGGGAAGATGAATTAAGATTTGATTACACTAAGATGTCTTCAAATCACGGCCAGCCAGTGCAATCGCCCATTAGGAGTCCAATAATACTTCCTGGTTTACTTATTTTGCTGCCTAGTAATTTTTCACGAAATCTACCGATGACGTCACATTGCATCAGAATGATTGACAGTTATCGGGCTCTGCGTGATCGAAAGAGTATCTTGTTACTTTTGTAAGCTCGGGTTGAGGCCAAGTCGGACAACCAGAATATTTTTTTTGATCAAGTGTCTGACAACGTCCGTTTGTCGTGATCTCAAGAACAGCGGGAATGTTAAAATACTTTTTGTTTAGGTTTGAACCTTTTCTTTTCTACTTCGGCCTATACTGTTACTGATTTTAGACAATTTTTAGTTTTTTTTAAGTGTCGGCTTTCAGGGGTGAAACTTTTCAAGGGGTACCCCGAAATTTCGTTTTTTTTTTTAAAAATATTCTTCCCCGGAACTCCGGGTTTTATTTTAGAGTAAAAAAATTGTTTAAATGTTTAAAAAAAAATACGTTCGTGCCTTTTAAATCACTTTAGCATCCAAAATTTCAATTGATTGCTTTAAATTATGACGCCCGTCGCCAATAGCCCGCGTGTAGCTCTAGTGCTACGATATTTCAACTCCACCTTTCTCGGTCCATATCAATTAAAACTAAACTTAAATTTCAATGAAAAACAAGCTTAAATAATAAATTTATGCAATAAAGATGAAAAATTTAATTAAAATTTGAAGATTAATTAAGATTCGATTACACTTTGATTTCAAGTATCGGCTAACCCAACTTCCAGTGCAATCCAACAATGCTGATTCACTTATTTTGCTGCCTAGTAATTTTCAAGAAATCCACCGATGACGTCGCACGTTTCGTAATGATTGACAGTTCTGCATTATCGGAAGAGTGTCTTATCACTTTGTAGCTCCGGTTCAGGTTAAGTTGGATCAACTAGAATATTTGTTCGATTGGTTCTAATCAAGGGATCGTGACCTTGTGATGGCAAGAAAAATTTGAATGGAAAAGAAAATTATGTTTGAAGCTTTTATTGGACATTTTTTTTCTACTATGCTGGGGTTTCGGATTTTATACAGGTTTTAATTTCAACAAAAAGAATTGAGGGACTGCTTATAAAGCTTTATCTATTTCGATTTTATGATTTTAGCAATTTCTATTTCTTGAATTTTTCTGGAAGAGTACTTGAATTTTTTTTTCTTAATTTTATGAAACATGTGAAACTTAAAAAAACATGTCGTAAAATTGCGATATACAAGGAGTCATCAAGAATTTTTTTAAACTTTTTTTCCCTGTTGACACTATGATTAACTGTATGCAGTTATTTGATGATTTATATTGTCCTATATGTTTTTTTAAAAATCCTTTGTATTCTTAATTTCTCACTTTACCCCTATCTTCGCTATCTTCAAAATTTTATTTTGTCACTTACCCCCCCCCCCCCCCCATAAGACACACTCTTGGTTTCAGAATTTTTCAGTGGTGGGCAGTTTCACCCCTGGATACACGCTTTATATATTAAGATTTTATGTTGCTGGTAAATTTCTAGTCCTTGGATAATTCTGGAAAGGGGCTTGAATTTTTTTAACAAATGTATGAACCATGTTAAATGATATGCATTAAAAAACCAAAAGTTGGGGATTTCAATCTCGGAGGGCAGTCAAGTTTTTTTTTTGCAAAACCTGGTGCCTAAATTTCTAGCCTTATGAAACTGCCAAACGACCAAAACTTGATGGCACCAAATGAACAGCAAAGCATGTTCACACACACATAGACAAATCTGATGAAGATTGGAGATGACCCCCCCCCCCCACCCCCCCAAGCACCATAAATCAAAGAAAATGTACTTAATTTAAAGTGTTTATAAAGAAATTATAAGTACATTTAGTAGTATAGTATTATATAATTATATATAAAATAAGGTCCTTAAAAACTACTTAATTTTTACTTCTTAAAATCTGTATGAACCCTGTTTTAGTTGGGTGTAACAGAATGATTTACATTAAAAAATATATAACTTTAAACTAATTAGTCATTTTATTAACTGTTATTGATTATTGTATTAGTAATTCTAGTTTTGATGAATTTTAAGTTAATTCCTTAACAGTTAAAAGAGATTTTTTTGTATGTATTCTTTATTTTTGTTTAGTATTCAGCTTTTTAAATTTGTTTTGCCTTAATTAAAGTTCAGTAATATCTGAAGAAGAATTTAATGCTCTAGATGCCAATGTAGGCATTTTTGTTGACATCAGTCGGGAGGATTTAGAAACATGGAAAAAGGAGAAAAAGTAAACCCCTACATAATTATAAGTAATTCTTTTTGTATAACCTTTGCTAGATGACTAAAAAGAACCACTATTGGCAAGTTTAAAGCAAGAAAGCAGACCAATCGGCCAGGCAATTAGGTCTTATTTGAAATGGAGTCGGACAAAATTGACACCCCATTGCAATTTTTAAATTTGTCCCATTTCTCAAGCTATTATGAAATATTTAAAATGATGGTTTGTTACATGTATTGCAGCACACATTTTTGCCCAACAATATAGTCAAGTCATATGGTACGCAGAATAGATCAAGAGAAAAAATACGCTCTGGAGCACCCTGATCTTCCATACAAAGATTTTTTTTAAATTATTAACATAAAGCTGAAATTTGGCTTTTAATGTTATAAGTATCACTACTAATTGCTCATTTTATGGAAATGCATGCAATATCCAGTGGAAAGGTCCAGTTCAAATTGTGGAAACTATCTACAGTTTGAGCAAAGTGAACTGGACCTTCCCTTTACTCAGATTATAGACGCTGTCCTCGTTTTCTTAGTCTCTTAAGAGATTTTAAAGGGTGAAAAATGCCTCAGCGAAGAAGCTTTTTGTGTTCTGCAAATAACTATTAAAACTTTTTGTGCTAAAATTTATATGAAATTTATTTTATACAGTGGAAAATTCTCTTCAGTTATGTATACTTTAATAAAAAATTGATTTTATGAACAATATTAACCAGAAGAATAGATTGTTGTTATTAAATGCCCATGTCTCAAAATATTGTATATAAATGTCAGTTATTTTTATGGATTTTAGTATCGGGATGTTCCAAAATGTTTATTTTTTTAGCCAATTCTGTAAATCATATATTTTCATTAGACTATATTTTTGCATGAATATGTGTGCTGCAACAAATGTTACGAGTCATAAAGGCTTTTTATGTATTTTGTACTAGTTAATGTAAATTTTAAATTTGCAAAGTGTTAATAATTTTGTCCAATGACTTTACATTGACATCTTGTATACTTTACGAATTTTTTTTTTTGCAGATACTGTGCTTTCATTACACATTTCTTGGATATAAACTTTCACAATCTTTCACTTCAAAAAGCGAAGACTATTTGTTATTTACATTACATGATGTGTTTCATAAATAAAAATTATAGAGACTTCAAAAGAAAAGGTAATTTTTTATTATTATTACCCCTTTAATATTTAAAAAAATAAACTATTTGCTTTGTATTCAGTAAATATTATATAATTGTATTGTTTACTTGTTAACATAATTTAATATACACTTCTGTCAAAGAACTCTACTTAAAGAGGTGGGATTGCATTAAAAATGAATTTACTTTTGTCTCTAAGGCTACTTTTTACAATCGCAGGTGTTAAATAGAACCTAGCTTTATAATTGTAGTAATCTGTACCTTTTATGGAAGCGTAAGACTTTAATTCCCAAGACCTTCAGACTAAGTGTTCTGTTGTAAAGCAAAGAAATGAAACAAATTGTCAGTTTTAATAGGCTAAAAAAACTTCAATTACCCGCACAAATAAATTTGTCTCCCTTGTAATGTTTATATAGAAAGAAAAACTAACCTACAGTATCTGTAAGAATCAATAAACTAGGGTTCAGTCGAACCCTGTTAACACGAACTCGAAGGGAGCACCAAAATATTTCGTGTTATCCAAATTTCATTAACTGTGTGTCAGAAACTTATTTTACATTGAACCAGTGAATAGTTTAAAAAATTTACATTATAAAATAAGAATATTTTTCATACACTAAGCATACGTACACTAAGCATACAATTAGTATTTCAATTAATATAGCAAGATAACGCATAATGTGCAATTAATCATGATGTTCATTTGGAGTAGTAATACAATAGGAAATTTTTTTTAAGGAACCGCAATTAAGAATAGGGCATAGTTATAAAATAAAATGAGAACAATAACATACCAACATATGTTAATGAAATTGGTAGCCTTAAAAATGAAGCAAGGAAACTTAAGGTGTAGCTTTTTTTAGTAACTTTAAAAGGAAAATTGATTCATTTTTAATGAACATCAATAAGTTTAAATGCGAACCAATTCTAATTTCATGTTTAGGGATGCCAGTCTTCCGCTTTTGTTTTTATTTTCCACCGAAAAATTCCGCCTTTGTTTTCCTTCTCCAAAAGCAATTTCCGCTTTAAAAAACTTTTTAAACAATTTTCCGAAAAAAGTGGTTTTTAATTTATTTTGTTCTAACAAACCAATATTTCGCTTTTCTTCACCAATAATACCGGTTTTGTTTCCTAAATTCGTCATGTCACGGGCGTTGATCGCATTCCTGCATCATTTCCCCCTTGTAACAAATAGTTTAGCGATCGTCAGCTACTGTACAAATGGTCGAAACCAGGGTTCAATTTCAGCGGTATGGCATTTGCGATTCAAATTAACTAAAACAGCGATACAAATAGTCAACCAATTCGCTGCGGTACATTTTTTAACAATTGTTTACTTTTTCTTCACACCATAATTCGGTGAAACTAAACTTAAATTTCAATAAACTGCAAGTTAAAATAACAGATTCTAATAAGGAAGATAAAAATTTCTATCAAAATAAGATGAATTAAGATTAGATTACACTAAGATGTCTTCAAATCTCGGCCAGCCAGTGCAATCTCATTAGAAGAGGACTCTAATAATGCTTCTTGATTTACTATTTTGCTGCCTAGTAATTTTTCACGAAATCTACCGCAGACGTAGCATTGCATCGGAATGATTAACAGTTCTCTGGCTCTGCGTGATCGGAAGAGTATCTTGTGTAGCTCCGGTTGAAGCAAAGTCAGACAACCAGAATATTTTTTTGTGATCAAGTGTCTGTGATCACAAGAACAGCTTTAAATTTAAAATACTTTTTGTTTACGTTTGAACATTTTTTTCTACTTCAGCCTATACTAGGGTTTCTGATTTCAGACCAGGGTTCGAAATTAGTGGGTGAACCGAGCACCTAAAAAAAATTGTACGCATAAGTTTTCAACTTGGGTGCACGACATGCACCCGCATTCCGGAAGTCGCGGAACTCCAGCGATCCGAAAGTTGCGAAACTTCAGCGATTCAAATACATCGATTTTCATGACTTTTGGTCGTTTTTGCTGAATTTTTGTTCTTTTTTGCTCAAATTCATGACTTTTCATATGCGTGGAAACCCTGCATGTAGTAAATTTTTATAAATAGTTTTTTTTAAACTTGTTATTTATATTATATGTGTGGACATAATATTTATATTTGTGCACCTAACTATTATTTAGTGTACTTAAGTAGACTTGGGTGCACTCGTGCACCTGGCATAAAAAGTTAATTTCGACCCCTGTTTTAGACATAGTTTAGTTTTTAAAAAATAGTGTCGGCTTATGAACGTTTATTATATTTAGATTTTATGTTGCTAGTAAATTTCTAGTCCTTGAATTTTTATGGGAAAAGTGCTTGAACAAATGTATGAACCATGTTAATGAGGATATGCATTGAAAGACCAAAGTTGGGGATTTCAATCCCACAGTGGCAGTCAAGATTTTTAGCCTACTTTTCTTTTTTTAATTCGAAAGAATTTAAAAAATGAAAAAGTAGGTATTGACATGCGGTCGATGTCCGTCCGTACCCCCTTTCCAAAATCGGTTCTATCCATCTGATCTTAAAAATTCTTTTTTTTTTGTTAGAAAGCTTTGACCTCAGACCCAACTTTCATACTTTTTGTCCACCTGCCTCTACTTATGCGGGCGGACATAAATCTACTATCTGTCGGCGAATTTCCCATTGAATTAGCATTGAAATTCAATTTTGAGTCATTTAAATCACTATTGCCAAATCAACAATGGCATGAGAAACTTTATTTATTTAAAAATATTTGAAGCAAAGTATTTTTTTATCAATCGGTTTAGAATGACGTCATAAAATGTAGCACAATATGATTCTTTGTTCATTGTTTACCAAGAAAGCGGCATTAATTGTTAAGTAACGGGAAAGTAGGCTATTTGAGTTCTTAAAGAACTTCTTGCTTGTTTTTTTTTATATCCCAGTGCCTAAATTTCCAGCCTTATGGAACTGCCAAACGACCAACACTTGATGGTAATACACCAAATAAACAGCAAAATACGTTTCGGACACATAGACAAATCTGATGAAGATAAACCCCCCCTCCCACAAACACCATAAATAAAAGAAAATTAACTTATTTTAAAGTGTTAATAAAGAAATTTAAAGTACACATAGTAGTATATAATTATTAACATTTGTCATGTAGTGATAATTGTTAAAATTTTAATTTTATTGGTCACGCTTAGTTCAGCTTTTTTGGTTCTCCAAACCAAGCATTTGGTTTGGATTTCAGCTTTTTTGTTCAACTAGCACTAACATCCCTGTATGTTTAATCTTTAACCTCTGTAGAGAAACACCTATGCTTTTCATGACGTAATGGGTCATCCGACACCTGCCAACTAAAATTGACACGTCATGGAAGATCTCGTGATTTTCATAGAAAAAGACTATTTTTAGAATGTAAGTTGCCTTTTTATTTTGTTTCATTTGTGATTCAAAACTAAAAAGTCACATTCTAATTCTGAACTTTTTTGTTCCGGTTAAGCGGAATTTCGCCTAGCGCGTTAAGAGATTTTTTAGCATTAGCTAATAGCTTTTTAGTCCGGGGGAAATGCTTTCAGTTATGAGATCTCTTCCTCTTTGGTGAGTTTTGCTTAATCCTGGTGTCCAGCAGTCGGGAAATTCTACTCGATCGGGAAAATCGGGAATTATGCTTGAAATTGTTAAACTCTGGTGTGCACCGGGAAATTTCGCCACTTTCTGCAATTTTCGAATTTTATAGATTTATGAAGATAAGCCTTTTGTACCTTTTTATTACGAGGTTTAGCAATCGGCCGATTAAAAAAAACATTTGTAAATTTCAGATTTGCTAATTTTCAAGGGCTCTATTATTTCCTGGATGTCTAACTCTTTCAAAGTTACGAGAATTGTCTTTTTATTTAAGATTAAGAATTTCTCCAAATCTAAAAGATATTTGTTATGGTTTTAATGTTCGCAATTCGTTGGCTAATTTTCGAAGATTCTCGATTTAATTTTTTCCGGTTCGTTTATTTTTCAAGAGTTCAATTTTCCTATTTTTAAAGATGCACAATACACATTAGTTTCGCTATTCAAATATTTTGTGTATGCAATTTCATCGTTTTTACTGATGAAAATTTTTTGATTCGCCGATATTAAAGATTTCATGATTAAGCGATCTTCGAATTGTGTAGTAACTTGTCGATTTGTGAGGATCAGGGATTGTCGACTTACAAGTTTTGTAATACAGTACAAAACAGCAAGTTTAAATAAAAAAATTTATATTTATTATTAAAATTTATTAAAGTTAATATTTGAAGATGAGTTAAGATTAGATTATTCTAGGATGTCTTCGAATATCGGTTACCGGCCAGTGAGATCCATTAATGCTACATGATCAGATTTACTTATTTTGCTGCCTAGTAATTTTCACGAAAACCACCGATGTCGAACCGGTCTCATTGCCTCATAATGATTGACAGTTTTTGCCTCTGCATGATCGGAAGAGCGTCTTGTTACTTTTGTAGCTCCTGTTCAGGCCAATTGGCCCAACCAGAATATTTTCCTTTGATCAAGTATTTGTGAGTATTGTGACTTTTTTATTGTAAGAACAGCTTGATTTTTTGTTTACCTTTTTTTTATTTGGCCTTTTTCCTGCTTCGGCCTATACTGTGGTTTTTGTTTTTCAACAAGTTTTAAAAAACGGAAAATCGGCGAAATTATAGTGTCCGGATTAAAAAGCGAAAATTCGCTATTTTACTGATGTTTAGTTTTGCGTTTTATAATTTCTGAATGTATGGATTTTCAAGGTTGTTGATTGCAATGTCCGATGAAAGATCTTCAGGTTTTATAGATTTTTTTGTATTTAAATAGTTGGCGAAACGCAGTTTTTGCGAAGCTCATGATTTGACGACTTTTACGGTATTTGCAATTTACCGATTTGGGAAGGATCGCAATTCAACGATTTGTAAGAATTTGGAATTTTCCAGACGTTCAGAAATTCGTGATTTACCAATCTTTGAGATATTTAGTGAATCATTAATTTTCACAAATTTTTGATTTACCGATTTTAAAGGGTTCTTGATTCACTGATTTTTGAAGGTTTTTCATAAATTAAAATGTTCAGTTCTATCTTTTCAGGTTAAGATTTAAGGAAATAACTCGTTAAGCTATCAGATATAAAATATTAAATTTAAATTAGTATTAAAAATTATAATGAATGAAATGTTTTTAAAATAACCCTTTATTAACATTTTATAAAGTATAAAAGAGAATCCATTGTTATGTGTTCCATTAAAATTTAAGATTGGTACATTGAATATTAACTAACTTAACCCTACAAATAACCCATCCCGCTTTGACTTTAAAAAAATCCATTAATTTTAATGTTTAGCCTATTTTAAGTGTAGAATATAGGTTTTAATTTATTTTTTAGTAAGTTTTGGCAATTTGAAAATTTTTCAAGTACAAATTTGCCTAAAAATTGCAAATTAAATGACTGATGACCAGCAAAATTATATACATACAATCATGTACTCTGCAACTTATAGGAGACTCTAACTGGGCTAAATAATCGTTAGTGCTAAAACAAAATATATGCTAAACAATATATATATATATATATAATATAAATATTGGTTATATGAGAGCAACCTTGAAAAATTTGGAAATGAGCCTTGAAATCCTTGAAATGTGCTTGAATTTTTTACCAGCAATTGTGCTGGATACCCTGTTAGTGAATCAAATAGAATCTGGTGTTTTTCCAATAACTGGATTTTGCTTTAAAACGATAAATAAATATCTAATGCTTAAAATTGACAAATATTGAACATAAAAGATTTTAAGTAAACGTTATTGCTTTTTATTAAACATATGACAATCGGCTTCTTTCCAACCATGCAAATAATATCAGCATGTTTAAATAATGCAATCAACCCTAACCCTCTGAGGGATAGCAAATTTGCGAAAGTGCAATTTTCACTGCACAAGATTAAAATGCAAGTTTTTAACTGAAAATTTAATGAAATTAAATTTTTTAAAATTGTATTTCTGTAGCAAATGATTATTATCTCTTCCATAATTTAAAATTTTATATTTAAAAAAAATATGTGTATTGTGCTGGAAACCTGATAGTCAGGTGACCAGTTTATAGGTCTGTATCCTTCAGAGGGTTATTAAGCTATTTCTGTAATATTTTAATTCTTCTAGCTCGTATTTCCTCTTTATGAAGCATATGTCATGCAAAGTTTTTACAAAAGTGTGGCATTTTTCAAACTTCAATCCTCTTCATCCAACTGATATTTTAACATTAACTATTTTAATGTTGTGCCTATCAATAGCAACCAATATAATATATCTTAATGCAAAAGACAATAAGATTTTATTTTCAGAGTAAGAAATATTCAAAATAATAAAGTCACAGGACTTGAGGTGTTTTACTGTATAGACTTAAAGTAATGTAATTTAGACTAAATGAAATATTTTCAGATCCTGCTCCAGAGGTTCCTGAGCCTTTCAAAAAGAAGTTAATTGAAAAATTTACTATTAACAGGTTTGGAAATGTTTTCTCTAGTTTGTTTTACTGTAAGTGCTATGAATAGAAATCCTTCAATATTATATAGCCAAACCCCGCTAAAGTGAACCCTCTAGGGAACCAACAATTGGTTCACTATAGCCAATTTTTCTAGAATAAGTTTTATACAATATAAAGCTTTTACAAGAATAATGGTTTTGCATACCTTGAATTAATTGAATTAAAATTAATAATTTAATAAATTAAAAAAAAATTAATTTTTTGAAATTTTCCCAAAATAATTATTTAAAAATAATGCAAATACATTTGGTTAAATAGTAACTAATATTTAAATTTTCACAAAACACGTCTGCATTGTAGAAAAGAAATTGGAATTTTTAGGCTTTTCTCTTTACAGAAGTCTCCATTTTTTCAGACGATGTCCTTCTACTCAAAATGTGTCTAAAATCTTTCATAATGAAATAAGAGTAACAGAAGTGCACAATTGGACAGTTCCACTTCCCCTAGTTTTAAAGGGGTGGTTGAAAATAAAGAATAGGTAGCTTGGAAGACATCATTTAACTCCGGTGGGGGGGGGGGGTGTAAGTTGCAACACCAGTGGGTATTGTCCTTTGACCAGACAAGCCTTCCAGGGAAGTGTGTATGAGTGGGGTGGGGAATATGAATAATGGTCTGAAAAGAAAGGGTGGTTCCTTGAACCTAGAGGGTGGAAAAGATAAGGTATGTTTACTTTAAAACAAGTTCATTTAGAGTACAATAAGATGGGAAGGACAGGTCAGGTTGAAATATGACATTGTTAAAGATTGCTATCTTGCTGCCACTTATAGTATCCACTTATAGTATATCTTAAAATATGGAGAACTGAAAAAAATATTAAGGAAAGAAATTTAAGTTCACTATAAACGAACTCCCATTTTCTACCCTATTAGCCTTGATAATCCTTGAATTTTAATAGAGGCTAAATTTTTTTGGCTTACTTGTTCAAAGTTTTATATCAGGACCGAACTTTTTTCAACCAAACTTCAATGCTTCGTAATATATACTAGTTTGCGGCGAAAGCGCTGCTGTGTGTCTAGTTATTTTTATAGTTTTAGTTCAGGATCGATTGGTCAACCGAATCTCGATTCCTCGTAATATTTTCAGGTTCGCGCCGTTATCGCAGTGAAGTCCTCTTTTTCGCGCTCTTTCTTGGTTCAAAACAAATAGATCAGTATCAAACGTTTAGGTATTTTATTGCTGCTTAGGATAATGTTTGGTTCGCAACATCGTCATGGTCTGCTACTTACACTTGTTAACTGCCTAAATTTAGGTATGTACTATGTTAGGATATAAATAGATAATCGAGAAATTTCGAGCCAAAATCGCGGCTTTAAAACCAAAATCGTGGCTTTAAAACCAAAACCTCAAATTTTCCAGAACGTTAATGCCACCAAAAAATTGTTTCCTTCATTCTCGATCTATATCGATGAAAACTAAACTTAAATTTTGATAAATAACTAGTTTAAATAATGGATTTTAATAATAAAGGATAAAATTTATAATTAAATTTTGAGGATGAATTAGGATTAGATTACACTAAAGTGTCTTCAAATATCGGCCAACGGCCAGTACAATCCTCATTCGAAGAGGATCATCTTCACCTGACCAAAAATATGTAGTCCAATAATGCTTCCTGATTTGCTTATTTTGCAATGCTGCCTAGTAATTTTAAAGAAATCTACCGATGACGTCACATTGCCTCATAGTGATTGACAGTTCTGTCTCTGCGTGATCAGAAAAGTGTCTCGTTACTTTAGTAGCTCCGGTTCAGGCCTAACCTGACCAACCAGAATATTTTCTTCTGATCTATCATTCTTGAGTCGTGACCTTGTGATCACAGGAACAGCTTGAACGTTAAAATAGTTTACTTTTGAAACATTTTAGGCATTTTTTTTTATTTCGGCTTGTATGCAATTGGGATTTGGTTGGGTTAATGATGATCAAAACTAGATCTACATTTTCTCCCCCACTGCCCAACAATACATTGAGTAATTGATTAAAATATACTTTTTTCAGATCAACTCCAATTATCCGAATTTCCAATTAACCTATTGTGGTTAGGTCCAAATTGCTTCGGATAATTGGAGTACTGCTGTAATTACTAAATAAACCAACAAATCCTAAATTAAAAATATTATATGGTCTAGGTTAAAATCCTACTTTTTTTTGTTTTCATATGAGAGAACTGAATTTTGCATTTGATTTTTTTTCTCTCCGTCGGTTTGGGCCGATGGGAAAAAAGAATCGGTCATTGGCTGATTTAATTTGTTTAACAATCGGCCAAAAAGCGCTATCCGTCGAACCCTAGTTTTTATTATAAGTCATGCAATTGCGGATTTGTTGCGTTATTAGTGCTTATTTTTTGGTGAAATGGGTACTTAAAAAGTGCTTAAAGGTGCTTAATTTTTATAATAAACTTTTGCTACGCACCCTGATGCAATATTTAAGTTTATTAAAATTGTATTAGTTGGTGAGTAATAATAAGTGCTTTAGTCCCAGTCCGTTGGTTAGATTGCGTTGGTTTAGCCTTGAATTTCACATATTAGAGCCTTGAAAAGGCCTTGAAAGTCCTTGATTTTTTTTCTCTCAAAAGGTGTATGAACCCTGTTTCTAAGTAGTTCACTATATCCATATAAAATAACATTGGTTCAATAGAAGTTCAGAAGGGACCACTAAAAAGGTTCATTATAAGCGAGGGTTCACTATCGTGGGGTTCGACTGTATTACACAAGGATTTTTATCTAAGTCTTTTGTGCAGTTGCTTTAATTAATGATAAGAGGGATGACAAACTTCTTGAATTTGGATTTTTGCATCCTTTAAGAATTCATACCATGGGCATTTTCTAATTTGGGTATGAATAGAATATTCTGGATCTTCAAATACTTGATGCTTTCTTTTCTATGAGGCCGTTTAGATTTTGCGAGGGTAAATGCATTAATGCAAAAAGCTGATGTAGCAACGCCTAGAAATCCTTGTTTCATGCAGAAGACTCAAGCTCAGTTTTCAAGGTGCGGAACTATAAGAATTAAATAAATTTTACCTCAATCCAACTATTAGTTTGTCAATGGTTTTCGAATCTTATTTGGATTAATTTGTGTGGAGTATTTTCCGACAAATTCAATTTCCCCAATGTGTTAGATTTTAAATGATAAGTATATAAAATATTTTAAGTAAATGTTTGAATCCATAAGATTCATGCGTCTAATATGCAATACGATCTCAATTGGCATAAAAATTGTACTATGACTGATTTTTTTTTCCCCGGGGGATTTAGATTGTTTGGAGGCTGGAACTTAATTCAAAGTGCAATATATCCAGGACTGACTTGTAATTCATGACAAACGTTTGGATTTCTGGATGTTACAATTTTTTATTAATCAAAATAACAATACTATTGTGATTATTGAGTCGTTATTATTCTAAGTGCTTCTGAAGCTCAATGAGGAAAGTTAGCATTTTTTAGATTTTCTGTTGCATTTTAGAAAAAAGTTTGTCTGAAATCAAATTTGCAAACAAAATTACAGAAGAATATTTACAATGTAAACAAAAACATCAAAGTGACTGTTACAAATGGTTGACCAGGCCCCATATCACACATGCCTATCGCTCCACCTGCCTACGCTACAGATTGTTTGATTTCTGATTATAGTTGGATTCCTGTATATATGTTAATAGTAAATTGGTGAATTTAAAATCTTAGACACTTGTAATATGGTAGGGGCAGATAAGAAACAAGTGGGGGAACAACTTGGGCATATGCTACAGCATTAGCTGTTCAGCGTTTTTTGTGATCTTTAAGTAGTTGTAATTAAGTAAATATTGTGCTTAATGAAGAAATATTTTGGATTTGCAATTTACAAACATTCAGGATTGACTAAAATATAAGAATACAGAACTTCCTTGTTTTAGTCTCTGGCAAAGCCATCTTTAATACAACTAATACTTGTATACTTGATCTCGTAATCAATTGTCATTTTATTGATCTTAGTTTATAAAGACTTACGATATCTATCCATTTAGTATGTAGTTCATCTTTGCCTTTTAAATTCAAAGAGTTGTGAACTTAACTGAATGGCGTTTGAGGGAGAATTAGGTCTTAGGAAAAAATGAAACCTTTTTTTAGCGAATCTAGAATTTGTTTTTTGAAGCTTTTAAGCTGTCTGTTAATGTGTATGAACATTACTACACTGCTCAAAACAATTAGGGGAGCACTTTGCACACTTTTGTAAACCTTTTCAGTTCTAACTTTTTATTTTTTTATTATCAAAATTTGTAAAATAGATTAATTATGCATCCAGAATGAAATGATAAAAAAACGGGAAAATCAATTTTTTTTAACTAAAATTTAGGGGGGAAATTGAAATCCTAACTTTTGAATAAATTATAAAAAAAATTCCAAACTTTATTTGTTAAAAGAAGTTAAAATCAATTTTTAAACATCTAAGAATGCAACCGTGAAGAACTTAGACAAATTATTTCATAAAAACTTTTTGATAGTTAATTTTATTTTTCCTAGTTTTTCATATAATTAAAACAAACAATATTTAATTCTTCAAAAGACACGATTCTTCCATCTAACGATAAATAGGTGCGAGCTCAACATAGCGAGAAAAAAATTGCAAGCTAATGATTCCAAATTGAATCATTGGGGGTTAAAGGGTTTAAACAATGTGCTCCCCTAATTGTTTTGAGCAGTGTATATGTTTAATCATAAAATGTCAAAGAAATTTAAGCATATCTTTTTAATTTGTCATTTTCACATTGTTTCATGGTGTATATGACAATTCTTTTTTTGCAAAAGTCTAGTTGGCATGCTTTTATTAAATTCTGTGTAAATTGCTATCATGCTAATAATTTACTACTTACTCATTTTAGAAGTATGCCATCAAGAATGAAAGATAAGATTTTGGCCTATGCAACTGTGTTGGCCTTAATTGTCAATAATTACCTTATTGACGGTGGAATATGGTCTCTTAGCACTCAGATTCCCTTTAAACGGTAAATAAATTTGTTTAATGTTTTTAGCCAATTTTTATGAAGAGTGAATTTAGATATTTTTTATTTATAGAATGTTATTTATAATCTATTATATATTTATTAGCATATATTTATCAGATTTTTTTAAACTATTGGTTTTACTTTTTAAAACATTAAAAATATTTATTTTGTCTGCAAAATATTTGAACTTGTGTTTAAGCTCTATTGTAATCAATTGCTTAACTAGTTCCCATTGATTATGAATATAACTTGTTGATTCAACACTGTTAATAGTTGTAATGCTTGAAATATTTCCTTGTCCATTTTTGCTTAAATAACGATCTAAAGTCGCTTTCAATTCAATTTCAGTCAAGCAGTCATTCCACGTCAAATAGACCAGCTCAAAATGTTCATGTCACAGAATTCAAACTTGACTAGAGACAAAAAGTACTAGAGACAAATTTATTAGACTCCTATTTTTCAGTTTTTTTCCCAATTCCAAGAATTAACTAAGTCAAGCTTAACTTTTTTATTTTCAAATAATCTTACCTTGTGTATTTAGTATTAAGGTTTATGAGAAAATTGTGTTTTTTTAACAGGTATAACTAAAAAAATGAAAATTAAAGCAAATAACCAATTTTTCTATGGAATACTATTACTAATGGTAATATTTTGGCATAAGTGCAAAGTTGTTCCCAAAACTCCTTCTACTGAAATTATTTTTTTTCAAAGTCACTCGTAAATAACATTAGCCCTAAGCGAGAAGAAGGGGATCGGTGTGACTAGTATACAAATTTGTGCCAATAGTCTTTTAATGTAAATTCTTCAATTACTAATTACATTATAAGCTATTTCGACTCGATTAATATTCAGTGCATTAAAGTTTATAATTTGTTCAAAATAACTGTTGATAATTTTATTTAAAAAATCGCGTGCTGTTACGAACTGTACATGAATTTGATTAATAAGCTGAAAAGCGTGATTTATTTTAAAGAAATAATTTTTATTTTGCCATACCAAGTATTTTAAGATGTATGTTTATAATATTTGAAGCTTTAAATACCTGGCAAACGATTTTATGTATTCTACATTATGCATTTAAATAGTTTGCAACAAACTTCCTTAAAAATTGCAATTTTCTAACACAATAGTATTCAATACAAAAAAACATAGCACTGCTATATACCTAATTGAGTTATAAGGTTTTTTTTTTAATTGGATACATTCCTTTTTGAAGATTTTGAGCTGGTCGATTTGATTGCTGGCAAATGAGATTTTTTTAATGATTTTTCAAAAGTTAATATTCATTGTAGTTAAATATATATAATATTATCTAAGCATTTAACTCTTTTAAAAAAAATAGGCTGCTTTTTGCAATGTAAGATTAGGTGTTTAACATTCTTCAAATTCTCAGACTAAAAGCTATTTTATTGTGGTACAATTAGTGGTCCTTGTTACTAGTTTTGACAAAAGATTACATTTATCACACTTCTAGGTAGATGCTATAGTATGAAGATATCTAATTTTACTAAGGAAACGCAAGTTAAATTGTTACTCAATGGAAGTTTTTTTCAGGCGTTAAAGTTATTTGCCTTTTCTGTTCTTGGCTGTTTCTGAGATTCATTTTCCTATGTGCATTTTATAGGAACTAATAACTAAAATTGTCTTGTATGTCGATAGCAAAAACTTTTTGATTAGCTTGCTTTTTCATGCCTGGGTTATCATTTATTGTATTGGAAACTTAAGGTTCTTACCTTGGATAATGTCGTTCACATTTTAAACATGTATTTGGTTTGGGCTTATACAATTAGTTTTATATGCATATCATAAAATAAGTTTCATATGAAGAATTTTTCCTACAAATTGAAACAATTAAAATTTTAAAAATTTAACAGTGTCGTAAATTCTTGATTCTGGTTAACATACTATTTTCATATAAAGGGTAAAAAAGCTTAAAAGATGAAGTAAATTAAGATTAATACTGTTGTATGTATTTAAGTACATAGTTTTTAAGTTAAAGATTATTTGTGTAGTTTTCAAATAAAAATTACAATTATCTCAAATTAACATAAAATCACTTTCAATTTTTTTGTAAATATTTACCTTCTGATGTATGCAAGGAGTAAATTAATATTGAAGAAGATAACTTTGGTAACCTTTGAGGTTGCTTAAGTCTGTTTCTTTAGCAAATATCTAGATTTAGCAATATTTCATTTGCAAGGTTCCAAATTGTATAAATACAACATGTAGATTTACTTGTATATTCGAAAAGTCTTCAGCTTGTGTATTTTTTATATTTTTAGGTTGATTCTAATAGCATATACATTGGGATGTCACGTTTCTGAAAGAAAAAGTCAAGACACAAAATTGATTGAACTAAAAATTCCTTTATATAAATATGAACCAATGAAAAGGTTCAAGAAATAATTTTGGAATAAAATTAATGTTATCATATTTGGATTGTTACTGACATTTTATTATTGATTGTGACTCTTTAACTTTAATATTAATCTTTGTTTTCTGAAAGGTTGAACTTGCAATAGGCTATGAAGGAATTTCATAAATGAAATTATTTTGATTTTAAATTAGCTGACTTAAATATGTTTACTCAAATAGCTTAATGAAAAAGTTTTTAAAAAATAGTAGCTTATTGTTTGTGCTTCAAATATAGTGTGATTTTTCCCACAATATTTATTAAATACAGTTTAAAAATTAACATTAGCATCCGATAATCCTGTTTTAAAAATTGTTTCAAAAGCCAAAAAATAAAACTATTGTGGAAAAGGAACTTTTTATTTTATAATCAAAGAAAAGGGCCTGTGTTACAGATTCTATAACTACATGAGACCTTGGCAAATTTTTAAATTGCAGATTCTTGTATATTTTTCGTACTGTATTTACCATCTGCATACTATCAATTGTTCCTATTGCCGACTTAATGAGTCTTCAAAATTGAAGTTAAAAGCATCAGCTTTTACTCTATTTGTCATTCTATAAACAAATTAAAATACCAGTTATGAGTCTGAAAAGGAATTTTCGGTTCTGCTAACAATTTCAATCTTTAATTTAAAGATGCATTCTATACCGAAACATTCGCTCCGACGGATGCCATATCTCTAAAGAACATTGTATAGAGTACTAGATTGATAAATACAATAAATGTCTTGACTAATATTTGATTAACTCTATAGTGGACTTAAGTATTAAAAATTGCTACAAAGAATTTCAAGTACATTGTGAATACATTAATAAATGTTATAGCTGTACAGGGTTTTTCTCAAATAAAAGTCCCGTCATGGAGACAAGATTGAATTGTTGCTAAGTCAAAAACCGATGCAAAACAAGTTTGCTATGTGAAGCTATTGATCGCTTCAATATTAAGCCCAAACAAACACTTGGTGAATTATTTGCTGGCAACTATGCTATGGTTTGACAAGCTAATTGGAATGGAATGTAAGCTGAAGGTTTGTACAGCTGTGTAAAAAAACCCACTAGTGATTATTTAGGCTGTTTATCCTAAAGAATATGACGTTTTTGTACAAAATAGTCTAAAATGATTGCAATACACAAAATGTGGTTTTCGCACCCGTTTCGGAATGTTTTTGGACTTGTTCAAAACAGATCCTGATTAACGTCATTTCGCAACTAAGCATTGCATAGCACTCTTTCTTTGGCACTTTTACACCACTAAATTCTTTAACAACTTGACACATTTTTTCCACAAATTTGTGTTAATAAAACTTTCTACAATGAGCTCCCTCTGTTGTACTGCGAGTATCATTTTCACCTGTGCATTAATCAACTCGCACTCACACAGCCGCAATAAGATCCGAACTTGCCAATAGTCCATGAGTAGCTCTAATGTGATGCTAATCCAATGCTAAAACAGGTGAGCCATTGCAAACTTGAATAATTTATTTCAAGTTGAAGGCTTTCAGGCGGCTTCAATAGTTTTTCTCGCCAAGTATTTCGATACATTCCTATCGCTACGTTGGGGCCACTTTTATTTGCTCCACCCTGTGTATGGGTTGTATATCAATAGATTGCATATTAAATATTTCGGGCATTTTTTTGTGTGCATTTGCAATTTTATGAAAATACATTGGCTTCAAGTATTGAAATCTGTATTTTTAAACCGTTATTAAAAAAATTGATTGTCATTTATTACTTCTAAAGGTTTAAAGTAGGACAAAATTTATTATCAATAGCTAACATACCAATATTTGGATTTTAATGTATTCATTTATAAATTATGTTACAGAAACAATATAACTATGTATTGGATTTATAACAACATAACACAAAAGTTGGCTAAATTGTATCTTGTAAGACTACCAAATGAAAATAGTATTCCTATAAATATTATTACTAAAACTACATTTTAACGAGATGGTGCAAAAAGTATATTATTGCTTCTGTTTATTATGAAGAAAAATTTAAATTGCTATACAAGTTTAAAAAATTAGTAGCAGTAAAGAGATGTTATCTATTGGTAAGAAGAAAATCTTCATATATACTACCGATATTAAGTAGATAACATGCTTTTAAATTAGTGAATAGAGCATCAAGGTTGGTAGAATTTAAACTTTGGATATTAATGTACTATAAAATTTCAGATAACTTGAAGCTCATTGCAATCCTATATTAATAGTGGTAGTAATTAGGAATAAATGAGTATGTATAAAAGTTAGGTTTACTTTTCTCATTCCTAAACCATTATAATTTTTCTGGTAAGGGGGAATATGCTACAGTCCCTGGACAAATTATTAGACGCACTGCAAGATTTCATGTATAAATGATGAACAAAATACCTTTAGTAGGACATTTGTGTTCTTAAACTTAAGCTATTGAATAGAAAATACTATCTGCTATACTTAATACATATATTGACATCTTTTTTAATGATATGGCATTCTTTGGTATGTTTTCATTATTACTAAAAAAATACAGTGCATCTGATAATTTGTCCAGGGACTGTAGGTTTTCACTTTAAAAAGATCATCACACTCTAATTGTTAATGTAGCTGTAGTGCTATAATTCAAACTAACCTTCTCCCTAATAGCATGCCAATGTAAGATGGAAAAAATGTAGATAGTTCATAAAAGTATATACAAGTGTTGAATGAATACACTGAATACTGGACAGTCAGTGAATCATTACTTCTCTCAGTACACACAGTTTATATGAATATCTAAACGTGAAATAGGTTAAATCAAAATACAAATGCCATACAAAGATTTTTATATTACATAAGCTTCTTTTACTACAATGATCCATAGTGGGAAATTCTTGAATGGAATTGGCCCTATTCTCTTAAATTTAGTTTCATAAAACTAAATAAACATCCCCATTTAATACTTTTAAAATAATTTTTTTTATTTGCATTTGTTCATCAATTTCTCTAAAATTTCCATTGAGATTAAACATGTAATAAATACATTAGAATTATATTCCAGTATAGAAAATAACTTTAAAAAAAAAAAAATTGTAAGTGATAACAATATTAGTTATTTACTTAATATATAATTTTTTTTAGTATTATATATAATTATAGAAAAAGTTTGTATTTGATCTTATGGTGCATATCTATTAAAATAAAAAAAAATTGCTTTTACTTTACATTATGGTCAAATGAGTGACATTGTTACAGCAGTTTGGCTCAATGAATTGACCATACGAAGTAAGCATCCAAAATTTGGATATTTATTCTGTTCTTTAGAGGGGAAAAAATTACATTAAAAAGTGAACCAGAATACACTATTATACTTTTAAAAGCTCTTAAACTGTAATACATACTAGTTTTAGATTATTTGGAAGTTTGATTTTATTTTTTACCTTTATGTAAAATGATCATGTGGCCAAGCAAATGAAAAAGGAATATAACACATAATTGAAGAAAATTGTTAAATTATAAGTTTAAATTAAAAGTTGTTCAGTGCTTGGCATGGCAGTACTGGCTTTGAAATCTCAAAAATGTTAGAGATATTTTCTATTAAAAATATATAAATTATTTAACATTGGGAAAAAATTGGTTAAACTTTTATCAGGCATTGCATGTATATTTAAATAAATCAACTGATCCACACACTGTTTATTAAAATATCACAGAAGACATCTTTTTAAAAATGTATAAAATATATTTTTAATAATATAAATCAACAAGAATGTGAGTACTTTAATCAATATATATAATAAAAAATACATACAAGTACTTCTCAAAAACAATATTTTAAATTTAAAAAAAAGTTATTGTATTTATTAAGGAATAGTAAAATTTTGCATAGTAGAAAATTGCATAGAACTCAATCGTTTTGATTGCACGGATAAAACTGATTAGTCTGTAGATAATGTTTATTTATACAATTTAAATATAATTTTCAGGAACAGTCAATACTTTAAAGTTTCAATTAAAAATATCACAGCCGTAATTAATATAGTAATGTGTCTCTTAGCTGTAGTAGGTTTTATATATATAGGGAATACTATATTAACAGAAATACAGTAAAACAAATTTTACCACACATGCAAAAACGAAAAATTATAATTTTTGCCATTTGTAGAAAAGCAAGAGGTTCCTATTTATTATTACATTTCAACTATAGACTATGCAAGCATATACATTTTTTACAATACATAATTTAGTGCCTCTCTACATAATATAGAAGAATTAAGCTTGGTATAAGGAACATTCAAACAAACTATTCACTACATTAAAGACTTACATTTAGCCAAGTGTCAACTATGAAATTATTTAATATGGAAAAATTTATGATAAAAAATTCCTATAATAGATGAGAAATCCTGCAACCTATGTACTTGCAAAATCATTTTTAAAATGACATTAAAATTTTCATGCACAAATAATCTACTCCATTGAAATGTTTTATATGTAGAAAGAATAGCTTGGTGTATCCTAAGCTTAAGCATAATTTTTTTCTAGAGTAACTTGTAAATATTTCAAGTATGCAAGTTCTACATAACTAAACGGTATTGATGAATTCAGAGCAACCACAGTTGGTCAAATTCAATTTGGCCTATTTTTGTTCTGAAACATTGCTATATTTTATATTAAGAACACTTAATATTTCTGCTTTTGGAAACGAAAATGGGCCAAATTGCATAAAAATTTAATAGAAGACAATTTTATAATCATAGTACCATCATAGTATAATGGTAATATATGGTAGTATAATCATCAATACCATTTCAGACAAGAAAACCACACACATTTATAAAATGTAATTGATTTTATAGTAAAATTGACAAGGTATGAAATATACTGAACCATGTCCAAAATATACTTTATTTTTATATTAATAAAGATATGATTTATATTATCAGGGTAAAAAATGAAGTTTTCTACTTTTTTTAATGGTGGTTTATTTTTAGAAGCTATATATTGTGCAGAATATTTACACAGTTTTATTTACCATGTGAATGATTTCTAATAACTTTAAAAGTCTTGCATGGACAGATGTAACTATAATTTAAACGTTTGAAAATTTAATTGAGATTGGACAGAATTATTAATTTTTGTAAGAAGGATATTTTATATATGGTGCAAGTTACTATAAACGATTGCTTAGTGAAACATTACAATAAGTTGATATGAAGCAAGTATATAAGCTTTGTTGTGTGTAAACTTCCAAGTTTATAGAAATTGGATGGTAAATAATGCTAAATTTCCAAAAACGTTAAAGATTTTATTATAAACATCATTTATGAAGCTTGATAAGTGTTCTTGTGGGCAAAGAGAATTTATTCGAATTTCAACACTTAAGAATTGAAGACCAGAAATCCACCTCAGATCTAACTAATTCATAATTATGATGGTGTTAAGTTTTTGCATATTAACCACTCGAAACATTTCATTAGTTTTCTCAACCATTCAAAATAAAACTAGTCTATTTTTTTTACTAAGGTCAATATTTTTTTTTCCAAGTCCAAAATGAAAAACAACAAAATACAGCTTTGAAACATGAAAATGCAGAAAGTAGGGCAGCCGATGCAAGTCTGGGCAAAGGAAACTTATTAGACTTTTCCAATGAATTGAAAACTAAAATTTTTTAAAACTCAAAACACCGAAAAACTTAAGAGCCAGTAATTCCACTTCAATATTTATTGGAGCTGTATTAACACTAACTTCCTGGTAAATAAAAGCATTTATTTTACTTTTCCAAATATAAATTTCAATCTAAAAATTATTTTACTTTACTGGGTATGTTTCACTTCTTGAGTGGCAATAAAAATGCAGAATCAAAATAAACACTTTCTCGATCCTTCATTGGTGGGGAACAGAGCACCAATAGAAAAGGAGAAAGATTTCTTCCTCATTTCTATAGCCACACAAGATGTGGCCACATTAACAGTAAATTTAATCAAATCAATTAGATAACAAATTATTGAAGGACTTGCAAGCAAAAGGAAATTTAAGGATTTTTCAAGGTTAAAATGTAGGTCTATTTAAGGACACCTCAAAAATTATTAGTTATTTACTGTACTCTAGGTTTTTTTCTTAGACTCATGAGAACCTTTCCTTAAATAGTGTATTGAACTTTTATTTATCATTAGTACATAGTTACAAAGTAAAATAGTACAATGTAATGTATAGCATTAGAAGTAGTAAATTAAAAAATGCATAGCAAAAAATATAAGTAAATATTACTACTCTGATAAGTAAGAATAATAGTTATGCAGACATTTACAAGAAAGGGAGAAATGCAATCATTTAGTAATATATGTTTGAAAAAAAAAAAACACTAAGCTAAAAGAGGCTACAAATTGTTTATGATATGCAGTAAAACTTGTTTCAAATTCCATAGAAGAATACCTATAAGATGTAATATATAACTTTAAAAAATTTAGATTGAGGATTGTACATTGATTGGATACACCAGGCAGTGGATTTTTAATATGCACTATACCAATGTTTCATGTGCACAATGCACATCTACATTGTGTGAAAAAAGTAGAAGGACAGTCATTTTTTGTATATTTTGCTTTTATTTTAATTGTTTTTGATATGATTTTGTAAAGAGGTTTTTTGTTAGTACTTTAATTTGTTACGTCAAAAATTTTGAACCTACCACTAATTTAGGTTAATAATTTAAAACATAACTTTTGGTCTGTGAAATAAATAGAAGGACACGTCGAAAAATCGATTTAGAAGCTATTGGAAACCGTAAAGGTTAGTGTGCTTTTCTTCATTTTTTGCCTTTTTACCAAGAATTAAGTATTTAGTTACAAACTCATAGTTTTTGTTGGTTTTAGAATGCCCAATGTGAGTTCCAGCAGGGCCAAATAGTTGCATATAAAAATGAAGGAAAAGGCCTTAGAGAGATTGCACGGCAGCTATCTATTAGTCCAAATACTGTTTTGAACTTTATAAGAAACCCTGAAAGTAACAGAAGAAAAAAAAAGACAGGAAGACCCAAAAAACTTACATAAACGAAAAATTATTCGTGTACTCAAAAATACAGGTGGTAACGTTAGCAAGGCTCAATGTCAATCAGGGATTACACATGTTACTAAAAGAACTGTGTATAACTACATAAAAAGGTCAAATAAATTCATCTTAAAAAAACGGAAGCACCATCCAAAGTGGAATGAAGGACACATTAGGAACCGACTGCACAGTGGGCTAAAGATCATGTGTGTCCTGGTGTTCAAAATGGACCTCAGTTGTACTTTCTGATGAGAAAAAGTTCTACTTGGATGGCCCAGATGCGGCTATCAGTACTATTGGCACTATCTCTATAATGAAGAAGAGACTTATTCTACTCGACAGATGGGAGTTGGTAGTCTAATGGTTTGATTAGCAGTTGGCTATGGAGGTAGGACAAGCCTAGTGTCTTTCTAAATGGTTGACAGAACCATACAGATTACATCCAGACTTTAAACTCGAATATTCTTCCTTATGGCACTGAGTTTGGGGGAGTCGATTGGATTTTCAGCAAGATGGAACATCAATTCACACTGCAAATGGTGTTAAAAATTGGTTCACAGCAAACAATGTTCGCATTTAAGAATGGCCTTCTAAATGTCCTGATCTCAACATTGTAGAAAACATATGGTCAATGATTGTGCGCTGTGTTTACGAGGGAGGAAAGCAGTTTGAATCTGTAGCTGAAGTATAGAAATCATTAAACTGTGTATGGGACAATTTTTGCCAAACAGAAACTCAATCGTTGTATAGTTTGATGCCAAACAGGGTCTTTGAGGTAATTCGAGTCAATGGAAGAAAAATTTCTTATTAATCAATATTGTAGACCAATGTTTTGGAAGTGTCCTTTTACTATTTTCACAGATTATGACAACGTCACAACTTATTTTTTTTTATTAAGTGTACTTTTTTTTCAAACCTGTACTTTTTTTATTTTATGTAGATACAGGTATCTACTTGTAAAAACGTTTTATATAAAATAATTATTAAAAAACTGTTGTATGATTAATTAATCTAAAATAAATTAGTGTCCTTCTACTTTTTTCACGCAGTGTATACCTATGCAGTGTTATATATACTTTCTTTTCTATCAAAACTAACAATTTCCAAAAAGATATTCAATGTAAAATTTGTTATATTATTTTTAAACTTAGAAGAGGGTACAAGGAGACGCAATTATATCGAAGTAAATATAATTCATCATCGCTAGAATTTAACATAAATATCAGGGAGGCAGTAAAATTTTTCATTAATACATAAATACACTTTACAATGCCATTTCACAGCTGCCATAGTTACAGAATAATTATATGCTATAAAATAATTGCTTATTTTACAACTAAGCAATGTCCATTCTAGAAAGCTTTGATTTATTTTCAAAATTAAGTTACAAATTTGGATGTAGCCGAATCCATTGTAATTATGCATGTTGATTTCCAATTTGAAATCTATTAACAGTTTTCTCAGAATCGTTACAAATTTAGAGAAAACTGTTTTCAGACTAAGTTTGAAATCAAAATGTATAATAACAATGGCAAAGCAAAATATAATTTTTTCTCATGTCAAAATATGTCACTGCCCCCTACCAAACATTTATAATGTATGATTAAAAAAGAACATGGCAACAAAAAATGGCAAAATAATAAAAAGAATACAAATATATTTAGCATAATTTTTCAGCATTTCACTATTCGTTAAACAGGTACTTCGGTTATTAGAAAGTTTATTCTACTTTCAAAATGTGGTTACTTAGCTTTTGCATAGTTGTACCATTATCTATAGTGCTTTTACTTATACTATCACCATTAAAACTAGCCATTCTTTTGAAATCCCTAGATACTTTTATATAATCATCCTATATTATTGCAATTTTAACTCAAGACAAATGTAAGAATAGCAATTACAACAAAACCAAGGGTTACAAAGCATACTTTTGTAATTCTGTCTTGCTGGTTGGAAAACTCTCTTGGAAGGAAGTCTTGGAAGGAGACATGAAGGAAAACACCCGCAGACAGACTTTGCAGAATCGCAGATACAATCTCACCCCCAATCCCAGGTGCATGCTGGACAACTATTCCTATAACAACACCAACAGGTATGACTGCAGAAAAAAAGAAAGCAAACTTTAAATAGGAAGAAAAAGAGTACTGCATTTTGGTAGAACTGATGCCCAGAGCTAAAGACACCAAGCACTCGTGTATAATAATGGCTACAAATAAATGAACAGCTTTGGATGTGTTCGACTGCAATCCCAGGGTTATGCCTTCAAATAAGGAATGAAGACCGGTGGCAATGAATAGAAGGACAAAAGAGAAGTTGTCTCCTCGGTGGGACAGTAAAGATATGTGACTATGTCCATGAAGGACATGAGTGGAACAATCGTCAGTGTTTAGTTCTTCATCGGTGTAACCTTTAGCCTTGGTCTGGAAACTAGAAACTAAACCTTGTTCTTGCTCATTTTGTATGTAATTAGGTTCATCGTTGAAGTCTTGCATTTCCAGGAGACCTTCATTTTGTTCTGCAATGTCTCGCAAAGAAGATTCGGCTCTTTCTTGGCAAAGAAGAATGGACTGTTCCATCAGCAATGTGAGTATGAAGCCGACGACAACGAGAAATTCAGTGATGGGAAAGTTGGTTTTGTAGTCAGAGTTTTCGCAGATTTTATGGATCATCTCTTTGACAGTAGGAAAAATGGCTAAGAAACACATGGATAAAAAAATGCCTATTGAAGTGCAGTTGCACCAACTAATAATGCGATTCACGTACCGTCTGCTCTCAAAAACTTGACTGGGGGATGAAAGGGACAGTGATTTGGATTTCCAGTGTTTAGCAATTATAATGGGGGCCAAGTAACAGGCTAATGTTAAGAAGTACACGCATGTTATGAATGCTGCACGAAGAATCATAAGAAGCTGCTTGTTTTCCATGTTTAATTTTGGTTTAAAGGCTGTTTATTTTTGAAGTTTTTAAAGTCTTAGAAACTATTGCTGTTACGTCTTGATTTCTTCATGTTGTTTGTTCTCATTTGTTCATATTCAGAGCAAAGAATAGCCTAATATTAAATTGTTTATAAAATATGTATAATATAAGGAACCTGTTCATTGTTTGTGAGAAAATATCATTTGGCAAATAGCTAATCATTGTTCACTTTGATATATTTTTAAGGTTTTCAGAAAACATAAGACAGTCTAGCCAACATCAAAAGTTGTAATCGCTACAACACTAACCAAGAGAAAATCATATCATGAACTTGACTAAACATGGATAAAAAAAAGACGCAAGAGCCTTCTGGAAAACATCATGAAAGTGCATGTTTTAAAAAAAATATTTTTAAAAAATGCTCCCACCGCACTTTAAAATTTATATAAAAACTTTCTTCTCCTTCTATATTCTTTAGTTTCGGTATTCAACAAATTTTTACGATTACTGGTGTTTATTTTTTGAATATTCCGATGGTTGCAGTTACTTTTTAGTGACAGTTTTAGGATCTTCTTATTGGTTGATTGTCCTACACTAGAACTAGAAATTGTTGGTTGGTTTGTATTAAATTCTACAAAGGGGGTGCGTCATTTCTCTTAATTATAACAATTTCATTTCTTTTCAGGATATATAACTATCGGTTTGGTTTGCTTGTATGTATCATGACCTTTCTCTCTTTCAAATCTAAAAATTACGTTACATTTGTTGGCTTCTGCAGTTCTGTAGCTCATTCGCTGCGGAAGCACTCGGTACATTAGTACTTCTTTGACAAACCGCCCATGAAATGCAACTTCGGCTTACTCTTTCGGGCGGCAACACTGCATTCTGTACATTTTATTACTTGTTTGACGGACTTCACTTGGAATGTAGATAAACATTACAAATTAATAATATTTGTAATGTGCTGCACCGCTTTTAACTTTTTAAGGCGTTTTAAAGGGAAACTTAATAAGCCCAGTCGGGGAACTCAGTCGGTTTAGGTGTTCGCCTTACATGCGAAAGGTCACACGTTCGGGTCCGGGCGTCGCCAAATTAACTACCGATCTATAAACGGCTCGTGCAGCCAAAAAATGTCCCGCGAATAATACCCCGTGTAGACAGAGTGCACGTTAAATATGCTTATATAAATAGTAAGCCCTTTTTTCCGGCCTGCCTGGATCTTGTTTTGGTAAAGAGCTCGGTGTACCGATTTCACTAAGCTGTATCTAACTCCCTAATGGGGGCTGGGGAGCCCAGTCGGTTAGGCGCTCGCCTAGCATGCGAAAGGTCCCAGGTTCGGGTCTGGGCATCGCCAAAATAACTGCCGACCTATAAACGGCCCGTTCAGCCAAAAGTGTCCGACGAATAATACCCCTTGTAGAAGGAGTGGAAGGAGTGCACGTTAAAATACGCTCCAAAGTCCCAACGCTGCGTACGATGTCGCCCTCAACGGATGCGTTGAGTGCCTACTCAGATATCGGCTGGTCACTTGACTGTGGTTATAAATTACGATGCCAGTCGCCAATAGCCCTCATGTAGCTCTAGTGCGTCGATAATTAAAAGAAGGACTCCCGATCTTATTGGTTTTTAATTTTCCCAGAATTTCCAAGCTCTTAGCGCTGGTAGTTCAATAACTATTGATTCTAGGATATAAGTGTACGAGAAAAAAAAAATGTTGAAATTTTTGTTTCTACAACATATATTTTTTAAGGATTTTTTGGATTGATAAATTTAGTACATTGAGGAAAAAACTAAAAAAAATTATAAAAACTATCAATATCAAAACTTACCTGAGCGAAACCTCAAGACATAACGTTAGGGAAAAATAATTAACACCTGGTCTTTATGATATCCCAAGGCAACTTTTTAGGTCGGTTAGTTTGAATTTTGTCGCACTAGAGCTACACGAGGGCTATTGGAGACGGGCGTCGAAATTTAGAACCACAGTCAAGTGAAGGCAACTTTTCAGTAATCTCCTAAATTTGTAATCATTTTGTCCTATTTGCCTCCTATTTATGTAATATTCGGTTTCAACGTTTTTTTTATGTAAACAATCATATTTGGATACTAATTTTTCACGTCAAAGCCATATATTTGTTGTTAAATTTTATTTTCAATTTTATTTTGTTTGGATGGGCCTTGAGACAGTTGACGGCCAACATAATATTTTTTCTTTTTAAAAAAAACGTCAACAAATTTATTTGCTAAACTATTGATATCTAATGATTAATTAACTAAGCTCTTCCTAATTTTTGTGATCCAATTAGCCTTTTAATTAATTAACGTTAAAAATGTACCGTGGTATAAGCATATTATAGTATTAAAATATTTGTTATTTATCTTTAACAAAAAAATTGTAAAACTTCCCTTACAGTTTCTTTTTCTTTGCTTCTGATTTTAGTTTAGTTTAGTTTGAATTATCGTCGCACTAGGGTTACACGAGGGCTATTGGCGACGGGCTTATCGTTATTTAGAACCACAGTCAAGTGACGAGCCGACACCTGAATAGGCACCCAACGTAACCATTAAGGGCGACATCGTACGCAGCGTTGGGACTTTGGAGTATATTTAACGTGCACTTCCTCTACACGGGCTCTCTTTGCTTCTGAAAAATGTAAACCCAAAATGTGCTTAAATAGAATTAACATATTTTATGGAAATAACTGTGATTTACATGAAGAAATATATAGATAAAACGAAACAGTTTTTTCTTCTTTGTCTAAATAAATGTAAATGCAAAATGGGCAGGAAAAAATAACTTATTTTTGAAATCTTTATTTATTTCGATATGTTAAGAGAATGAGTGCCAATGCATGCGTTTTAATGTAAAGAAACAACAGCAATAAAAATTTTGGAAGCATTTTTGCATTGTTATATTCCCTTATATTTGCACGAAACTAAACATAGCACGATAAGTTATTAGGTCAAGTAACGCGGAAGAGCAGATCACGATTGTATAGAACTAAAAGCTAGGGCCTTTCCGGTAACTGTTATCGTATTTCTAACTATATATAGCAGGAAAAAAAACGAATTGACAGAAATTCTACGAAAGTTTGCACCATTTTCATACATGTATATGAAATTCGTTGCCTTTTTTTTTTATTTAACTTGCCCATGATAATTGTATTCGGTTCACACGCGAGCAGTTATAAAATATGAAACTATTGTGCGTGATATATAGAATTAATACGATTTTGTATGGTTGAATGTACAGGAATAGTTTTCAAAGTCGTTTTCCAAATTTTTTTTGGGAAAGTGATTCTATTTCTCGAAACCACACAAAATGTGCTTTTTAGTGCGCAAGCTTAAATTCATGTTTATTGTACTTGTTTTATGATTAGTTGCAAACATATATCATAACATGAATAATAATAATTAAGATATTCGTTAAAATTACTTTAAAATAACAGGCAATTTTATGGTCAGGCATGAGACATCGCTAGCTTGAACTTAGTCAACTAATAGTATGAACGAATGGGATTCGCTAAGGATATTCACTATTAGCTACAATGAAGTAAGATTCAAGCGTGCTTCTGGGAAAATCCTTTTCACCCGAATCGCGTTGAAGGGTCATGCGAAGTATAGTGTTACCATCGGTGCAAATATTTCAAGTAGGTATGTCGGGAAATAATTTTTGATACAGCTCTAGGCTCAGGTAGAGGTAGACTTTAACGTTACAGATTAATGATTAACTATGGTTATAACTTTTTAAAAGATCAAACTCAAAATTTAACGACACTAGGATTTTCAAATGGCTAAAAACTATTTACTAACTGTATTGAAGGGGCTTGGAAATTTAACCAAGTTAATAGTAAATTGATTAAAAAGAATTAAAGTGTCTGCACAATTACACATATATTATAGAAGTAAAATACTTTGAAACAAGAAAATTTTTCCAAAAAGAACAATTTATGAAGGTGTTTTAATTCTTAAAACGCTACCCCTTTTACAGTTTTAAGAATTTATTGCATCAATTTTTTAAAAAAAAAATATTTTTCTTTGTTACAGTTGTCCACAAAACAATGTATACATACTAAGATAGTAAAGAATGTAAAATTTATGTAAATTTTTATGTGTAAACGAGTTGAAAAAACCTGAAAGTTTGTTATTTTTCAACTTTGCTGATTTTTAAATATAAAAAAACTAAACATAATATAACTTATTCCATTCACATTTTTTTTAACTATATATGCATCAATGCAGGTAAAAAAAAGATATAATAGCTAGTTCAAAATTTTAAATATTTGGTAATTGAAACATTGTTAATGAGTCCGACGACGACGTTTGGAAATAAGCGCGAATACGCTCAAAATGCAGTATTTTTTACAGTTTTTCAAATTTCCAAATAAATGCATTTTGTTCCTTTGTAGTTCATATTATTTTGTATAAAAGTGAATATGAAATCTGTCGCCTCTTCTATTAAATACGCACTTTGAAGGCCACTGAATAAAAGGAGAGAAAAAAACATTACCAAAAACTAACAAACATCCAGTATGCCGTTTATTTACTGTTAGGTACTAAAATGGATAATTTATATATAACTTTTTTTTACAAATATATATATTTTTAATTGGGATCCACTGAGGATCCTTTATGATTATCCACTTGAAGGATACACACGTATAAACCTGTCAATGGACTAACAGTTTTTCCAGAAACATCACATGATTTTTTAAAACTAATAAATATTATAATTTAATAATTTTTAAAATTTAATAAATTTCATAATTTAATAAATTTCATATTTTAACAAATTTCATAATTTAATAAATTTCATATTTTAACAAATTTCATAATTTAATAATTTTCATAAATTTTAAGATTTTTAATTATTTAGGAAGTTTTATAAAAACATTTATTATAAAAATAAAGTTTTTAAACCAATAAAAAAATTTGAGTTTAAAATTAAAATTTAAAACTTGAGTGAAACAATGCAGTGAAACAAATTTTAAACTCTAATCAAATAGCTTCTTGTACTTATAGATTGCCGACCCCTCGGCGCAACGGTTAGGGAGCTAGCCTTTGGAGCCTCTGGGTTCGGATTCGAATCCCGGTAAGGCATGGATGTTTGTGTTTGTCGAGTATATGCGGAGTACGTGCTCGTTAAATCTGTTGGGTCCGAAAGTCCTCCAAGTTCCCATACCAAATCAATACCTCTGGGGGTGACAAGCCAATTCTGGGGATCCTCTAGTTGGCCTCTGTCTCTAAAAAATACATGGATCCACTTATGTGTGTGTGTTGTCTGTTGTGTCTGTCTTACTTGACGAAGGTTTATAAGCGGGTCTCTGACCAAGCACACAAACCTGAATATATATGTCTACCAACCAACCAACTTATAGATTGAATTTAAGTAACATTTTCGAGCGTCTAAAGTACTTTCTGTTTATATTTTTATGAATTTTGCGAATATCGTCAAAAGTAGTAGTACGTAATTTACATTGTAGATGGGTTCATTTGATTAAAGTAAGAAATATGTAATTTAAAATTTACTTTTTACAGTAATCAAACAAAACAAAAAAGATTCATTTTTTTAAAATTAAAACGTTTATAAGGTCTTAATTTTTTGATTTTCCATTTCCCCATTAAAACTTATTAAAGCTCAAGCTAAAGCAAAAGCACTTATTATTAGCATATTTTATAACCATCGCCAAATAGTGCTTATTTTAAGTTCTAGTTGTAGGTTGTCTTAGTTAAAGCAATGTCTTTAAAATTTATTTTAAGCAAATCAAACAAATAAAAGCGATATTCTACTTTTTATCAAAAAAATCCTTTATTTTTTACATAATAACTTATTTCAATTATCCCGCTCACGCGTCGAAATATCCCTCGACCAAGTAGAAAAACTTCTAAAAAATCCGCGTCACCTGTGACGTTAGGAACAGCCAATGAGAATAGTGCCTTCCCTAATAACAGAACAATCGGGTGGTTGCTCTTTCCGGACCGTTGCATCAGTTGACCGCTTGCCGGCCGTAACTCAACTACTCTTCGTTTCCGAGTCTGTCTTAACCGGCACACACTGCCATCACCGGCCGCGCACGCTTATGTTGCGCTATCACCTTCGGATGTGTGTGGACACATCGGGTTTGATACGTCATTTCTGGGGATCCTACCTGTACTGAAAGTCAACAGGCTTATCGGCGATTATTCCTCTTTTTAGGATTTTGGAATCTATTGGCATGTCATGTCGTAGTGGTGTGAGGTGTTTGGGTAGAGACTGATAATGAACTTTTTCGTGTGATCCTCTTCTGTTTTTTTATTTGTTGGAAGTGAATTTTGTTAGGTTTGTATTTCATTTTATGCAAAGGAATCTATCAAACTGCAAAAATTTGCCCGATATATCAAGGGAAATTATACCTAAAAGGGACATTTATGTAGTGCAAGGAATGTAGACGACGTTTTTATGTGTGATAAAAGAAATTTTTATTGAGTGTTTAATCTTTTATTCTGATGTGACGCTATCGGTAAAGTATTAACTTCGTATGAATTTTTAGCATCGGAAGTGTGTTTTGAAGGAAAAATTAAATTATTTGTGTTTGCACTAACTTCAATTGCTGGAAGTTTTTTTTATATGAAGTGACAACCATTTCATAACTGAATTATTTTTACTTCTATTCGAAAATATCTACCAATTTTTCAAATCGTTGTATTTTTGGTATACGGAAGTTGCACCAAACTACTTGAACTGTCAATTTGGATTTTCTTCAACCAATTTAATTGGAGAAAAAAACACATCTGGATGTCGATTTCTTTTTAAAAAACCGTTTCCTGATATCTAACCGCGGTTCCTGCACCTGCCTCTGTCACAATCATGCCTCTGTTCAGTGCTCGAAAGAAGAAAGAAGAGTTCCGCAGCAATGGGTCTTCAGGGCCCACCACGCCTGTGTCCCCTGGTACACCTGAGAGGTCCCACACCCCTAATAATCTGTACCAGAATGGTACCAATGGAAATGGACAGGCTACAGAACAGGCTAGAGAGCTCCCAGTACATAAACCGAAGTTGGTATTCCATTGCCAGCAGGCTCAAGGTAGCCCGACTGGGATCATTTCTGGGTTTACGAATATCAAGGAGCTGTACCAGAAGATTTCGGAGTGTTATGATTTTCCAGTGTCAGATGTAAGTTTAAGTATTGTTTTATAATTAAAAAAAAATATTTTTTTGCAATTTTTTATTATAATTATATTACTATAAATTATATTTTATTAATGGTACACTTAAATTTTTTGCGTGTAATTTTTTATTAATTAAAAAAATTATTTTCAACAATTAATTGATGGCAGTTTAACAAACAAATGAAATTAGCAATTTAGAGAATTATTAATTTTTAATCTAAAATAAATTGTTCTGTATATTTCTGCCGATTCAACGCTCCTATTGAATTTCCAAAAATCAAAAATTATTGACACACTGCAATTTAAATTTTTTTTCACATTTCTCATAAACTACTATGAAATATGTCAAATGCTTTTGACGACTTGTAAAGCGTGTTACGGCCCACCTTTTCTCTTTTCAATTTGCCTAAGGTAATTGTGGAGCCCCCTTGTATGATCTACAAATTTAGAGGTATGAGATTTCCGCTAACATGTTAGTTGCAAAAAAATAAATTAGTATAAAACCCTACAGAAAAGTTTAGAAATATTGTACGCTAGCGCTGAAAATGAGCAATTATTATTAATACTCATAACTTATGTTAAAATATTTTTTGGCCTTAAAATTTATATCAAATATTTACAGTTTTACAATTTGGTACCTTTGTCAGATGACCAGAAAGTTTTGTTTATTTTAATCAAAAAATTTCTTTAAGTTCTCTTATAGATCTTAAAATATTATAGATAAATGTTAGTTCTTTTCCAGAATTTTAACTTTCATTTTATTAAATATTTCTTTATTTTTTCTCCGAAACGGAGATTAACAGAAATATTATGGCAGCGAATTTGTCAGTAATATTTTCGGTATTGAAGGAATATTTTTGAAAATGACATATATTTCAACTTATTTAATTTTCAAGTCAATAAATAAACACTAAATGTCTGCAATTTAAGCAAATTGTTATCTTTCATGGACTATTGTATTTGATAAGTGTGCTCTACGATTAATTTCATATTGTTCAGTAATTTTTAAGTTTTATTTTTTCAAGTTACGATAACAAATGCGGAGTTTTTATATCGGTGTTTCTCTATTCATATCTTTTATGATAACTGACGTCATGTTGACAGAAATGCAGATCCCGGATCTGTTGGGTAAATGCCCTAACGTTTTAACAAACAAAAATATACAGAGTGGCTTAATAAAAAGACATTAAAATAACTTTAAAAAACCTACAAATTGTTATCTGAGAATTGAAATTTTTCTGAAATGTACTATATTTTTTATTTTGTCATAAAACATTCATACACTCTTAAAACAAAAGAGTGAAATTCACTCCTATAGGAGAAGTGCATTTTCGGCACGGAAAGGAGTGGAAATTAACTCAGACTGAGTTAAAACCACTCGTTTGTTTTAAGAGTGTACATTCATTTGTATATTTTACTGTATTTATAACTGCGTTCAAAATGTTAACATGTGCTTCTGTCCCTAGTTATTCCATGCATTTTATAACAATGATTCGAATTGATTACTTGCACTCACCTATATTAAACCTGTAACTAAGATTTCAAATCGACACCTTGTTAAACTATTTAGTGAACACTCATCTCGTATAATTGGATGATTTAAAATATTCTTCTGAATTGTGTCAGGTAATGTGTTTCAAATTATGACAACAGACACATTACAGAAATACTTTTATTAATTTAATGCCGTTGGAGTATTTGGTCTATACTGTATCAAAAAGTTGAAAAACAGAATATTTCTATTAATTTCCCACAGAACATTTCTGTTCTCTAAAACAACTGCACTTGATTGCAAAGTGACACATCAATTTGTCAAAAGACACACTATCGCATTAATGACGACTTTGTGAATACCATTAACACTTTCATTTACGAATAGAAACTTTAACATGTAAGTTATTTTTAACTTCGTTTTCCATGTAATTTATCCTACATAAATGGCTCAGGACTAAGGCCTTTATTTTGTTAGTTTAAATAAACTTAAGACTAAAGTTCATTTTCGAGTGGCAAATTTTCTTGCCAATCGTCGTTAAGGGGTTAATCAGATAAAATATCTATAACCCCTATTACAGATTGCACCTTTTAAGAACAGATATTTTCTGTCTTGATCTTGAAAGAAAATTTGAAACATACAAACTGCATTTATGACTGCCATTGTATAGTGTGGCCAAGGTGCCTAACTCCTATTCCTTCGACTAGGGTTTGTACAAGGGGCATGGGTTCCCCTCTTTATTTTTGACGGACTCTGAGCTACAGAAAATATCTACTATGCGCATTTTCTGTATTGTTTTGCTATAGGAAAATTGTCAAAAAATTTTCAGTAACATTACGAATGATATTTTCTGGCAACATTGCCACTAATTTTCTGGCAACATTGCCACTAGAAATTTTCTGTAATACAACAAGATTTTTTTTACCTTGTATCTCTCTTCGGATCTTAAATTTGTCAATACATGATCTTATCACGATTCCTCACCTTCAGAGATAATTTACATGAAATTTGGTTCCTAGTTCTCACGTCTCCGGAGTTAAGTTCAACTTCATTTCAAATTTAAGAATCAATTTCAATGATACGAAATTTATTTATTATCTTGATCTAAGTTAATTGTTTTTACGAGATTTCTACAAATTATTTCTGGTTTTCTATAAGTTTAGCGATTTTTTTTAAAAGATATCCATATCTGTGAAATTAGTTTTTAATAGTACTGAAAGATTTTATAAGCATTCTCAACCCTTTTAATTATCAGAAGCGTTATAAATATATGATCATTAATAAGCTTTTATTTTGTACTTCCTAGATGAGTTTTTCAATCTATAAAGGAATAACATTTATTTTAAGAATTGTATAATTATACGAAGCAGAAACATACTAAAACGATTGCAACTCTTTAACCAGTTATATAATAAATTTCTCTTTTTGTAGATTATTATTTTAAAAATCAAAATAACATGATGAAAATTTATGTTTAGATAAATCAGGCGTTTAATTCTTAAACAAATAAGCAATGGAAGAAAGTTCCGAACATTGCTGTACAACTTCTCTGACCAATGCAATACCTTACATAAAAAGTAACTTCCCATTACTATACCAAAATCAATGGAAATTACCCTTTTATTCCTACCCTATAATAAAATATATTTTGACCTAAAAAGGTGGAGTCGTTTTGATAAACTACTTTAGTTTCAATCGTCGAATCATGAAAACTTCAACGGCAGACGCTTTGCAATTTTCAAATATTATTAATTTATTGTTTCAAATTTCTTTTATTCTTAAAAAAGCTAGTTTTTATGGCCGTTTTTTTCAACTATCAAGGTGCTTTATAAAAAATATAGCATTATTATTTATAATGATTTCTCCAATATTTTGGTGGTTCCGTGATTTTAAGGTTATTATATGGCGGAAATGGCAGGCAGACGTGATTGTCGTAAGAACAGCCGGTAATCGGAAAAAAAACGAGGGGAGGGGGGGTTGTCATGCAATTTCATTGCAGGTGAAAACAGTTTTAATGCGAGACGCAGTAGTGTGGACACAAAATGAATGCAGAAAAGTGTATATAACAGACAAAGTATAACGCATAAATGTTGATAAATTTGCGGCAGTGCTATATTCTTTAAGTTGTTTTATCGAAATTATGTTTAAATTGTTACTTTTGGAGTTTAATTTTCAGACTTTAAGAAAATATTCATAAAGAAATAAATAGAACGGTAACGATCATTATGAATAAAAGAGTCAGCATTACAGTTTATTATAAAATAAAAAAAATTGTGAGAGAGTGCGCGAGTAAACTAACACAAGAGGAAAAAACAAAAATACTTCGAACAGAAAACAAGAAATATGTCTTAAAATATTTTATACTTATGAGTATTAACTTTTATTCAGTTTGAGATCAGTAAGTGCTCGTCTTGTAAAGATTTAAACCAGTGGGAAATCAATTTACATTGTTATTAACAACCGACACGCCGAAATAATGAATTTTCAGTGTTTTGAGGAATTTCTCTTTAGAAAGAGAATTTATCTCAAAACTTAACAGCGCTGAGTACGAACACTGTTCTTATGCAAACACCCCCAGAAGAGTTAAGAAAACTTGACTGGTGTGTAACGCTTTCTGTTACCTATTTCTATTCTTTTCATAGTTTTAACGCATCTTTGTAGCAATAACGTAAGTCCATATGCAACTGCTCAGTTAATGTTTCCATTAATGAAGTATTTACGGTCCGGGGATAATCACAGTGACAATGATAAGTCAATTGGATCTTTCAAATACGATGGTAGCGAAGACCGCTACCACGTTTTTAATAAAGTGTAAGCGATGTTAAGTGAATTTGAAGTGTGGAAAAATGTGCTGATAACCACTTCACGAGCGTTTAACATCACTACTTGGTGGAAAACTCCAAGTACGGTTTTCGTTTTCGCCTATCATGTGAAAGATCCAATTGATTTAACACTGCAACAGCGATCATCTGGCACCGGAAGTATTTTTAACAAGCCGTTTCAACACGAGGGGCTAGGGAACCCAGTCGTTCGGTTAAGACGTTCGGAAGGTCCCAGGTTCGGGTCCGGGCATCGCCAAATTAATGCCGACCTATAAACGGCCCGTGCAGCCAAAAATATCCGACGAATAATACCCTATGTAGCAAGAGTGCACAACAAATATGCTCTAAAATCCCAACGCTGTGTACGATGTCTCTCTTAACGGTTGCGTCGGGTGCCTACTCAGATGTCGGCTCTGTGATTCTAAATTACGACGCCAATAGCCCTCGTGTAGCTCTAGTGCGACGATAATTTAAACTAACCAAACGTTTCAACACGAGATAGCAATTCGATCGGAGCCTTTCTTGGTTTGCATGCCCCCGCCTCACCAACTGACCTGCTCAGCTCGCACACATCCGATAAGCATGAAAACAAAGCCTCAAAGATTTCCAGATTTTGGCGAGTTTGATTGTATTTTGGTTTTAATCCCTCGAGGCATCCTCTCAAACAGGGTCACCTCGGCCACAGAAATAGCAATAAGGCTCAAAACTACTCCAACTCTACGTCAACTGGATCGTGTTGGACAGAAAAGAACCAATCGAAGGGCTTAGTGAAAGAACGTGCTACGTGGGGCTCGGGTGGTCTAGAGGGTTTGATCGCAGCCCATTTCGCTAACAGTCTGCGCACTGTACCGGGTACGGGTTTGATTCCCGTCTTCGCCCTGTGTGTACTTTCTCTCTCTGTGTCAGTACAAATTCTGTCTGTATCTGTCTTACTTGACGAAGGATTTTAAGGGGATCTCTGATTAAGCACACAATCCGGAAAATAGATGTACCAACCTACCTATCTACCTACGTGCTACATGACAAAAAGGTAAAATCGCATTTGTTTTCAAAAAATTCACATAGCACGCTCTTGCACTAATAGCTCTTCATTTGTATTTTTACTAAAATTGAGTAACTCTGCGAAACGATATCACTCTAAAAAGTTGCGTTGAGTGTCGTTTCAGGTGGTGGAATCGTCACTTGATAGTGGTTCTACATTACGACGTTCGTCGCAATAGCCCTCGTGTAGCTCTAGTGTGACAATAATTCAGCCTAACTCTAAACCAACCCAAAATTTAGTTAATAGTATACATTTCCAATAGGGTATTTGACTAAAAAAAATTATTTGCTTAAAATATTCTTATGCCAAAAATATTGGACCCGATTTTTTTCTTTTTTTCAAATACTCCATATAAGGGGAAAATACACTATAAAAAGGGAGAAAAATGAATTTTAAAATTAGGATGAAAAATTACGCCCGAAAACGCTTCGTGGCTGTCACGTGGTATCTATGACGTCAATAGTAACTATAAACAAACTCTGAAACCCCATTTTGGAATCTATTTTAAGCAAATTTGAACTATCCGCTTCTGTAAAACCTCCTTCCATTATCTATATAATTCTTTTTTTAAAAGTAAATTGGATTAAGTCCAGTTTAATTGCAAGCAAAAAAACATCACATCGGTTTGTTTATATATACTAGTGACCTCACCAAATCGACGTGTTTGTGATCACGTGACGTACCGATGAAAAAAAAGTCATTTAAAAAGGATTTTTATTAATTATTTAAAGATTTATTTTGCAAAAAAATATATATACGTTTGTTATTTTTGGGTTCAAACTATAATTTAAGTAATATTGGAAGTTATTTTAGCGATGCAGTCAAGTACCCTATTATCCCTATCCTTGTTGTACCAATACATTTTTATACTAATAGAGTATTAGTATAAATAACATAGATTGGTGCAACTTTAAAAAGTTGTGGAACATTGGTCTAATTACAAATCCTGCTATAAACTTTCTAAACGTCTATTTTATATTTATAAATCAAGGCAGTTTTTTTGCGTTGATTGAAAAAAAACACAAAAATATATAACCCAATAATGCAACAACGGTCCGCAGACCAAAAGGTGGGTCGATTTCACTTTCCATTAGCTATTTCTGTCCATAATTTGCATTGGTCTTTGGTCATGTGTCGCCTCGTCACTTGACCACGTTGCTAATACAACACTTATCCAACCAAACATCAAAAAACCAAACGAGGTTTTGGAACTAGTTCTTTTCTGCCAAGCTTTTCAACCAGCTGACCCTTATTGAATGGGTGTCCGGTTCAAGCCATGGCTAGCATATATGCCAATCCCAATAACGAACAATTTTTGCTTTTTGCTTTTGTTTGATTAATAATTCATCGGTATGTTTTTTTTATTATATGATGATAATTATGGATAAAGTGCTTGTCCACCTTTCGAATATTCATAAATTTAATTTTTCTATTAGTTATGTTAATTATTTTCTTGACTAATTTTTAATGAATCCAAAATAAAAGTTTAATTTATTATAAAAAACACGAATCAAGCCTAATATCCATTGAATACTAATAATGTAATATTAAAATAAAACCATTGATATTCAATTATTGCTAATATAAGTTTTAAATACACTTCCCTATAAATAAGGTTTTCCTAATTTCCCATTACTTTTCTCTGGTTGTGTCTATAGCATCCTGAGTTGGTGTTGGCATATATGCGGTCGCCAAGTTGTAATCCATGGTAGTAGGAAATGACGAAATTCGGCGAGTGGTATTGTTCTAGAAAGATCAACACACAAGCAATAACTTATCGCAAAACTATATAGAAATCGATTAAACACGTTGGACTCCACCTATTGACTTTCGCATAACAATAGAATGTGGTGTAATCGTTGCCGATTTTAATTAATTTTTGTTTATCAGTAGCATTTTTTTTAAAAATTTAGGTTGTAATTCACCTGATCGTTATTAAAAAAGGTTTTTTTTTAAAATTAGCGGTGGGTATCAGCTATATGTAGTATGGTAATCAAGGGAGGTTTCGTTGGGGTTGATCATATTTTAAAGCAAATTAATTTCTTAAAATCCAGATAAGACACCGAAATAAATCAAAACATTTTTTTATTGAGTTTCACCCAAAACAAATTTTAATAAGTCTTTGAAAGAGTTACCTAATCTGTGTTCGTTGTAACGTTGAGTTATAGTATGACTTCATGATAAAATGTGTTGTTGAAGATATTATTTTGTTTGTTTTGTTGATAAATCACTTGTAAAAAAATCGGGGTTTCTTTTGTAAATTTGTTTCTTAAATTAGTTAAAGTCCAGTTATTAATTAAAGTTTTTTCTCTTAGAGGCTAGATATAAAGAGCTGGAAACGTTAAAAAATAAACATGTTTGATACCTAACAAAACATAAATAAAAAAGGAAACAAGATACGAATTACAAAACAAGAACCAAAATAAAATAAAAAAGCTCGGTCTCTTTGCTTTTCTTACTTATCCTGATTGATTTAAATGAATCCTTACAAATAAAACAACTTTGTAAAAAAAATAATCGCTTGTAAAAACGGAAGTAACAAGAAGTTTTCGTTCCACGCCAAAAGCTTTTCTTGCAAGCAAGAAAAAAAACCGGATTAAGTCCTCTTCTTTTTGTATTTAGAAGGCTGTTGAACTTTTGTTTTATTTAGTTTTCACTTTCGTTTATTCAAAACAATTCTAGTCAAATTGTTTCGAATGGAATTTGTCTCGAAATAACAAAAAGATTTACTCGTTTATTCTTTTCTTCAATAAGGTGTTATATTTCAATTACTTTTAAATAATGGAGGTTTAATGGAAACACATTTACCTAAAAAGTATTAATACTTGTAATCGATTTACTTGTAGTTGAATAAATGATTAATTTCATTTTTTAAAAAAATTATTTAGTTTAAAATGCACGATGTTATAAGCACGGAATATTTCAATCCCATTTTTATGGGTTAATTAAAATAATTTCAAATTTATTCTAAATAAGTTTAAAAGTTAAATTTAAATTACCGTAATATTTTTTTATCCTTACATCATAAGAATTCTTCGTTAGTTTTTCTGCAATAATAATTTTTTAAAACAAATTTCAGGTTTTGACAAACATATTTTTTGAATAATAACTCCTAGATCGTATTTTATTAATCATATGCCGCAACTAATGAATCTATTTGTTAACGGTATTGAATTAATATTGCTTTTACAAAAACTATTGTTAAAAATTTAATTTTACGTATCGAAGTTTTCCATATAGATAATCCGGTTTTTACTTGTGTATAATTGAATAGTTTACCAAATATACCAGGATATTCAAAATATCGGTGGAAAACTGAGTAGGTTACAATTAAAACCCGTACAATTTTATATTTTAAAAATTCAGTTCAAAACCAGGATTTATTTTTAGAAACCTGCACTATATTTCGTAATGTTAGAAATTAATTAGTTCTTAATTAATTTGTTCACGTTTTTAAAGATTTGAACTTAGTGGTTACCATCGAAAGTTTTCTTAAGGCATATCAATGTAAGGTTGTAGACTCTTTTGACTTTTTTAATTGTTGGAGAATCTCCTTTTCAATCCTAAATCTACACAGTTAAAAATTCGGTGCAAGATTGCACCGGAATCCTGGAACTTTCTAGCTGCCACCACTATTTTGAGCTTGGATTTACCAATTTTGTGGTGCATCAAAGTTATGGTTTTACTACAAAATTTTTAGATTTACCGTCCAAAAAAGTGGTGACACAGCTAGAAAGTTCCAGGATTCCGGTGCAATCTTGCACCAAACTTTTTAAACGTGTACTTAAATATATCTGCCCGACTGAGCTGAACTCTAAACAGAAGTTTCCACTATTGAAATCTATTATTTTGTGTGTTGTTGATGTGGCCTTGTATTTTTTGCGTCCATATCCAGAGCAAAAAGCCGGTCTCCAGAGCATTAAGTTTTGGTCGGAAGTGGAAATGGTCCACGCCCAATGCTTTTGTTGGCGAACAATTGCTGTTACGCCGCCACAATTTGACGGTTTAAATAGTAAGCCCTTTTTTCCGGCCTGCCTGGATCTTGTTTTGGTAAAGAGCTCGGTGTGCCGATTTGACTAAGCTGTATCTAACTCCCTAATGGGGGCTGGGGAGCCCAGTCGGTTAGGCGCTCGCCTATCATGCGAAAGGTCCCAGGTTCGGGTCTGGGTATCGCCAAAATAACTGCCGACCTATAAACGGCCCGTGCAGCCAAAAATGTCCGACGAATAATACCCCTTGTAGAAGGAGTGGAAGGAGTGCACGTTAAAATACGCTCCAAATAAGTCCCAACGCTGCGTACGATGCCGCCCTCAACGGTTGCGTTTGGTGCCTACTCAGGTGTCGGCTCTTCACTTGACTGTGGTTCTAAAATACGACGCCGGTCACCAATAGCCTAGTGCGACGATAATTCAAATTAAACTAAACTAAAACTAACTCCCTAATACATCGAACCTTTGGGCTGTAGAGCCCGGTTGGTTGAGGCGCGTTCGCCTTGCATGCAAAAGGTCACAGGTCCGGGTATTGCAAAAATAACTGATTATCTACAAATAGTCTGTACAGCTAGAATATCTGCCAAATAATTGAGTTGTTTCAGGTGAGGTATTTCCTTTCAGTTTTCATTCGATCGTGGCTTTGTTCCCACGTAACATGGATTCACCAATAGAAGGTTAGAGAAAGATTTTATTTTCACACAGCATTTCTGTCATCCAAGACCCAAATTATACCCATACTCCTTGCATAGGAAGTGCACGTTCAGCACATTCAGCATTTCTGTCATCCAAGACCCAAATTATACCCATACTCCTTGCATAGGAAGTGCACGTTAAATATGCTCTAAAATCCCGAAGCCGCATGCTCTTACACTGGGACACACGTGCTAGTTAAATCTGTGGAGACCAATGTCCCAACGACGTTAGGGTACGAAGCTCCGTTGGGTGCCCTTCAGGTGCCGACCTCGTCACTTGACCGTGGTTTTAAACTACGAGGCGTAATTGGCTGTGTTAAAGCTTCTTTTGAAGACTATTTTTGGAATAAATATAAGTTACGATATTTTCAAACTAAATTAGCTAAATAGCGATGCCCAAAACAACTCCCTAAAACACGATATCAGCATCAGTAACCCACTTTTACGTTTTAACAGTCTTTTTGGCCTATTTGGTTCGTAGAAATGCGTGAATTTGAAGTTATGTCGCAATAAAACATTTGAAATTAAATGTGTTTTTGTTGATGCGTTAAAAGTGATTAAGTAGTTAGGAGTTGATGATTGTTGTTTGAAACTTTAGAATTGCTGTAATTTACTTCCAGTGGATTTTTAAAGAGTATTCCTTTGCCAATATCAGTAACAGTAAACAGTAGTTAACTTAAAATATAAACTAAGGAATAATAAAAAATTCTGCAAAATATAAAGTTAAATTCTATAAAATTCATTAATATATTATGCAATTCATTGCAGTAGTAACGTTGAAACATTACTTTCTATAAATCGAACATTCTACTAAGTTAAGGGGTTAACTGACACTCGGCTGATTTTGAGTTAATGGGTTTGAAAGTGCGAACAGTAATGGAATTTTAAAATGTAATGCATCTATTCGTTTAAAGTCTATATATTATGATTTTAAAAAAAATATCTAAATAACTTATTTTGACCATTTTTTTTTTGTCGTGTCCATGAGAGTCGAACTCTATATGTGTCCGTGAATTTTGATAATTTCTTCTACGACTTGCTAGATGTTGTCTCCATATGGATCTAGCATAGTCGGCAGTACTCCAATCTTTCTCAGGCTGGCGCTCATAGCCGGACACTCATAGATGTGAGTAGGCGTAAGCTGTGTATCAGGACAATGTTCACAGCTTCTATAGATCTTCTTGCCATCTCCATCTATCTTCATACTCTTGTGGTGTCCGATTCTCAGCCTAGTTATGGTTTTAAGAGTAGATCTGTTCGCAGTTATTTCAGAGAGAAGATGTTTGGTCTGAATGGATTTTTCTCTAAGCTTATATCTGGCTACTGCATTCGCATCCTGAAGAGAAACATCTTTTGAGCCATGACGAAATTATTACCTCCAACTCCAAAGACTTAGTTTTGAGGCTCTGAGAATGACATGTTTGTATTCAGTGAACGGACGTCTTTTGGAGAACAAACAGTATAGCAAAAGTATATCGTCTAAATAACGCAATTTCGAAGAGCTTAGTGGAAGAACGTGCTAAGGGACATTTTTGAAAAAAAAATGAGATTTTTGTGTCAATGAACATATTACTAACTTGTTTAACGATAACAAGTTCCCATTTTTCTTAAACTTTAAGTTAAGCATATTTTTTACGGTTTGCAAGTTCCGTTTTCAACAGATCTGAGTGCAAATGAAAAACTTTAAAGCTCATGTTCTCGTTTTCGTATTTTTGTCACTTAGCACGTTCATTCACTAAGCTCTTCAATTTTGTACTACTATGACCAAATATCGATATTAGCCATCAGTTTTCTATATCGAAATGACTTCTCGAGCTTTTTGGATACCTAAATTGCTAGAATAAAACCAAACTGCATTTTCTCACGGCCACTGTTTGCTTGCTCGGAAACTCATCGAAACGCGATCGTTCGTGCAACCGAACGTCGCTCAAGTGGCTCATCCACCGCTGATCCGTGAAATTAGGAAATGCAATAATCCGCACGTCAAGGTCAAACGGCAGGGACAAGACAAACACTCATTTCAAGTCCACAATCTCAATTTCCTACTTCGGTAATGACTTAAGCGGAACAACTGGCCACTACCAAAGAAAGCGGCGGAAAAAATCGTGATGCCTGGAAAAGTAATCGGGATGGAAAAACGGGTTGGAACGGACAAACCTCATTGCCCCTTTTTAAAGTAGCACAAAGTATAAAATGAATAACAAACGTTAGAATTGTAAATAAAATTTAAAATATCTTAAAAGTATATGAGTAATTCTCCTGTAAGTTAATAATTTGTATCTCTTTGGGGTTAAGTATGATCAATTCTTTTTCCGGCCAGATTTGGTGGGTCGTAGCGTTGATCGGATCAACTTTGTCACAAGGTTCACGTTAATCAAGTGATACAATTTTGAAGAATTTTACCCCCCCCCCCCCCTGGTGAGATTTCATGATATTTGGCCCCTATCTCTCACGTAAGATTCTTCACTTACTCGTACTTATTCTTATACTTACTCGTAATTTTGCGTTTATTTTATAGCGGCGAAAAATTACGTGATATTTGATTAGACCCCCCTCCCCCTACGGGAGAGTTGGTTATATTCGGCTCGACCCCCTGCCCCCCCCCCCCCTAAACGTATCACACAATTTTTGGACCCCCCAACTCTTACACCTTAATAACTTTTCACTAAATGCACCATGTGTGGTGTTATTTTCAATTAGCTTTGCATTACTGCCTTGACTTATAAGTCAAAAATAAAATGATGAGCATGTTTTTATGAACACATGTTTATGGGCGTTTCTGATGACATTCTTCCTAACAACAGATACTGTTGTTTATTCTCCTTTTGTTGGACAAAAATCGCGAGCCTTGTTTCTTTAAATATCACAAATTAGTCACTGAATCTTCCTGGACCGTATGAAAGGTTGGGACGACTGGTTAAATGAACCTTCCCTTCATGACCGAAAAGTTAACTGGACGTTAAACATGACCGTAAACGACTGAATAAAAGCTGAACGTTCCTTTGCTTCTATTTATGACATTGTATTAAATGCACGCAATATTATAAATGTTTTGATACGCATCGTGTATTCTAACCTATCTAAAATTGTAATATTATAATAAGAGAGAAATTGGACCAAAAAATGTCAGTAAAGGAGTATCTATTTTAGCTTCCACACTAAGTTTAGAACGTAAAAAGTGGAAGGTTTTATAATCGTTCAGTCCGCCCGTCCGTCTGTCTGTCCTTCACCCACTTTCACAAAACGAACCGCAAGTCATACAAACAAGTGGGATACATCATTTTGAAGCAAAAAATCAGGCTAGGCTACATCCCAAATTTCATTAAAAAATTTAAATTAGAAGTTTATTTAAAATTTAAATAACTAAAAATTAAATCTACATTGAAATAACATGCAAATTCCATTTTTATTCAATATTTTCACTGTTTCCATTTCGTCAAACGTACAACAAACTTTAGTTAAAATAAAAATAAAACTCTTGAAAAAATATTTATTTATGTGATATTATTCAATTTGGATTGATGTCACATCACATTAGAGTTCTTTTGATGGTTCATTATTTATATATGAAGAAAGATGCATGTAGAGAGTGCATAAAAAATATGAAAAGTTTTTTATTTTTAAAGCATCAATTTTACTAATTAGTTATTCTTCGAACAACAAATTAATTTAACTAACGATAAATATTATTAATTTAATTTTTTCGAAAGAAAGTTAATGAAAATGGGAAATTATGGCGACTAAAAGTTGTTTATTCTAGGAAAACGACTGAGAATGTTCTTTTTTCGCATGCAAATCGTGTCCTTTTTTAATTTTTAGAATTATGAAAAGTTAAAAGTATGAAAACAGTTTCGCTTCCATTTTTGCAGCCAAAAAAAATACACAATTATTCTTAACTCAACTTTTTCTAGTTTTGGCGTTCAAAAGTTTAAATTAGAACTTGTTAAAGGCCCCGTTTGGCGAATTTTTTCATTCACAAAGTACTTGTTTACAATTAATGGTATTCATAACTAACTGTAAGGAAATAAATATGATAATACTAAAGTAGCAATCAATCGTCTTTAATTTATAACCTAAAAATACTTAAAATATGATAATTTAAGTACCTACATATCTACAGAATTACTTATCCATATTTTTACACAAAGAGAATAAACTTTCATTTTTGCATTTCTTTTTTTTAAAGCAAAGTTCCATTTTCACACATTTTAAATACTATAGTTAATCCATATAAGATGATTCTACAGTCTATTTAACGAAATAGTTATAGATACGGTAATTTCGATATTTCTTTACTGTAAATTAAACTAGGTTAACATTGAAACAAGTTCTACTTTTTAAATCAATTAACTGTGGGAAGAACTGCTGAGTCACACAAAAGATTACGTAATTCCAAAGTATAATTAAGGTCATAGAAATTATAAGTTTTTTTTAAAGTTTCTTTGGTATTTTTCGCCTGTATCGGTTTCAAAATACCAAATAGGAATCATCAATAGCTATACATATATGTATCAATTTACTACATTAGTTAACAATTAAAAATGACTGAGTTTGAAGCAGAGTTTTTAAGTTTTAAATTTATAAAATGACGAATCCTTATTTTTATAACATATTAAAACATTTAATGGATTTTATTGTATCATAATCGATAAAAAATTTAATTAACCTTTGGGATAGGATTCTATTTGAAATAAAATGTGTCATTTTATGGTTTTTAAAATATCCTATTAATATTATTATTAGTAATCTGCATAATTTATAAATTAAATATTATAAAGTTTTTATTTAAACAGTTTTTAAAACTGAGACATAACAAAAAGTATCTGTATTGTAAGCGTTAATTCATTTTAGGTGTTGTCTCTCTTTTATAGGTTTGTAGAATTATGTAAGATAAAAAAAACCTAACGTATAAAACTATGTGCAAACTGCAACTAAAGGGTGTAGTTGCAAAATTCCAATTCCCCAAAGCATAACTAAGATATAGGGTCCGGCTCGTTCATTGGCGACTTCGGCCGATTGAATTTACCATTATCAAAAGTCGCCAATGAGCGGACCGGACCCTATAACTTAGTTATACTTTGAAGAATGTGAGCTTTGTGCCCTTTAAATGTCGTATTTATATACTTACATATTTTTTGCGATACACATTATAGTTACGTTATTTATCAAAACTACACTGTTAAAATGTGGGCGCTTAGTTTCATCAAGAATTTGGCTCCTTGTAGTGAAATCTTGTATTATTCGGTTGAACCATTGTTCATAATTTTGTTTCCAAAACCTGAAAAATGGTTCAACTGCATACCCGAAATATAATGAAAAATTTCACCACACAGCCACTGCAACTTCTGGGAACCATTATTATGGGGAAACCAAGCACGAAATTCATAACATTGTTACCAGTAAAGTGTAAACCTCAAAAGACGATATTTTCTTGAAATTAAAAATCAAAAAGTTGTTTTCTTTGAAATATGTATCATAAACTAGATTTAATATGTTTATATGATCGGTTAATAAAAATGGTTTTATCGGGAAGAGAAACCGCATCATCGTAACCTTCAAACCATCTGTTTTTCCTAAAAACTACTTCAATCCAATTCTTTCCTATTATTCTTGTCAAAATGAACAAAAGCGTTAGTAAAGTATAGTAGTTGACTTTTACAGACTTTTTTTCGAAAAATCAACGGGAAAAAGGTTTTGTTTCAGAAACAATTGTTTTATATATTTATCTAATTCTCATAAGAAAACTCATTTAGAAATTTTAATAAAAGTTTTATAAACAGCCAGCTTTGAAATTTTTGTATAGAATTTATTTAAATGTATCTTTACAATATTCAAAATTACAATGCAATTAATAAAATAAAGATTACACATTCAACTATTATGTAAAACTTTGAAAATTAGAAAAAGAATTTTATTTATATTTTATAAAACTTTACATTTTACCCCATTATTCATTGTAATCAACTTTACCCCCTTGTATAACACAAAACTTTTATCAATTGCTCAATAAAAATGTATTACTTATATATCAAACCTACCCATGAAGTTTCCTTGTTTGTCTGAAATCTGAGGTCGTCTTATTCACTCTTTTAATCAATTGCCGCTACTATTAGAAGAAAAAGAAATCTTGCTTTTAGAGGAAGTGGTCAAAAACCCGACATTAGAATTAGAACTGGTTCACGGTATTTTGTAACAGATAAAAGAGAGAGATATATGTAAATATCAGGAAATGGTTCGGTTTAGCTTGAACTCAACTTTTTTCAACTTTGGACTGGAGATTTGAATAATAAAATTCATTGGTAAAGTTCAATAAAGCAAGAAACTTCAACTTAGCACAGATGGGGAAGTAAAACCTTAAAATAATATTTTGAGAACTTCGTGAATTTAGTTCGCCAATTTCTTGAATAAAAAATTAAATTATTATATACTATGGAGATAAAAATTGTATATTTAAGTTTTTCGATATTTTAAAAAACATTTTTGAAATGTTTGTAGACGAAAAAAAAACATTTTTCATCAACACATTGTCGAAATATTTTTGACAAGTACAGAATATTTAACTTTCTATGCCTCATTCACTGCCATTGTGTAATTATTGGGGCAACAAATATGAATGTTTTTCCATTAAGAAAATACTTGTTTCTCGTGACAATTTCTATTACAGAAGACTATTATTTAAACTGTTATAAACAATTGAAGGTCGTTGGAGGTTAAACAGCGGAAAACAATAAATGACTCACGAGACCTTTAAAAGTGATCCAAAGAAAACTGAACCCTTTCTAAAAAAATCAGGAAAAACCATGTAATTAGAGATTCATTATTTATAATTTATTATATTAACTAAAACTTTTTATATGAAATAGATATTCAACAAACCATGTAATAAGGGGTTCCTTATTTATAATTTATAATAACTAAAACGTTTTGCCTAAAATATGTAGTCAATTTTAAAATTTCATTCTCTGCGTTTCAATTGAGAAATAAATCTCGATAAATCGGAAATTTTTTACTTATTCACGATCAATTAGCAATGCAACTTCAAGTGGTGTTTTCTTATACAACTTCATGTGACTTTTCTTTTATAGCTGGTTAATTTTTTGATTTTGTACATAACTTTAACCAATAAAATGAAGTTTTTTAAATTCATGACATTGTCAATTTCATTTGAATTATTCTCTTTAAAATTGATTACATTCTTTTTTAGAGTAATAAAAGTAACATTTCACAAAAGGCGTAGTAGAAATTAGCTGTTATCAAAATTCTGTTCTATATATGCTATTATAAAGGTAACATTTTTAAAAATAGTAAGAAGTATTAATGTTGTTTAAATATTTATGCATTATTTCTACTTTTAAAGATAAATATTATTTTTTAATTAAAACGACTTTGTAACTATCTCTTCTTTTAAATAATTTAAAGAGTGCCAAGGTTTTTTAAGTTCTTTTTATTATGATATTAGAATAAAGCTTTTCTACTAACCAAACCCTTATTAAAAATAGTAAGTTAGTTCAAGAAGGATGAATACCCATTACTCAATGCTATAGGATATCGACCTTTTTCTACTAAAGTACAAAAATATCCTTTTTGAATTATTTCATTCGTCAAAGTTCATCCGCTTTTATCTGAAAATTGCACAATGCGTAGTTGTGACATTTTCCATAGTAATCGTCGACATAGTCGTATTTGATCAACTGCAGTTTTAGAAGGTATGGAGCATTTAATGTGTTTTCATGTGATAAAGTTGAATAAAAGACTTAGTTTTCGGTAAATATGCCCTGTCAGTGATATTAACAATAAAAAGTCATAACATTTTTCATTGTTCAGCAATACATTCATGTATTTTCAATCTTTTACAGATTGAAAAATCCCCGTGTCAAAGACTTCACTTACTTTAGAATAAAATAGTAAACAAAAATTCACTAATATTTAATAACGCTTAATTTGTAATTAGTGAACACAAAGTTCTACAAATTTAATCAGTGCCATATGCTTTCGATTTTTTATGTTTTTATTGACTTCCTCAATTCGCATGTTTCTTCGTATTTCACAGCATAAAATGATAAAGAATTTCACAATTTTATTCAAACTAGGTTTGATACATTGCGTTATAACGTTATTGCATATATAGCTTTGAATTATGCGTTTTTTTAATTTAAAAATCTAAATATTGAAAAAAGCAATTTGTATTAATCGTTTTCAAACGCATTGTAATTTCAACTTTAAGTTCCATTTAAATTCCAATGATTTTTTTTAACTGGTATAATATTAACACCTCAATTTTTGGCATTTACTAAGCATTTACTATCTTCTCTATAGACAAACGTCAAAAAGTGCTTCCTTTGTGCCATACCTTCATCATTTTATTATTTATCTCATTACCACAAACACATTCCATGCAGACAATTTCCAGAAAAGAAATTTCAAGAAATTTGCGGGTTCTTCCTGAAGTCTATTGTTTCGCAAAGGTCATGCAATTCCTGAACATTCTGAAGGTCTAGGTCATCTCCACACGCTGTTGTTCCTCATCCAACATAAAACAAGCATTGAAGTACAAGTCATTCTTCAGGACAAAACAAGCAACAAGTCCTTTGAGGCTCAAGTATGCCATATTTACAACGCGTATATTGATGCGTGGGAAGCAAATGGAGATATTATCTCGAAGAAATAGTTCTTTCATGGGAATGATAAATGGAAAAAACTATTCTTTTATTACCGTTCACGAATATGACCCATTTGTACTCGATGGGAATTCGTCCTTTCACCTCTGCACAATATGGCCGCTCGAAGAAGATAGCTTGATTACCGAAAACGAATTTACGGTTGGCCATTTTCAAATTTGTGCTTTCTTTTAAGAATCTCGCTAAGGGCGAATGAGCTCGAATGACCACGGGTTTCCAAACTAAAGCATGGAGGAATGAGTAGTGGGGAGCCATCATTGCATATTCCCCACCATTGAGCGGGGTAAAGTAACTGTAAGGTATAGCAGGGAGGGCCATAAGGCCATCCCGCGCGTTTGACAAAATAGGAAGGAATAGTAATTTTCAAGAAAAGTGACATTTGGAGGATTTAAAAAAATATACTCTAGCTATAATTTTAGATATAAATTCATGTACTTATCAGAGTCAATATCAAACACTTGGAAATACAAGCTAAATAATATTGTTTTTTTTTAGAGAAATTTAGTTTGTTTAAAACTATCTTTAAACTTCACATCAAAAATATATAATCAAAGCCACTTACATTTTATCCTTACCTGGAATGTGTTCAACATGTTCAATTAATAAAATATGTTTTCCATTAAGAATAGTAAGCATATAAGCAGTACATTTTGTTGAATAAAACTTTAAAATATGATGGAGTAATAAATCTTACTAAATTAGAGAAAATAATATGATTTTTATTTTACAGAAACGATTACCACTTTTTATATAAAGGAAAAATGTATAGAATTTGAGAAGCATCAAACACACAAACAAAAAAAATCTTTTCTTAAAATTCTTCTTATTGTTCTTAAAAAATAAAAATATTTTGTTTCATGAAAATATTTTTTCACAATATTATACAAATTTAAACACAGAGAAATATCTAAAAGTAAACAAATAAGTAAACAAATCACACTTATTTTCCTCTTTTTAGGTACTTTATTTTTAAGAACAATAAAGATTTACTGCTAAAATATAATGTGAGTAACAAAAAGACACTAACTAAATGACACAAAAAGATACTGAGATTCGACAATTTCAGGAATAATGGCCATGGTCTTTTGTCCAAGTCCAAGATCTTAAAAAGCATCCCCTATCCTCCATCTTCTTGATGCCACTGTGGACACTTTATCTTTTAAGGCAATACATTTTCAGGACAGTGGAGAGGAACACTGTCATAGGAACACGTGGGTGGGAAAATTATTTTGTGGTTTACTCAGGGGGGAACCTTCTTGGATACTTGGTCTTAGTTCACACAATGTTGTAATAAATGAGCATTATCTGATAAACAACTGTTGGAAACAATTTGCAAATTTTCTATTCAAAATGTTTTATTTATATTTTTTCAAAGTACTGAATATAACGGACGGTTTTTTTTGAGAAATTACGGTTTTCCTCGTCGCCCAGTGACTTGACAATTACTGGGCGGCCTTTTTTTTTTCACTGGGCGACACAAATGCCGAACAGCCGCTGCGTTAAAAAATACTCTGTTACTGGGAACACTTGTACCGAATTTGGAGGCTGTATTTCTTTCCGTTTTCAGCAATACCTTTAAAACTAAAAAAGTGCTACAGTGGTCACCACTCGCAATTTTTTTTCGAAAACCTTATTATGATGAATAACAGGTACTAGACATCTAACGTCAGTTAGATTATTGTGTTTATATTTTACACAAAAAAATTACTTTTTAATAATAAAATTCATAAAAATTATCATTAAATGTTTAATTAATGTTAATAATTATAATGTAAATAATTTTTTGATAATTACTAAAGGAAAACCTATTTATGCTATTAAAATATGGAAAGAATAAATGAGAGTTATTTGGAAACAAATAGTAGTTAATTTAGACTAGTAGCAGTTAAATACAAGTTTTATTTTCTGATTTATTAATAAATGAGTTTTTATCTTAAGATTCGTAAGAATAAAAAATAATAAATAAGGATGTTAAAATTTTACATAAAACTCACATTAAAGTCGTCTGAAATGGTAAAATAAAATTTATTCAATTCGGAAAACAGAATTACATTTTACAGTGATGCACAACATTGAAATCTAACTTCGTGCTATTTTAGTTAAAAATAAAATATTATTCACCCAGAAAGAATTGAGAATGAACAATTCCTTCGATACTAAAATTGTTTCTGAATCTTTCTTAAAATCTTTAATTCGAACGTTATTATATTGGCACAAAATCGTAGTCTACTACGCACTCCCGTCGATTTTTTGGCCGCTCTAAGATGGCGTCGCGGTTGCAGTAATGTCGACTTCCCTTTACTCATTCCTCCATGAACTAAAGTGCCTGCGCGGTAGTTCAATGGAAATAAATTATTTTTAAAACCACATTTATCCGGCTGTATTGAATATTTTTACAAACGGTTTCTTTTATATGATAAATGTAGCTGACTTACAGGTCTCTATAATCCCATATTTTTGAAATTGGTTCAAATATTTTTTTGAAATTTCAATAAATAATTTTACAAAAAATATTCGACCCCATTTCAAAATTATAGGGACCTGTAAGTCAGCTACATTTTTCATATAAAATAACTGTTCGTAAAAGTATTTAATACAGCCGGAGAAATGTGGTTTAGAAAATATTTTTTTCCATTGGATTAACACAGAGGCACTTTAGTTTGGAGACCCGCAGTAATTCGTGCTCATTCGCCCTTAAAGAAGACGACTTATTTAGAAGTTTGAAGATATATATAGTAAATATGGGCTGATTAGAATCCAAAGCTCAATTTGACTTCGAACTCTTTATTTGAAAGTAGAGGACCCAGGAATATGCTTTATACCTGGAATATATAATAAGGGTCGCCTAAATAATTGCAACGTTGTTACTCACACATATTTTTTGCGAATACTTTGCTCGTTGGTACATAAGACGAAGATATTGTTGACATCATCGTTAGAAAAATATAATATAATAATAAAAGAAGAGAAAGATAAAATAAAAATAATAAAAATTACTTCGATTGTAAATAAAAACGGTAGAACTTCATTTCTGACACAAAAAAAACATATTACAGATAATTTTGCGCAAACGGAATTGGTAAAAAATTTCATGGTGATGAGATTTACATTTTTTTTCCGAAAGTAGTATTTTGCTTTAAATCTTATTGGTTAGGACAACCAAAACTTTTTTTTCTTTCGGAAGGGGTTCTTCTATTTTTAAAATTTTTGTTCAAAGTCGTACGGCTTTGAACAAAAAGTTGAAACCTTACGTGCTTTTAACATTAAAAATTAATAAAATCGTAGACTTTACGTAAATTATTAAATTGCATTAAAAAAAACTGACAATACCCATATAAATCAGCATATCTGACGGTTGACATTCAATACTGTTAGGTGATGAATTTAATCCCATATTTTTTCTTGGAATTCTTTTATTTCTACATAAGTTTTCGTTTTGCATGTCACCTTACTTTTTATGGTTTTTCTTTCAGATTCTGTTTTGCACGCTGAATACCCACAAAGTCGATATGTCTAAGCTGCTTGGAGGTCAAATAGGCTTGGATGACTTTATCTTTGTTCATAGAAAAGGTCAGGCCAAAGAAGTGGAAATCACCAAAAATGAAGACGCCTTGGGTTTAACGATTACGGACAATGGCGCTGGATATGCTTTCATAAAAAGAGTTAAAGAAGGCAGTTTAATTCATGATCTGGGATTCATACAGGTACATCACAATTGACATAAATTTGCTTACAAAACTCGATTTAAAATGAAGTTATAAACAATATGTCACTATTATATATTTTGTGTGAAAAGTTCTTTTTTTATGTTATTACTACAATTTTAAATAACTACAAAAACTTTACTTGACGGAAATGCTGTAATGGTCTCTTGGACACTTATTGATACATTGATTATTAAAGTATTTTCCTTTTTTCTAAAATAGTCTAAAATTATTAAAGAAAGTAGGATAGTTAATGTGTAAATTCTGTGATTTTGAAGTTTCCAGGTAGATTGCGAAATGTTGAAAATATCAAAAACCTTAGATTATAATAATAAAATCCTTGTAAAAGTAAGACGTCATATGGCCAACTCTCCATGTCGACTCAATATTCCACTATTAGAATGATATCGGATTGACATTTAAAGTATTTTTTACGATATTAGATGTATAAGAATTCACACAGACTGCGCTAAACAACATTCAATATGAATTTTTTCCAGCACCGCGTAGCATACAAAATTCCTTGCTCAATCGCCATTAAAAGTGATATTCTTTACTATTACACGCTCCGCTGCTAACTACTTTTCCACTTCTTTACCCAGTGACACTATGCGTTCCAAAGCATCGCATCGTTAGGAATCACTTCTGTTGAACAGAAAAGAAAAATTCCTACGATTGGGCAATCGGAACCTCTTTCCATATTGCACCTGCTTTACTTGGAACTTGCGAAAGTGTAGCCGAGCGTGGACTTTTAGTTAGGGAAGTTTGGTTTTCTTGATTTAACGTCGTTTAGATAACTGCGATCAAGTGACAAGGCCAACACTGGAGCTGGCACCTGATTCCGAGCGACGTCATACTCCCGTTTCTAATGAGAAATAAAAATTCCAACAATGAAATAAAATTCAATTACAATGATTTTCAATAAATATTAAATTTCGAAGATTTTCTCATTCTGTCACGATTTTAAAATAAAATTTGGAATGGTCTTCGCTTAATGATTAGCTACGACTTGAATTATCACACTTGTTATTGGCAATTATTGTTTGAGCTGTGAGAGACCGATAGGCTAAGGCAGAAATTAAGCGATTATAATTCCTTTCATTTTTACGGATAAGGGCCATGTGGAAACTACACAAACTATGGTCAGATCCACATCCATCATTGAAAAACGTATTATAATCAAATCTAATTCTTAAACAACCCTTATACAGGTTATTTTTTTAGCTAGTCTGCACTGTAAAACCTTAGTATAACATTACTTAAGTTAGATGGAGTAACAATACATCGAAAACATGGGGTAACTTTACACAAATAAAGAGTTTATACCGTGAAATTGGTGGCAGCAAGTGCTGCTCCCGGTTTTTTGCGGTGTAACGTTACTCCGGAAATCCATTTTTACTAAGCAAAGGTCCACCAAAGTTTTATGGTGTAAAAAAATCTCTTACATTTTTTACATCGTGAAAGAATTTTCATAAAAATTGCAGGTATACTTTGTGATATCTCAGTTTATCGTATATGATATCAAACATAAATAATTTACGGCACATTTTATGGGAAAATTGTGCTATTACATTAAAACCACAAGATGACCATATTAAATTCAGCCACAAATCGAAAATATTTGACTTTAATGAAGAATAAATTTGGGGAGATTTTTTTTTAAGCTTCATTTCTAGAAAGGTAGACGGACTCTTCAATTTAAGTGTCAAATAAACCTTTTATAAAATGGTCATATTTTTTGCTGGATAAAAAGCTACGATTCAGAAAATACTGTTAAATAAGTTACATATTTGGTTTTTAAATAATTAAATAACTGTAATAACTGTGTAGCAATCTTACTTAGTTCAAAATACAATATTATCAGAAAATATGGTATATAATTCATTATAGATTATGATTTTTGTTTTAAATTTTCTCCTTTAATCTTGTATTTTCTCAGCTAATAACAGTCTAAGATACTAAGTAAACTTTCTTTTTCTCTTAACGTTGTTGTTTTAAGAACGTTGTTTTGTTCCGAAAAAATTCTTGTTTTTATAAACGAAAACTTTTAGACGCAGTTTTTTTTAAATATTAATAATGATCACAAGCACAAGAATGTCTGAATTTTTACAAATTTTGATTGCATCAATTTTAATTCATACTTTAAATTTAAATATTGAATCTTATATTTAGGTCGGTGACCATATTGAAAAAATCAATGATGTATCGATGGTTGGATGCCGTCATTTTGAAGTTGCCAAACAATTAAAAGATATTGCTAAAGGTGCCGTATTTACATTGAGGTTAATTGAACCTTTGAGAGCTGGATTTTGTAAGTAATATTTGTTTTATAAAAATAATAAAATTAAATATTATTTCATATAAATATAAAAATTAAATTAAACTATATTTTAAATATTATTTATAATTACAGGAGATACCTTAATATTTCCTATTGTAATTAAATTAAGAATTTCCACCATTTCTCCACCAACTCAAGGTTTGATTGCATATTGGGAACAAATTAAGCATTTAACTGTAATAATTTAATCATTTTTTTGTACTAATTAATGAAGTACATTCTTTTATTTTTATTTTAGTATACTTGTATTCTAGTTTTTTTTATCGAATTTATAAATATTTATAATTTTTATTATTTTAGCTCACATAGGCCCAAGAAGTGGTACTGTATCTGGTGGAAGTAACAAAAAAGGAAATTTTGGCTCAGGCAAAGAAACGCTTCGACTTCGAGCAAAAGGTCCAGCGACAATTGAAAAAGCTGTAAGTACAAACACTTAAGTACAAAAAGTACAAAAGTATGTAAAAAAATAAGTACAAAAAAGTACAAAAGTATGTAAAAAATAAGTACAAAAAAGTACAAAAGTAAGAACAAAAATACGTACAAAAAATTCAAAAGTTTACATTTCGGTTCTAATTTTCATTATCTACCATTGCATATTTAAAAAATTCTCTTGAATTTTTGTTCCAAAACTTTTAAAAATTTTAAAATATTGTTTTTAATCTCTTAATTTTTTAAAAATGTTTTATGAGTTTGTTTAAAAATTTATTGATTCGTTTAATATTTTCTTATTCTGTTTAAAAATTTATTAATTTGTTCAACATCTATATTTTTATATTTTGTAACATTTGAGATATTTCTAAAACTTAAAAGTTAACTCATACATATTTTAATAATTTCATGTTTCTATGCATTTTTATTTAGTATACTAGAATTTAAACTTTGTATTATTATTTATATATTTGTATAACATATTTGAAGAATTTGTTGTGATATTTCATAATTAGCATTTTAATGCGTTTTTTAATATTGTGTTTTTTATTGATTTAGCCGAGTGATGTGGTGCATGCTGCAGTAGAGAAAATAAACAATCTATTAGAATCATTTATGGGTATCAACGATTCCGAATTAGGTAATCATTAATACTTTCTATTAATACTTAGATATTAATACTTTTTAATGTACCACATTACCATACCATACTTATCACATCTAGAACAAAACCCATCTTATACATAGGTGAACACGTTTATTCCAAAATGAAATAAATTTGAATTAAATATATTTTAAAAAGAATTCAAAATTTTAATCTCTAATATTTTCTATACAGTAAAGTATTGCTGATTAAAATTTTTAATTGTTTAATAAATCCTTTCCGACATTTTAATATATATTTTAAACTTATACTGTAGATTTTTTTAACTAACTAGCTAATCAATTAGCTAGTTAAGGTTTATGTTATTGTTAGTAGAAACTTGCGGTTTATTTTACAAAAGCATTATCTATTAAATGCTTGAAGGCAAAATAAGCATTAACATGAAGATGAGGTCAAAACTAAAAAAACAAATTTACCAGGCAGTAACATCTGCCTAAAGAAAGACATTTTAATAAAATGGAAACAATATTTACGAACTATCTGTCTGAGGTGTGTTTTCTCGACGCTTGACGTTATACTCCTAGGGTTTTCAATTCTGAAGGTACTCCAAGGTTTGCTCGGTTAGACATAACAGGGTGCCCATAATTACTGACGACGGTTCTCCGGGATTTCTGTAGAGCGAACTAATAGGCGGAATTACTATTCCTTCGGTATAGGGGCTATTAACGACATGTGAAAAATAATTCCGTGAAATAAAAATTAAGTTCCACAATTTTCCTATAGGGGAAATTTGGCGCCACTGTTGTCATTCAATGCCTAGAATATCACCATAAAGGCGACTATAAAACTTCAAATGCAAATTCTTAACGGCGTAGTCGCAGTTACGCAGTTCGATCGACACAAATTGTAACTATAAAAGTCACGATTGAATACAAAACTAACAATCGGTAGTCTTATGCTATTTTGACGGTGCGTCGATCCCGCCTTGCCTGGTAATTCTCTCTGTGACAGTAAAATTCTTCTGGCTGCTTACTGACGAAGTTTAAGCGGGTCCTGATCAAGCACACACGATTAATGTATCAACCTACCTATGCTATTTTAAGTTAAAATGGATGTTATTTACCTTTTCCGAGGTCAGTTTTAACAAAAAATAGCATAGAAACTTGCGCTGCATTGTTGTAATTTTGTAGTCAATATTTGCGTTTATAGTTACAATTTGTGACAATCGTATTGCGGTACTGCGACTACGCCTTTAAGAATTTGAATTTTGAAGTTTTATTGTCCCCTTATATGCTGATTTTAGACTTTAATAGACAACAGTGGCGTTAAATTTACCCCTATCGGACAATTTTGTAACTATTTTTTTGCGGAATTCTTTCTACCATGTCTTCAATAGTATCTACCGACGGAATAGTAATTCCGTCTATTAGTTCGCTCTACAGAAACCACCGAGTATCGTCGGTTTAATTATGGACACCCTGTACTAAAATAACTTTTGAAATTGTTTAAAAAATTTTGTAGGCATAATATATCTATTTAAGAGTAACTATCTATTGCATAGTGAAGACAAAAATGTATACATTTTTTGTTTTAAAAAAATATTTATTGATTTCGAACGGACTTGTTGCCCTTCTTGGGGAATGAAGATTGTACTGTGTGTGTGTCTGCTCTTAGGGGGTTCGTGATTCGAAGGTAACCAGTCCATAGAGCTGCACCAAAAACGAATCCTGTGTGTTATTACTATTCAATCGATATATCTATTTGAATACTTAACTTCGAAATAATTCTTCTTATTTGATAAAAATGCATTTAAAGTTGTTTAAGTAAAACAAAAATTGTATATTTACAAACAAATCAAGGTCCAACAAACCACACACATACAGTGTAATAGTTTCCGCGATTTCTTGTTTTTTGGATAACAAGTTCAAACTTAAACGCGTACGAAATGAGAGAAACAAAAGCTTGTTCTAAATTAGTTCGGTTTGCTTTAGTTGAATTAAAGTCGAACTAGAGTTACACCAGGGCTATCGGTGACGGGCTTCGTATTTACAACATCGGTACGATGCTGGAGCCCAATGCGTACATCGTACGCTGCGTCCGAACTTTGTACCACGACAGATTTGACATTCACCAGGTCCATATCAACGGCGTTATTTATAGTGTTCTAAGTTAGTTTCTACACTTATCGGATCATGTAATTCCGGCCTCGTGAATTAAAAGTTCCTCAGCCAGCGGTGAGACAGCGGTGGTGTGGCTGGTGGATAGCGCGCTTGAGCCTCAAACTAACAGTCTGCGCACTGTACCGGGTGCGGGTTCGATTCTCGTCTTCGCCCTGGGTGTACTTTCTCTCTCTCTCTGTGTCAGTAAAAATTCTGCCTCTGTCTTACTTGATAAAGGTTTATCCTCTTAAGACTCCAGCAAAATCCTACACGCATATTCTTCAGCTAAACATACATTTCATACAAATATATACAAAAGAGTATGTTTAGCAAAGTAATTTTTAAAAAAATTATGTTTAATAGTTACTGAGAGACACGCCTTAAGCTCTAAAAATACACATTATTTATGACATTTTGAGTTGTAAAATTGAAGTAAAACACGTACCACGAGGCTATTTTCAAAGAAAAATTGGTTTTTCAGTTTATATATTACTGTCAAGGATTGAAAGATTATAAAAAAAGTTGAAATTTTTTTAAAAAGTATTTTATTACTTTATTTTGGACTAACTTCTTTTTGTGTGACGAAATGACATTTTTGCAACCACGACTGCATCTTGGTACTTAAAAATGGAAATTTCTGTGAATTAAAAATACGTTGAGTTTTCAAACTAATGCATATCTTAAATATGATATAAGCTATGTAAAATTATAATTTAGAGCAACCTACCTGTAACATGGTTTAAGTTATTAACTGTCATTTGACGTGACGGAATGGCTAAAAATTTCATAAACATATATTAAATTAAAAGTGTGTAAAGTAATAAATTAAATATTTTTTTATTATCTAGAATACTCATAAGATATCAAATATTACATTATATACATTTATTCACATGTGAAAGGTTTTTCAAACACGTATCGAGGTCGATTTCCAACTAGTTGAAGTGGCTGAATTTGCAGAGACACACACACAACAAATCTTTTTTGTCTACTAGGCATCGATCTTCTTTTTCTGGAAATGTGAATATATGTCCTTTATCGTCCCCTGCTTTCTTAAACCTTAATTTGAAAACTTGGAATATATTTTTAAACTTAATTTGTAAAAATTACAAAAAATTACATTTTTATCAAAGTTGACATTTTTATGGAATTGCCCATTAACTATTAAAAGAACTTTTTGAAAAGTTTGAAGAAAGAACTAGTTTAAAGTTATTTTTTTAAGAACTCTAATATCGTATTGACCCGCGTTCAACTTTTTTTTTATAGAAATAAATGACAGCTACCTGTATTCAAAGGCTGAAAACTGATTTTCGGATCTTCTTCTATCAGACCAGGTCAATTTCGACACTAATTAACATGTTAATTGTGTGTGAGGAGGTTTTAAAAAATGTCCCCGAATCGGGACCCCAGGTTGCAAGAGGTTATAAGCGGGTCTCTGATCAAGCAAATAAATCGGAAATAACATGTACCAACCTACCCACCTACCAGAAATTGAGACATGGTGACCGAGGTCGTGTGGCTGGTGGATAGCGTGCCTGACCCTCAAACTGCTGACCTGGGATTGTGTACGAGTCGAGTAATGTCATAGCAAATGACTTCCAAGCTTGCTGGGGATTAGAACTGAGGGTCCATCATCCCACTTAGCAATGGACTATTTAGCACCTCCAGCCCAATAATGGCCGATAGGCTTGGACGGAATGGATGACTCGAATGGGGCGGAGAGCGGTTTATTTGTGGGGAAGGAGACAGTGTTTGAGGTAGTTGGGAAGTCAACATAGGGGCCGTTGAAGTTTGAACGAATTACCTGCCGGATTGTTTTTTCTGTGGGGTATAAGAAAATGTCTGACGTTGCTGTAATGACATCATAAACCAGTGGTCCATTAAACTTTTAAATTTAGCGACATGGCTGTATATTTGTGTATATTATTTATTTATTTTATTTATTTGCAGCAACTCAGATCTGGGATCTCGGTCGCGAGAAAGGGAACCCTCACGACTTTGTCACTGCTATCGATAGCTCGGACCTGGAAGCCTTTGGATTTACAGATGATTTTGTGTTTGATCTGTGGGGAGCCATCAACGACGCGAAAACGGGAAGGTTGAAAAAAGATTCCTATAACACATCCATGTAAAGTGTTCTGTACATTTGAACTTTATCGGACTAGAAATCAGAAGATCCACCAACCAACTTTATCCAACTGATCACAATTATTATATTTCCTTGAATTTTTTTTATTGTGTAAGTTACAGCTAAACTATAATTCGCTGTATTCATATTTTCAAGCCATTAGCAAATTAAAGTCTGCGGTTTTATAAGCGAAAGTAATTCACTTTAGGCAGTTTTGAGTTATCAATGTTTAGTTTACCTTTATCATAAGTTTTAAAAGGGAATTTTCTAGAATAAGGTTTTGATTGGATGGATAAAGAGGGTTTATTTCTGACAGTCCTGAAAAGGGGTTGGTGGAATTGGAAACCAACCAATACTATTTGACGCCAGCTAAACTTTTTTATAAATATATATATTTCATTGAGTGATAAAAAAAACAATGTTGCCATCTTTCCTTTTATAAGTGAATTTTGTAGTATAATAAATGTATTGTGTAAATTAAAGAAAATTAAATATTATGTGTTTGTTATTTTGGAGAAAGTATTTAACTTGTCATTCTAATTAAACGGTACCATTTATAGTAATAAAATACGCAAACATTTTTATTGGTGAATATTAGGAAAAGTGCCAATTTGAAAGCAGAATTTACAGGAATTTTTTTACAAAAAAAAGTAATGGTGCATTTAAACTCCAAATTGTATGTTAATGCAAAAAAATAATGGGGGGGGGGGGCGAGTTCAAGAAAGTTATTTACCCCATCCCTAGGGGATCCAGTTTTCCCCAGATACTCAACAATTATATCAAACGCATTTGTCTTGCAATGCCTTATGTTTTTCAATAAAAGCTTTCATTTTTCAAATTTTAAATATTTTGACTGATGTTTTTCATACTGGCAATTGTTTCAGGCCCTATATTTTTAGTAGTATCTCTGTTAAGAGTTGCAGTCTAGTATATAATAAAATGTAATACATTTAACTTTTTCATACATTTTCTTCAACAAGTATTGAAAATTTAGTAAAAATAAGGCTCTTGGAAAAAATGCGCAAAAACTCCAGGGTTGCTTTAGGTCAACATAATTTTTTTTAAGTTCATTTTATAGTGTTAATTGAACACTTTTATTTATTACAAATTAGGATACTTTTGAATGAGAAAATTGGCATTTTAATTATTAATTTGTAAAGGAAACTTGGTCAAAAATAATGGAAATTTCATTTCTTGAGGAATCCAAAAAACATTTCTAGCTTTTCAATTTTTAGTCCGAAATACCTTCAGTTTTCCTTAAGTTTTTTTTAAAGGTTTTTCGCTGAGTTTTTTTACTTAGGAAATTACTTAATAAGGAGCATAATTATATCAAACAGAATCACGGATTTTTTAAAACAAAATTTATGTCTCTAACATCTCCCAAAAGATATATTCAACAAAATTCTTACTCTAAGACTAAGCAAAAAATAATGAGCAAAAATATCAAAACTAAAAAAACCATTTAATAATACATATGTTACTTTGTTAAAAAAAATGAACATTTTTTGTAAATCCTATAATTGCTTGAAAGTAAAAGAAAATTAACAATGCATGCCCTTAAGTTAAGAAAATATGTAATTATTACAGCATGGAAAAAGCCACATAGCTGTAGTTGTTCTTATCCACCTGTAGAATTTATGCCATCATAAATAAATGTACAAAAAATTCTAATTTTACAATAAACTTTGTAAGATAATACAGTTTTAACCACATACAAAATCATGTCTCAGTACTTATAAGAAAAGCACGATAGTTTAAAGTTCTGATTATAATTTGGATTATAAAGTAAGTGATAAAAATATTTGCTATGAAACAAAATCACAGCTAACCAAAAGTATCTTTTGAGAAAAATACTACGAAAAAAATACTATTTAATTCTAAAATTACACAAAAAAAACAAGAAAGGGATTTAAAGTCACTAAAAAGATTCCAAAATGAAGCTAGTATTTTTACGATATTTTTTGTAATTTTAGAATTAAATAGTATTTTTTCGTAAGTATTTTTCTCCTTAAAGTGGCAGCAACACTGGCCATAAGGCCCTCCAAAAAAGCCTCCATGCGCGTCCCGTCGTTAGCATTGGAGGTCACGTGATCAGCCAATCTAATACTTTAATTATGATATCTATGGGCAAAACCCAGAAGCGGTCATTTCTTGCATTCATGTAATGTAATCGATTCCGGCTGCCTATTTCTAGTCTCCTTTAGGAGCTTTAACACAGCCAATTACGCCTCGTAATTTAGAACCCTGGTCAAGAGACGAGGGTGTTTTTTTATGATTCCATTCTTTTTCCCCCTTCTTGATTAGTAACTGTCTCGAAGTTTGTTGCATTCGGATTATTCATTCAAGCTACAGACCTCTCCGAATAGCAAGCGTTATTTTATAACCACCCGGTACATTTTATGCACAAAGGTAGGATATTCCTTTATAGCATAGACGCTGACACCAAGGAATCAGCGGGGTCGTCTCCCCCACAGCTTTCAACCATGTATGCCTATTCTAGTGTTTTTTTTTATGTATAACACTCCTAATTACTCTAATTTCGCCCGGATAATCAATTCCAAAAGTCGGTGCTGTAATATATCTAGGGATTTGTTATATATTTTTTGTTTTAAATTAGGTTTGGGATAGGTATATTCTTTTCTTTTTATTTAAAATATGCAATCTTTAGTAAACTGTTTAATTTGATCAATTCGCTTATGTTAGAAAGAGCTTTTTCATGACTTACTTTATTCTTCAATATATTGTCTTCTGGCTCCTGATCACAACTTATTTTCGTTTCTCACTCATTTCGTTACTGTCAAAATCACGCAAAGCAGTTGAATTAAAATTGCGAGCGGTCTCTTTTACAAGTGACGCTTTTTGACAAAAATCTGCACGTGATGTGCACCTGGCCGAACACATTTTAGCACGCACCAAGTTTTCTATGGTCATTCTTATTTTTTAATGCATTCGTTGTTCTTATAATGCATTCTTCGGTCTTAAAATGTATTTATCGTTTTTGAATGAGTCCAAAGGAATTCGTTGTTCTTGGAATACATTCTTCCAACAAGTTTTGAAACAAATAAATTTCATTTGTCTGCGTTTAGTTAAATTATTATTTTTGCAAGGGGGACAGGTTCCCTCGGATAATCCACTCGCGGATTATCGGGAGTTTACTGTATATCTTTAAAGTATACTACATCCAAAACTTATTCAAGAAAAAACGCGTTAACAAATTAAATTCATTTGAAATAATAGCTCAGGTAACTAAGCTCGTTTTTCTTATTCAATTATGTATTTTACATAGAGACAAAAAGCAGTATTACAAAAGTATTAGTAGTTTTAAGTCATAAAAATAGTATTAAGATCATACATGGATAAGGGCCGTGTGGTAACTCCACAATCAGCATATGTAATCTCTGTACAGTACATGATAGACATTTTTTAAAAAGTTTATAATGAAATTGAACAATAATATAATATTCAATAATTAAGTTTTGAAGTTTAAATGACTTATTTTATGTATTACAAATTGGAGTGTATTTTACTATAATAATGAAATTTAACAATTTCATATGTGCAGAATTTAAATTCATCAATTTCAAAATGCCCGTTTTATAAAAAAAATATGTATTGTGTTCAAAATGTATACACGAATATGGTTTTGAAGATTCTGAAAAGAAATTTAAGTTTTCCACTTTAAAAAATGCGTAGTTAAAACAAATCTGACGAAAAAAATACCATAACCAAATTATTATGTGGAATTTTTTTCTTATAATTATACAAACTCACATTTTTCGAAGTATCTAACCTCGTATCTAACATTCATATTTAGGACCTTCGAAAACATACATATAGACTTCTCAGAAAAAAAATCAATTTTTACTAGAAGTTTTAATCGCATATTCGGATTTGCTATTTTTTGCACACAAAAAGAATGAAGGGTCACGCGGATCTATCCTTACATCAAATTTCCGCTCTTATATCTTCTTTTGCCTTTTTCTTTCCCATAATAAAAGATTTAGAAGAGTTAACAATCTTTGTTTTAACCCTCTTTTGATTATAAGAAAGGAATAATTGTGCATGGTCATGCATGGACTAAACCATTTTTCCGTTCTTTAAAAAAGTATCAATATATTCTTTAACCCAGTTTAAGCGTCTGAAGTATATTATATTATTATTACTTTTTAAAATCGCCTTTATTTCGGAGAGTCGGACAAATTATTAAGTGAAAAGGATTTCCATCAAGGGGTCAAGAATAAAATACATTGACGATATAGGGTTTTCGTTGGGACCATTTGAAAGGAGAGCAAAAAACGGAGAATCGTTATATCCCGGGATTCAATAGAGGGGTTCAACATTTAAAATGACACGTTTAAATATGGAAGTTTATGGAGTAACGTTACACTTCAAAGTTGGAGTAAACTTGCACCAAACGGGAGTAAAACTAGGATGAAATTATGAAATATTAGTCAGATTTTTCAGAATTGTTGTAATGTTATAAAAAAAATCATGGTATCGTTACACAATTTTGTTGCCAGTGCTTAATCCAATTTTATCGGACGAATAACGCCCCCCCCCCCACCCCCCTAGATAAAAAACCCTCCCCCCGAATCCGAAGTACTGAAGTCGGGAGAAAACTTTTTCCAAGAACATTCAAAACATCAACGCCCGCCGAGTAGAAAATAAATACTTCCCAATTCCCCGTGTCTGTTTAAATTCTCCCTTTCGGAGGACCGAATTCCAGCAGACGATGAGGAAGAAAATGGCACATTTCCCACTGACATTGGTTGGAATTTTTATTATTGGGGGGGGGTCTTAATTTTTTGATGGAAGGGGGGGGGGGCGTCTTTTAATAACGTGACAATTTTTTGACCACTCTCCTCCCCTGGTGATATTTCGTGATATGTAACTCTATATATTACGCATTAAAAATTCTCGGGGGGGGGGGGCGGTCGCCTGGTGGTTGCTCTGGTTGTTAAAGTAAAAAAAAATGCATATTTATTCGTCTTGGAGACTCAAATTTACATACGTTTCTAAACAGGAGCCCGGGTGGCCTATTGGGTTTGATAACAGCCCATTACGCTAACAGTCTGCGAGCTGTACCAGGTGCGGGTTTTCCCACTCGGGTGTACTTCACCTTGGGTGTACTTTCTCTCTTTGTGTCAGTAAAAACTCCCTCTGTGACTAGGATTCACCCGAGCCGATGGATAATCTCCCATTGCTTGTTGTAGAAGCAGGCCTGTTGTTGACAGCAAACAACACATTTCTTAACTACCCTACGAATCGTATATCTTGCTGAAATTATCCAGTACCTTGTTTGAACTACTGCTTGCATCAGTTGCATCCCTGCATGTAGGTGATCAATATGAACTTGTCTTAGTAATAATTCCGTCAGACGATGGTTTTGCGGAAGCAGGATGGGATGTTTTCTCTGCGTTGGAAGATTGGCATTTCTCAAACGTCCGCCCAGATCTTGGTGATCAAGAAATGGACTTAAGCTTAAAATTCTGCTTTTGCATTTGAGGGTCCTGCTTTTCTTCAAATCAGTAATCTCTTCTAAAAAGACATCCTTCTGGGCTTTCTTTATCCAAACTGTTATTGCTTTTTCTAACTCTTCGGTCGTTAAAAATCCGAAATTTCTCTTGTCTTTTGGTTTTCTTGCATTATCTATGAATCGTAGACAATAGGCTGTTATTCGCTTCAACTTCTGTAAGCTGGAGTACCACTCTATCATGCCTTGGTCCGGTTTAGTTGTGATGGTGTTTGTTACCCGAAGTTTCTTCGCTCGTTCTTCTATCAAGGCCTTTTCGCTTCGCTTGACTCCAACTTTGATTCAGGTGCATCAATATTTTCTTGGAGAAAATTTGGTCCTGACCACCACATGTAATGAGTCAAAAGATCTTGAGCACACATTCCTCGTGAAGCACAATCAGTAGGGTTCGATTCGATGCATACATGATGCCATTTTGCATTTGGTATAATGGTCTGAATGGTACTGACGGGGTTGGAAACAAATGTCTTCCACCTTGAAGGTTCCGAGTTTAGCCAGGCTAAAACTATGGTGGAGTCTGTCCAACAGTGCACTTCACCTGGAAAGGTTAAAGCTTTTAGAAGAACGTCGATAGTTTGAGCTAACAAGAGTGCTCCGCACAGTTCAAGGCGCGGAATGAACACCCCTAGCAGCAAATAACGCCGAGCATCGGCCAAACGTCGCAAAAAAATACTGCGACATCCAGCCGACACGTCGGAAAGGGATTGGCGATGTCCATCGCAGCGGCTGCGTTTCGTCCTTGGCAAGCGACCATTTGCCAATCATGTGCGACCACTTACCGACGCATTTTGGTAGTCGGCAAGATATCGAAAATGGCAATCGGCAGCACATGGGGCCGATGTACAAAACACGACCTTTTGCCAATCGTCGACGACTAGTTACCGCCCCTTTTGCGACCCCAAATCGTCGGTTATTGATCGATTTAACCATCGCAGCGACTTCCCAAGCAGCAAATAATCGTTGGCCGAGCATCGGCCAAAAGTCGCAAAACATTCTGCGACATCAAGCCGATCACGTCGGAAAAGGGTGGGCGATGTCCATGCACGTGGGCGAGCGACCATTTGCCAATCAGGTGCGACCACTTACCGACGCATTTTGGTATGTCGGCAATAGATAGGAAATGCCAATCGGCAGTGCATCGGGCCGATGTACAATATACGACCTTTCGCCAATCGTCGGCGACTAGTTACCACCCTTTTTGCAACTACAAATCGTCGGTTATTGATCGGATTTGACCGTCGCAGCGACTTCTTGCCAATTCCACGCGCGACCATTTACCCACGTCACGCCAACCTAACTCGCGTTATTATACGACCGTAAACCGATTATTTTGCGACCATTTACCGACATGCAGGCGGTTACCCAATGCTTAGCCGAGTCGATTCCAACGTCTTTCCTACGTATTAACGGTATCTACCCAACATGCTCCCGATGCTAAACCGAAGGCTTACCAATAGATTTTCTACTTTCCACCGTCGTCTACCCGATGCTTATCCGGGTAGATTCTAACGCATTCCGTACGTAATAACGGTTTCTACCCAACGCTTAACCAACATGCTCCCGATGCTGAACCGAGAACATACCAATGCAACTAAAGCCTTGAAGGCATTTTGGAGCTTAACCCTTTTATTAGAAAACCATTGAAGCAAAGTAATTTCTCCATTATTTCATATAAGCCCCTGTCTAGTAGAATTTTCTTTTAATTTCAAATTTTCTTCACGACTTTCTCAAATTCATTACCTACCTTGTTTAACAGCTACCTATTGAACTCCACTTAATTTAAAACTTCCTAAAACCTGCAAACATGTGGACACTCAAAATTTATTTTAAACACAAGAAAAAAGAAACGCTATTTAAATTTACTAATATTTTATTAATAAAATGACAGGTAGCAATAGAAATACAATACATATAAATGTAATACTTAGTAGTCTAAGCCCTGAAGATGTTCCCTTTCTATCACATGTGTGTTATTACTACAACTTTTAACATTAAATGAAAAAAAATTAGTGTAATAGCTGATCTACACTTATTAAAACTAAATAATGTAACAAGCTTTATTTATTTTGATTTATTTGTCAAATTTAAAAAGTTTTTAATCTCCTCTTAAATTGTGACTTACACTACAGTTACATGAAATTACTCATAAGCACTTAACGCGCTAAGCCCAGGATAGACACAAATGAATGTGTTTGAATCTTACTCAAAATCGTCTGATAAGGTCAGAAGCCTAAATAACAAAATCTGATACTAAATCGTGCACCCTTTCTGGTTTTGATAGTCCACGAAAATTAAGCTAAACAAATCGTATTAGTAGTATTTTAAGAGAAAGACCAAAACACTTAAAAAAAGATAAATTATTACATTTACTTACCGTAGTTGCTTGACCGACGCGACGGTTCCTCACACTCACGTGATAAAAACTCTGCGACCTGCGTAATTGCATCGTTTCCGGCTGCCTATTTCTGGCCTCCTTTAGGAGCTTTAACACAGCCAATTACGCCTCGTTTAGAACCCTGGTCAAGTGAGGAGGTCGACACCTGAGTGGGCACTCAACGGAACTTTGAAGAAACTCTGTTATTGCAATGTTTTCGATTAAGTTCGCGGTTAAAATTAATGGATTCTACAAAATCTTTATCGATTTTGAAAATATTAGATTATATATTCTTGATCAATGTATTCCACTCTACATTTTAGAAACTTTTAAGCTTATTAAGTTTAAATAAATAGAAAACTTCGTTTTACTCATCACAGGGCTTGTCACTAGATTTTTTAATTTATTTTATAATCTATAAAATTTATTATCTTCATGATGGAATTGAAAGATCGTACCGACACCGGCCCAATCACTACAAACGACCACTTTTAATTGATCGCCTGACGAGGTCGGGCAGACCTCGTAAACCGACGCTTAAAATACCAAAAAATCGACTGATTGGCAGACGACTTCAGCCCCATCTCTATCCGATCTCACAAAGCGACCGGTTTTTGTTGACGTCGGAGTGACAAGTTGGCGCGACGTCTTCCCGATCTTCGTAAAAAAAGTTCCAATCATTTGCCGATGAAATCGATGATTGGCCAACCATTCGCCGATTACGCTTGCTGCCTGGGACTGTCTTCACCGGAGCCACTCTAGTTTTAGCAATCATCAATCGTACGATTGGCTGATGAGACTGTTCGTAGGAACGGAGATACACTACTGCAGCATATCCACTCTCCGAGGCATCGCAGAATCCGTGTATTTGGACATTCTTTCGCTGCATCCCCCAGGACATATCTTGGAACTCTTTGATCTTGGAGTAGATGCAAACCTCGGCGATGACTATTCCAATACTCAACGATATCTTGAGGTAGGGGCTCGTCCCAGTCTATCTTTAGTTTCCACAACTTCTGTAGTAGGATCTTACTTCGAATTGTTACAGGTGCCACCAAGCCTAAAGGATCGAACATCTTTGCAATCTCAGAGAGGAGAAGTCTTTTGGTAGGAGCTATCTGGAACTCTGGCTCGTCGACTTTAAATGAGAACGCATCTGATGCTGGATGCCATTGTAGACCGAGAGCTTTAACTGACTCGTCTGTATCAAAGATGATCGCGTCCTTGATCTGTCTAAACTCTGATGGAACATTTTCTAGCACATACTTTTCATTTGAACACCATTTTCGAAGTTTGAATCCTTCTTTGTTCAAGATGGAGGCAATATCAGTCTGTAAACGAAGTGCTTCGTCAATAGTGTTGGCTCCTGACAGTAAATAGTACAGCTCCTGAGTAGCTCCTGACAGTATGGTGCAGATGCAGTTCCATAGGTTACCGTCAATAGTCTGTAAGTTTGAATAGGTTCCTTTGGTGAAGCTCTCCACACTATTCTCTGGAAGTCTGTATCGGGAAACTGCACTCAGATTTGACGATACATCTTAGAGATATCTGCTGACAAAGCTACACGATGCATTCTATATCTTAGCAATATTGTCACTAGTGAATCTTGAATTGTAGGTCCAACCATCAGTCTGTCATTCAGCGCTACTCCTGAAGTTTTAGCAGATGCGTCGAAAACAATTCTAATCTTCGATTCTGAAGTCAGTTGCTTGGATACTGCATGGTGCGGTAGATAACAAATATTTGATGTTGAATCTTCCGCACCTCCATCTTCAATTTTTTCCATGTGATTCATACTTTCATAATCTTCCATGAAATTTCTGTACTTTTCCATAATAGGAAACGATTTTCTAAAGCGGTTTTCAACTTAAAAAAAAAAAGGGGCGAACATTTTCCAATCTGGGGGGAAATTTCTTTTTTAAATTAATTGGTTTTTTTTAAAGGCCCCATTGTTTCCATTGAACCAAAACTTTAACTATTCTTCAAAATTGGCCCTTGATTTTCCCCAAACTCTATAAACATTCTGTTTTTATTTTAAACCCCTTTTAAATTTAACCCTTTTTAAAGATGGAGGCTTTTAAACGAAAAAACCCCTTGAAAATTTTTGGTTTGACAGAAATGTACAGCCCGGTATCCGCAGATGGGGGGAGGTTTCCTGGGGGACCCCCTTCAATTTTTGGGGCCTTGGGTGGAAAACTTTTTTTGGGTCGAACAAACCCTTTTAATTTTTTTTTTTTTAAAAGGAAATTGTAAAATAAAAGGTTTAAAATTTAAAAAATTTCAAGTTCAATTTAAAAAAAGCGTTTTTCGGTTATTTAAGTTTTTAAAATCCCCCCAAAAAAACAATTTCATTTAAGAGGCGGATCTGATGGGGGGTAGAAAAAAAATTTTTTTGAAAACCCTTTCCCCCCCTTTTTTTTTTCCAGGTTATAAAAAATTTCCTGAAATTTTTTTTTCCATAAAAAAAAAAATTTTTTAAATTTTCCTTTGAAGCTTTTAAAATTTTTTCGAAATTTTTTAAATTAAAGGTATTAAATAATCTTTGTTTATTTTTTTTTTCTTTTAACCATTTACGGCCAAATTTTTTTGCCCCTTTTAATCCATTCCCAATTTCCCCCAATTTTTTCTTAAATAAAACCCCCAAATGATCCCCCCACTTCTGGTTTTTTGGGGGGGCGTTTCCCCTTTATTTTCCCCTTTGAGAACCCCATAAATTTTTTTTAAATTCCCCTTTCCCCTTAACATTGTTTTCCAACAAACTTCCGCCAATTTATTATAAATTTTTTGAAAAAATTGTTTTAAAAATTTTTCAATTTTAATCGTCAAGGGAATTTTATAGGCCCCAAAATTTAAATAAGTTTCGGAAAGTTTTTTACTTCAATCATAACAAAGTTTTTCCCAAGTAATTTTTTAGCCAAAATTTTTAAACCCAACCCCCCAAAGGGGGTTTTTAAAATTTTTTAAAAGGGTTTTTCTAGAACACATTTTTTAAAAAATTAATTTAAACAGAACCCCCCCAAGTTTCAATTTTTTTCCCCTTAAAAAAGGCAACTATTTTTTGGCACGTTTTTCAAGGTTTTTTTTTTTATTTAAAAATTTCCCCCAGATCAAAATTTCCAAGAAACCTTTTTTTTGGGGAAATAAACCCCAAACCCCCCATTGGGTTTGAAATTTTTTCTTTGCTTTTCAATTTTCACGGAGTCCCAAAAAGGCCTTTAAACAATTAAACTTTTTTTCAGGCATTTTTTTTGGGTCTTTCCTGGATACGGAAATTGCAGAAAATGTTGGGCGCTATGTACGAAATTTTTTAAAAAGCATGTTTTTGGCCCCTTCGGGGAAACCCCTTTACCCCGCCCCTTTTTAAATCTTGCGAACCGTGGCTTGTTAAACGGGATTTGGCCCCCAAAGGGCCTTTTCTTCAAACCCCCTTTTTTTTGAACTTCCGGGCCCTTGTAAAACCATTTCCCCCAAACCTTGGGGGGGGGGGCCCCCCCCCTTTTTTTTCCGGCCGGGGATGTACCTAAAATAGTATCCAGCTTTTAAAGGGTTTCCCTTTAAAAGCCCCAAAGGCAAGTTCCCCAAAAAAAACCAAAAACCCCGAATTTTCTTTGAAGATTTTGTCAAATTGGGGTTTGTTTGAAAGCCTATCCAGTGGCATTATATGAAACCAACTCGTTCTGATATCTTCTTTAAAAAAATCTGCCCAACTTTTTCTTTTGTTGACATCCGTATGGGACGATTGAAACATGTGGCCCCATTTCCTAACAATGAAGAAAACTTTCAGATATGTACTTTTTGTACGTTGATAATCACAGTTATTATGAATAGTTTTCTTCAAACTATCTCAATGATAACCATATGTTGTAGGTCTCAGCAAATGAAAACAAATTTTATACGTGGCAGCTTCACATTTAGAGCATGTGGGGCTGCTTGTATGGTAACCGATTCCAAACCATTTGACTAATCCCTGTTCACTTTTTACTAAAAATTTTTTCCAAAACTACCCAAATAGAAATTTCAATTGTTAACTTTTCCCAAATCTTGTGTTACTTTTCTTTTTAAATAACAAAACTTTTTCTTCACAACTTTAATATAGAATTTAAACCGCATTTAACTCCTTGAAAAAATTCTATTTCTTTGGGGTGTAAAACCCCTACAGAATCCTCTTTTCTTTAACACTGGACTCTCCTCATACCATTTAGGTTGTTTTCAAATCTCGTAATTTTCCCCTTTCAAAACTTTTTTTTTGGGGGAACAAAATCCTATCATCTTACTCGACTGTAATTTCCCGACTATATAGTAAAAAATTCAATTCAAATGTCCCTGTTCAGCGCCATGTTCAGTGGGCATGCAGGGTAAGATACTTGTAGCTAACTTTTTAAAAAAGGACGAATACGATATGGGTTTCAAACCCTAATTCAGTTTTTTTTTCTCGAATCCATCAGTACAAAAACAGAGTATTTTGGGAGGGGTTTTTTGGGAATTTCCGACGGTGACGACCCACCCTTACGTCATCTCCGGTGGCAGTCCGCTTCTTTCTCGAGAATGCCAGGATTCGAATAGAGTTTTGGTGTATAATTAGCCAACCAACCTACAAGGGTCGTTGGGACCTCACCGCTCGTTGGCCCCAAAACCCCCTCCCAACTCACAGATGGGAAAGTGCACCCAGGGGTAAAAGGGATTTAAACGAACCCCCACTTGGGGTTTGTTCGCAACTGTTGCGTAAAAGGGCTGCGGGGTCAAACCAAGCTCAAAAAGATCACATAAAAGAAACAGCAAAAGCCGCCCCACGTGGACTAGTAAAAAAACAAGAAAAAAAAATGACCTTACCAACCAAGACTCGACCCGCACATAAAAAAAAACCTACGAAAATTTGGACGGTTTTTTTTTAAAAAGAACAAACCCCGCCACAAGAGCACCAAAAAAATACTTAACACTTTTTTGATTTTGATTGAGTCTGTGTAGCTGGGATTTTGCCTCGCAAGGTTTTTTTAGCAAAAATATGGGTTTTCTTTTAAAGTCCTAACAGCGTGCCCGTACGTAAAATTTTTAAATTCCCCTCTACTCGATAGGGAAAATTCTCAAATTGGTGCCCATGCATTGCCAAAGCAATTTCTGACCTATAAGCGGTGTGTGCAGCCAAACAGTTCGCCGAATAATCCCGTGTACAGGGAGTGGGCGTTATATTTATTCTCCAAAGTCTCGATGTCGCGCGTGCGTAGGGCACTGAAAAGTTGCGTTGGGTGCACACTCAGGTGTCGCCTGGTCACTCAACTGCTGTTATGACGCCCATCGCCAATAGCCCGTGTAACTCTAGTACGATAATTTTCAACTCAACATATTTGTGAAAAAATTTCAGGATGATGATTAAAATAAGCAAGACTCTTGCGAAGCAGTAATTTATGAACTAAACTCCATTCACAAAAGCTTGCTTTATAAAGCTTTGCTAGAGCAGAAGGTCGTACCAGATAAAGTCTGACACAGTCAATATCTTGCTTTCATCAGTCGTAATTAGAACTTTAAACTAAATAATTTGTCTGTCGCATATTGTGTGTTACAAAATTGCTGTTCGTTATCATGGATATACAAGACAGTGCTGGGAAAACGCCACTTCATGGAGCTGCTAATTCTGGAGATTTGGATGTTGTCAAAGTGTATACATCATCAGGAGCTAATTTCAATATTCTTGACAATGAAGGTAATACGGCTTTCGACTTGGGGAAGAAACACATTGAAGTAGCATCTTATCTTGGACATGTCATGGGTGAGAAATATATAACTGATGAAAAATATGAAGATGCCTTAAAAGTTTATAAGGAGTTGTTAACAATTCAGGAAGAGAAATTGGGTAGCGATCACTCGGAAACGTCAAAAACTCGTAATTTCTTATCTGCAGTCCAGACTATATTATTTAAAACGGGACGTTCTGATGAAAAACCGCATGTTCCTTACGACTGTGCAAAAGACGTAAATGTGAAAAATCATAAGGGGAAGACGCCACTTCATATCTCTGCAGACAAGGGGGACTTGGAAAACGTCAAATCCTTCGTATCAATGGGAGCAAACCTTACTATTCGTGACAATGATGGCAAGACTGCATTCGACTTGGGAAAAAAACATATTGAGGTTGCTTCTTACATTGGTCGTAAGATGGGTGAGAATTTTCAAAAAGAAGACAAATATGAAGATGCCTTAGAGATTTATAAAGAATTGTTAAATATTCAGGAAGAGAAATTGGGAAGCGATCACTGGGAAACGTCAAAAACTCGTGATTACTTATCTGCAGTCCAGACTATATTATTTAAAACGGGACGTTCTAATGAAGAACCAGTAGTTCCTTATGACTGGGGAAAAGATGTTGATGTGCCAAATTTTGAGGGGAAGACTCCGCTTCATGTAGCAGCAGACAGCGGGAGCTTGAATGGTGCCAAATTGTGCATGTCATTAGGAGCTAATTTTAATATCCGTGACAATGATGGCAAAACTGCTTTCGACTTGACGAAAAAACATATTGAGGTTGCTACTTATCTCGGTCATGCCATGGGCGTTAAATTCCAAAACGAAGATAAATATGAAAATGCCATGCAGATTTATACAGAATTGTTAGAAGTCCAGGAAGAGGTATTGGGTTGCGATCACACGGATACTTTAAAAACACGGGAATTAATTTCTGCTGTAGAAAACATTTTAAATCTGCAATGAAACCTGATGGGCATGGATTGTGAGGCATCGTTAAAAAGTAAAGCATATTGAGAAGTGACAATTTGGGAGCTATAAGAGGGGGTGACGGATTTGGGAGAATTGAAAATGTTATATCAGTTTATCACACAAGTTTGTGCTTGAAATATCTGTTCAACTCTAAAAAGATAACTAACCGTTAACATAACTTATACTTTTGTAGCAACTTTTCCTTTGTGAGTAATAAACTAGTTTCTTTTGCAACTTACAAATGAAGTTGTCTGACTATTAGTTTTTCTTTAAAATTGTGTAATATGGTCCATGAAATTTCCTGTTAAAATATTTTTTACCAAAAAATGCTCCAATTACATTTTTTATAATAATTATAATTATATATTTTAAGCAATTCCCTTGGCCTCGCGATTTTCTAATCTCTTTGGGAGTATTTACTAAGTTAGTACGAAGAGTTTTGGAAAGTTGAGATAAAATGAAAGGTTCTTGAGGGAATTCGTTAAGATATGGTATTAGTTCAATTTTAAATTCAAATGAATGTAATTTTTAGCTAAAAAATGTTAGCTTGAGCACTAAACTAAATATTTGACATTCAGGGGACAAGGGATTGTGAGGAATTTTCTGCATTGCTTTGTGTCCTAAAATTTTTCTTTGTTTAAAGATACCTTCTTATAATTATTTAAAGACCAGTCTATTAGTATAATACGAAAAAATGAAAGCGAAATATTTTTTTTCTTAAGTTGTGTCCAAGGGACATAAATTAAAAATTATAGTAGAATTGCATATATCGGAAGTGTATTTGGGCACCCCAGTTACTTTTAGAGATTGTTCCTCCAGCACGACAATGGCTTTTACAAGTAGCTAGAATGCCCAAAATACATATTTTTTTAAACACTGAACCCCTTGGCCTCGCAATTTTTTTTAATCTGTCTAGAAAGTTATTACTAAGTTAGTACGAAGAGTTTGAGAAAGTTAAAATAAAGGGATCCTTTACTAAGTCGAAAATTAAATCGTTTGATTGTAAAACGTCGAACTAAACCTGCATATTTCAATAAAGGTCAGATAGACATGATTCGACGTGAGAAATAAAAAAAATCACCGCTCCTATGCTGTCTTTGATGTCGCCCTTAACGGTTATTGCGTTGGGTGCCTACACAGGTGTTGGCTCGTCACTTGATTGTGGTTCTAAATTATGACGTCTTTCGAGTGGTAACTCGTGTTAGCTCTATATAGTACGACGATAATTCAAATCGACTCAACCCCCCGTAAACAAGTCATTGTATAGAACCTAGTTATTTGAAACAATGTTCCTTAGCTACGAACGTCTGGTTACTCTAGTGCTATATTCAACGTTAAACGACCAAAGGGTACAGGGGTTAGGTTATTACATTTACCCATTTATTGCACTTTGCAACAAGTCCTTAACGGGCAGTTTTTGCCCAGGTATTATAGTCCTCCCATCACGAGTAGTGGAGAAAGTGAAAACACCAAGAAAGGTTGCTTCTTTGTGATATCAGCACTTTTTTTCCTTAAGAAACCATTTTATAACTAAGTAATGGGGGGTCCGTAGCGCAGTCGTCAGAATTTCGGGCCCTCATACAGGGTACAGTTCGGCGTTCAAAACCGGGGTTAATGATAACAGTTTGGGATTTCTTCAGATTCCCGAATGAAAATCGACTTGCTGCAGGTGATGTATTTCCTTTCCTTTTTGCTATTCGTTCGATCGGTGATTTGTTCTCACGTGCATTAATTCACCAATCGAGGCTTGAAAAGAAGTTATTTTCATTCTAAATTTTTATTGCCTCGTTGTGTTACATCATCTGAAACATTCCCATTATGTGTAAGCTTAGGTAGCCTAGTGGGTTTGATCGCAGCCAATTACGCTAACATTCTGGGTTTTGTACCGGGTGCGGGCTCGATTTGTTTTACTTGACGAAGGTTTATAAGCGACTCTGATCAAGCACATAAACCGGAAAATACACGTACCAACCTACCTTCTCATAAGGGACTTGAATGGTCTAGTGGTTCGAATGCAGACCATTACGCTGCTAGTAGTTTGCGCGCTGTAACCGGTGCGGGTTCAGTTTTTGACTTTGTCCTAGGTGTACTTTCTCTCTGTGTGTGTCAGTAAAAAATTCTGTGACTGTCTTTTGACGCATAGACTAAGAATCCTCTAGACCAGTAAGTCAATCTGATGCCTAAAGTGTCGAAAGGAACTAATACATTATTAATGATTGATTTGTAGATTTAGACTATGGGACGTGATTGGAAAAAACGCTTTAAAAAAGATTTCGTTTGCCATCAATTGAAACTACAAAAATTTGTTACTGAAGTATTTCAATCACTACATTTTATCGGAAATAGCAATGTTCCCACGTTTAAATGTGCACATTATTTATAAAATAACAATTATACTTCGTACTATTTTCCCCTGACCTGTTTACAGATATTTCTAGAATGGCTACGAGATGGCGCAGTTAGACTTATGTCAAGATTTTAAAAAAAATGAATTTTTGTTACTTTACGTTATTTTTTACTTAATCTAATATCATTAAAAGTATTAATACGTTGTTAAACATCGTTTTATGTTCATTATTTAGTTATATTTAAATTACATTTTAACAAGTGCTGTAACCTTCCGCTATTTGTTTACAAACATTCTGGCATTGAGACGAAAAAATCGTTCATCTGACAGCTGCATTTCAAACTTTATTTATGGAAATCATTTTCTTATCAGAAACTATTATTCTTAATAGAAAAATATAGAAATGAGAAAATAATTATTTCATAATACATGCAGAAAAAACGATCTAGGTATAATTAGAGAATTTTTACGAATTTGACATACTAATAATTCCTTATTTTGTGTAAGATTGTGTCAAGATCACTCTAAAAACTAAATGCGTAAATTTACACACTAAAGCAGGTATTTTTTGCCACTAGAATGATTTGTTTATGTGTGTAAAAAAGCGTGTAATTTCAGTTTACACACTTGACTGTGTAAGTGAGAATTACACACTTTACTGTGCAATCGAGAATTACACACTTTACTGTGCAATCGAGAATTACACACTTTACCGATTAATTGAGAAAGACACACTTTATTGAGTAATTCAGAAATACACACTTTATTAAGTAATTTAGAAATGCATACATACAATATACATGCCTAACCATATTACACTTAAATACATATTTTTAGACAACAAAAATTTTTGAGTTATAATATGAAACAAAAAATAAAAATAATGTGGAATAATTTTTATAGATTTAATCACTTTGGAAATTACCATCCAATTTTAATAAACAACGAACAACACAATAATAATGCTACACTACTTCTTATATATCAAGTAATTTCAATTCCCATGATACACTGTAAAAAAAAATTCCTGAAATTAACGGGAAAAGTACCAGCAGCAGAGTTGCCGGGACTTTCCCGTTTCGTTAAGTATTTTCCCGTGTATTTACAGATGTTCCGTTTCTTATTTCTCCGTTGTTAAAATTTTCCATATTGCATTTTCCCGTGTATCCACCGTAGAATATAAAGTTAAATTTAAAACTAATCCACTATTAACAGTAAAATATAATTGTCACAATTACATATTTTTTCAAACTTAGAAGAAACTATTTTTAAAGACAACAAACTGTTAAATATTAAATTATAGTGATTTAGCACTTTGAATTTACATATTAAAATTACTTTAAAAGAAAAACAGCAAGTTACAAAAATGTAATGCATCATTACACAAAAAATAAATTTATCTTTGAATGTAAAACATTCTTGATTAATAACCAGAATTTAAGACACAAATATGCATCGTAAAAATAATACTTTTAACTATAAAGAAGTAGAGATTATAAAGCTTTCCCTACTGTTTTTCTTTTTTAACAAGTAATAACTAAATAATTTTATAATAATACTATATGTATCGATTGAATGAAGAAACCAAAGCAATTTATAGAAAATATTTTTATTTCAACAGAAAAAAGTATTACATTACTTACACTTACCTTGATAAATTTTTTAACAAAATAATCCAAACCTTTCCAACAAAAAAAAATGTTTCAGAATTTCCAGCACACATATTTTTAAAAACACTTTGAGCTATATATGAAAAGGATTAAACATTACGTTTGAAATAATCGAATGTGAGAATATCGAACTGACGATAGGATTTTTTGATAGCTATAATAAGACAGCGACAACAATTCAATTTTCTGGTATGGAAGAGCAAAACAATTGACAGATGTTTTCCGAATCAAATCTTCGAATATGTTTATTTTTCTTTTCAACTCTTTCGATAAAAACCAGCGGAACATTTTGTATTGCACACATCAACTGCTGGCGAAATTCATACGAAAGAGTGGCGTTATAAATTATCTTCTTTTTTTAGTTGACTTCGCAGTTTAACTATTTAACATTTCTTCTTTTCTGAAGCCATAGAAGCCTTTGCCGCAAATATTCCACAGCGAAAAGAACACGAACAGAGAACTATATTTTAATAAAAGGGAGTTGAGTCAAAGAGTTCTATAGTAGGTAGAGGAACGACTCGTACTGAGCTGCCATCGGCAGCCATGGCTCACTACGGAGCCTGAATAGAGTGGCAAAAGTGCTAGTTAATTTATAATTTTGATACTGAGAAAGAAGTACACCAGGGCAAGGCGGGAATTGACCGCATCTGTTACAGCGCGCGGACTGCTAGCTTTTATGGCATGCGATCCAAACCTTCGGCCATCGGGGCCCACATGCCACCCTATATTGTCTCCGTGTTGGTCCATGGTGCTGTGCCAGGTTCAGTCTCTACCTACTATAGAACTCTTTGAGTTGAGTAGTACTATACATTTTTCAAAAGTTTTTTCAAACGATTTACAAATATTTAAAGTTACTTTAAAAAACTATATTTAATTATTTAATGTGTTCTAATCGTATTTCAGCAACAACTGTTTGTTTTAAATACTGTTTGCATTTTTATTATACGATTTTTATCAAACTGTTTGATAGAAGTTTGCGAAAACAAATCGCTCTTTGACTGCGCTAAAGCTCAATTCAAGAACGTAGTGTAAATTGGCAGCTGAAAAGCAGTTGCAATAGTAAACAATAGCTATAATTTCGTTCTATCTTTATAATACTGCATGGGTCGTTTATAGGTCGGCAGTTATTTTGTTAGGAATAGCCCTCATGTAGCTCTAGTGCGACGCCAATTCAAACTAACAGTGGATTGTTAGGGTTTTATGTTGAAATATCGTCACACTAGAGCTAAACGAGGGCTATTGGCGACGGGCGTCATAATTGAGAAACACAGTCAAGTGACGAGCCGACACCTGAGGAGGCATCCAACGCAATTTTTTAAAGGTCAAGGTCATCTGCAACTTTGTGACTTTGGATCATATTTAAATTGCACTTCCTCTACACGGGGTATTATTCCGAAGAATAATTTTTAGCTGCACACACACACACACCGTTTATAGGTCAGCAGTTATTTTAACAATACTCGCTCCCGAACCTGGGATCGTTCGCATACAAAGGCAAGCGGCTTAGCAACTGGGCTCTCCAGTCTTTTTTTTTTGAATTGTAAAATAAAGTTTAGAGTGATGTTAAGCATGTGATTTTCTTAACACATATATGTGTGTAAATTAAAAAAAAACTCGCAGGTACTAGGTAAAATACTTGATGTTTTTTTAACATATAAATATGTGTAAATTGAAAAAAACTCACCAAACTGGGTAAAATGCTTGATATTTTCATGTTTACACATAAATATGTGTTTTTGACCATTTGTCAATTTACACGCCTCTCATTTACACATACAAATGCGTAATTTGGTAGCTCATATGTGTAATTCTTGAAATATACCCATAATCGTGTGTAAATTTTCAAGTTTACACATTTAGTTTTTAGAGTGATGATTTTTTATGTTTGAAAAGTAAATTATTTTTTAAAAAATACATTTTGTTTTTGCGCTAGTATACATTATAAAAACTTATTCTTCAATTGCCCAAATTATTTTATCGCAACTGATTAAATAGTAAGGTTTTTCTTTATTTTAAATACACTGATGTTAATAATTTATATTTTGTTCTCATAATACAATAAATTTACAACAGAAAACTCATTATGTTATAACCCATTTTACCTGATAAGCACAAATATTTAAAAGCAAGTGAAAAAAAAAGTATTATATTTACTGTGAAATAAAAAAAAAACCTTGAAGAATAAATTTTAAGTCAGCTTGTTTACTGTTTGGTTTATTTTTGGAAGGGAACATTTTTTTTTTGGTAATTTTTTTATTTAACTGAACAATTCTTATTTCTACTCTTATATTAAATTTATATAAAAAATTTAATATTTTTTCACTTTTATATAAAATACATAACTATATAGTCTATGGTAGAAATAACAAGAAAAACATAGTATTTTCTACTGATTTTATTATTAGAAAATAAATATCCTCAGATATCACTGTCACTATCATCATTGAAATCTTCATTACATATATTAATTTCATCAAAATTAAAATCATCATCTGAATTATCGTTATAATTTTGACAACCATCTTGACAAGAACAAAGCGATGTGCAAAAAGAATCTTTTGATTTACACGTACACTTTTTAGTTGTACATTCGGTTTTACAACCGCAAGAAATGTGTTGTCCTAAAAAATCTGGCGCGATGGGTAAGGTACTCCACTGAACAGATAATTTATTATCAAGTACAATCCATCCATGAGTGGATGGGCTAGGAGCATTGATATTTTTTTCCAAGCACCTACGATGGATATTTGTTTGGTAATTACTTCTTTTTATATGCAATAGTAACGAGTCACTATTCGGGGGCAAAGTAACATCAATTTTGAATTTTGATTGAAAGATTTTGTATCTCACATTATTTATTTTAGCAATATTTGGATAGCCGTATAAGTGAGATACGAAAGCTTCAAGATTGCTAATAAGAGTAGTTGATAATCCCCACGAAGAACCAAGTTCTTGAAACATTTTGCAATACATTTTATTCGACTGCATGATTCTTAGAGGCTTGATTTTTCCCTTGCCTTTAAAAGCACTACATGTGTCGCAACCAGTAAAAGTATGCAGACCTACTAGGGCTGAGCAGAAATCACTGCCCAAAATTTTGGCTATTTACATTTTTTAGTTGAACAGAGTTATTGTTACCCAATATAATATATAAATCAACTGAGAATTTAAAACTTAATGCTAAAGAGATTATAAAGACATCTGTATCTATACATTTAATAACAACAGCGGAAGAGGATTTTGAAGCATAATGAGCATGTAAAAGGAGCCTAGTGTCAGCTTCTTCGTGGTCGTTCGTAAGTTCTGGTATCTCTTCGACAATTATATTTACATCTTTGGGAATTATTGAGTGGCAAAGTTTGCCGTGGGAAAAGTATATCACCACATTTTTGAAATTATCGGGTTCATAAGTAATCCACTGGCCGTATATAAAATTTACCAAAGCTTCTTTATTGTGTCCATTAGCAAGAAATTTTTTAAACTGTTTCGGTATCTTCTGCTGTGGGTTGTTGATACTTATCATGGTTTCACATCCATCACTCCTACGTTCTCTCTCGCTGTTTTTTATACTTATGACAGGATACGTGTCAGTGACAAAATGAACAGTTTTGCATTTATATTTTTTACAAACACTTATAATGTACACCAAAATATTAAACGCGAACTCTCCAAATGTAGCAGGTATATTTTTCATCTGTTGAAATACTGCCATTCCATCAAAAACTATACTGCTGTCACTTGGCAAATTATTTATAGTAATATCACTATCTGCGAGTCCCAATATTTCACTAATTAGCGTTGACTTGCAATTTTTTACGAGTGATCCATCAATGTTAGCAATGGCTGGTGGAAACATGTTTAAATTATAATTCATAATTATTTCCATGTCTAAAGTTGTCGTATGTCCCATAACAATTATACGTGCTAATAAATCAGTGGAATTTCTAAAAGTTTGCTGTTTAACTTGTTCTTTGGAAACAATTTTTTTACCAATGCTGGAGAATGTCAGAAGCCTTTGTTTTTTTATTGGAGAATATATATCCATGCTATTGCCTTCTAGAAGACGTTCTTTACAATACTTTTCATATGCATCTTTTCCTGTGCTTTTAGCTCTGTTAAGATCTAATTGTACAGCATCAGTGGCATATGTGCCGCTAGAAATGTTCACTAATATATCTTCCCTGGATGTAAAAGGGTTTATCATGGAAGTTATAGTGTTCACAACAGATTTAACCATATCTTCAAATTTCTGGATTTCAGACGGATAAATATCTTTCTTAACATATTCTTCTTTCGATTTGCCAGAAAGCTTTTCGCACGACAGACAAATGTGAGCTCGTAAATGATGAGAAAGCATCCACCTATGTACAGCAGCTGGATTTCTGCTGAAACCTTTCAACCCACCTTTTGTTTTTGAGTCGCGATTTGCTGTTTGCTCAATGACTTGGTCCATAGCAACTCCACAAAAGCCATAATTATTTTGCCTTTGAGCCACAAAATTACCAGAACTCAATTCACTATATACAAGAGGATGAGTTTTAGGCAAATTTAACATTTCAAGTAAATAAATGGGTAAGTATCGAGCATAGTTAACATGATCATAACTAAAAAACCAAGGTATTATTTCTTCAATAACAGCAAGATGTAAATCCCAATCAGCAGTTCTTGTAGCTCGCAGAAACCTTAATAGTGATCCAACCATTTCCAAATAAGATATCCAAAATTCAAATGTTACATTAGTTTCACACTTTTTTTCCACAAATCTGTTGAAATTTTCAAAAATGATATTAAACTCATCAGGGAGGTCATTTTTCTTCAAAATTCCTTGTATGTAGTTTTGATATAAATACAAAGACATTTCTAAACAATGCTTTCGTTCTTCAGCCGATATGGAATCTAAAAATTCCGTCCACAACAGCCTGCTTAATGCATCAAACATAACTTTATGGCATCGTACACTACGATTATAACATTTCCCACTCAACACTCCATTAATTGAACCCTCTGCAACAATTCCAGATTCTACTAAAATATTATATAGCCCTGCATCTTTAAAGCGTTTTCCTATAATTGCAAGAAACGACATAGATACATGGAATTCTCCCAATCGTATTACAAGAGGTGCTTTATACTTTTCCTCTTTCCAGCGTATTTGCTGGGCCTTTGAATATATAGCTTGATCAAAAACCAGAACAGTTTCCTGAATACCCAACTTCTTACATAAATCTAAACTTCTTAATAAAATTGCATTAATTGTCGAGAATTCTGTAGGATTAGCTTCCAACACAGGAAGATATCTTATTGTGGTAACGTTAGGAATATTATCACGTTCCAACATGCAATTGAAACCGGTCCAACCTGGGAGGAGTTCTTTATCCTTTCCTGGAAGCTTAGCGACAATATAGGCAGCATCGATAAGTTTTGCTTCACTCAATTTCTCAAATTTTTTATCACATGTTGTAATTTCTGGAACTTTGGGGTTACATCGTTGTCCAATAAAATAATTGGGTATATCATTCACCGGTGGATCTATTTTCCTTTTCTTTGACTTTCGGCCACTTTTCAAATATACAGTACTAAGGTCTAAATCACTGTGCATTTTAGATTGTACAATTATTCCATTGGTACTGTGTGTGGTGCCATGTCCAGTAACAGTTTCTTCGCAAAAATCAATATTGTCCCAAACAAGAGTAGCAAATCTGTTTGAAACTATACCAACCGGAAGGCAATCTATAGAGTTCAATTGCATTTGAGCAAGGTCCGTATCATATTCAAGAACAGCCGAGTGAGAAATGCAGTGGCCTAATCCGTTTAAAATGCTTATGATGCGAGCTGATCCAGTTACATGTCTCACAGCCATGGCCAGTGCTAAATCAATGTTTTGGTGTCTGTTTGCGACCTGCAGATGATATATATAGTAAATCTTGGGCAACTGAAAAAAGTTCAAATTTTCTTTTTTTCGAAGTATTTACAAATGCATCGGTTACCAATTCCTCAGTTTCTCCAACCGACCATGCTAAAAAGTTAAATAATAAAGATGGAATCATTTTTTCAACATTTGCTTCATGTAAATCTTCAGCAGTTGGTGGCCATTCACATGGAAGTACTGGAGCATTTTTCAAAATATTACTCAAAATGAAAGCAGCTTTATAAAGGATTGCAGTTGCTTCATCATCGTAATTCACTGGAAGTTTTGCTGACAGCCGGGTTGTTTCTTCTTCGCTTTCTACTGTATCTGTTTCAGTGATCGAAGAATTAAAATTATTTTCGATCAAGACAGGTTGATCCGGTTCTAAGTGACATAACACTAGTTCTGATAGATTCTTTTGCTTCGGCTTTACGAACACAATTTGAGGGAAGTCTTTTTGAATCCATCTCTTTAGGCAGCGATTAGAGATTTGGACTGCTTCCGTGGGATTTAGATGGTTTAAAGTTCCATGGAATATTTTCGATATGTTATCCATCGAGAGAATTTTCTTTTGTTTTATTATTTTTTCTTCGATTACGTTACAAAACACTGAATATGATGCTGAACATGGGGGTTTCGGCTGTGAGTTTTCAGCACACACTTTTATATACGTTCTATAACAGCTTTTGTGATATTTGACTTCCTTAGCAATACAGTCAATGCCCTGTATTTTAACAAGTAGACCTTCATCTCTTTTTTTTAGTGCACTGTTTACTAACGCATTGCTGGCAGCAAAAGTCTGACATAATGTTAGCTTTTCTTTTTTCCTTTTTGAAGAATGTTTCTCATGAATGTATTTTTCTCGTGAACAAATCACACAGATGTGAGGGAAGATGCCACTGACATTACACGATTCAGTTTTTGATCTTTGAGGACGACTAATGGATGTATTGACAACAATAGGATCAACTCTTTTTTTCGCTCTTTCAATTTTAGTTTTGTCTGTGAATCGCATGTAGCATTTCCTGTGATATACATAGTTCTTGTCCGAACACTTTTGAAAGCTATCATCGTCACCGAAATTACTTGAAATGTTCAAAATATCAGCTATTTCTTTTTCTTTCCCATCAAGAAACAGCCACTCTTGCATACACTGCCTTATTTTGTCAAAACTTTTAGTAGATAAGCAGATTAGTTCGTCATTTAAACCATCAATTAGGTGGATGCAACACACCTGAGCGGCACTCATGTTAAACAAGTGTCATTTTTGATTTTCCCCGACAAAAAAAAATAGAAAACGGAAACAAATTGGCGTTCTAATTTTTAAAACTCTCTAAGCTAAATATCCAATAGTTATTTCAATGATGTCGACTCTAAATTGCTTTAAAATTGTTAATGTAGAATGTCAAGAACAGCGTAAACAATGACAGGTAAATGTAAACAAACGGCGGAAGAATACAAAATTCATTTGTATGAGAACTTTAGAAAAATAATACACAGCTATTAAGTGCCTAAATATCAAAATTAATATTTCTAATTGTATAAAATAAAATAAAAAGTAGTATATTATTATTAAAAAGCTGTTTTTTTTATTTGGAACTAAAATTTGACTACGCCATCTAGTAGCGGTTCCGGTAATGGCTGTAAACAGAAACAAGATATAGTCCTCTATAAAATTGTTTTTTTATAAATTATGTGCACATTTAAGTGGGGGAACATTGATATTTCAGAAGGAATTAAGTTAGTAGAATATTTTAATAAAAAAATTATGTAGTGACAAAACATGGCACACGGGTTTGAACGATATTGATGTTCGTCCCATAGACTAATTGGCATAATTGTACTTTCCGATTGCAGCGCTACTGTTTCTTCGGAATTTACTATAACCTCCAGAGACCCATTTCCCTTTTTATTGTAACGTACCTGATCCGTGGCCCTCTACCGGCCACTTTAGAAGTTTTCCCCGCCGAAACAACGATTTTCGAACTGATGGAGATAACACGGACTTAGAGATGCTTATGTCCGAAAACGGACTGATAAATAAGAAACGAACCTTTTGTATGTCAAAAGTTTAATGAATGCTTTAAAAATTAATAAGCTGAATTAAACGATTTTAAAATGTGTTTTTAAATAAATAGTGGAACATTGAATCTTCTTTTGTTGGTATCTTGTAATTCGTTACAAGATGGCTAAATTTGGTGGCTCTGCGGTTGGAGTTTCGACAATATCAGTTCGCCGATTCGGGTAAGTTGCTTCTATGCAAATGTTGTCGTTCACCAGTGTCGAAAAAATAGTGGTATTAATTGAAATGTCACACAGTTTCGGTTTTAACAAAAAAAACCCGTTTAACTCATAAAAAAACTTAATAAGGTGTAATTATTTCCTTGGAAATTAAGTTTTGAGTTGTTTTTGATATGATAAACAGAAAGTTTTGTATTAATTACTCTAAAATAATCATTTATGTATGATATCAATATTTCGTAACGTGGTAAAAATTCTATTGGAAGACGCCATTTTTGGTAACAAAAAATTTCTGGATATTTTTTAGTTGTATTTTTTTAGTTGTATTAATATTGTTTAGTTGTTTAAATATTTTTTAGTTGTTAAATATTAAGCATTAAGTCTAGCTAATTGTTGAAATTTAGTTACTTTGAGCGTAATAGAGATTTTTGTTGCGAAGTATGTATTTTGATATCGAAAAGGAAAAAAAAAATATTTAAGAATTTTGTGTATTCAAAGTCTTTTTGAATGAGAGCACTGTTTAAAATTCTTGGAAAAATATTTTTGCATACATTTGAAAGGTATAAAATAATTATACTGTTGAAAACAGAATCTTGTATTTATCAAGTTTCGTAAACGAATAAAAACTATTTAAGAATTTAAAGTATATTCAAGCGGTTTTTGAATGATAGTACTGTTAAAGTTCTTGGAAAAATATTTTTGTATACATTTGAAAGGTATAAAATAATTATACTGGTTGAAAAATCATTGTGTTTATCAAGTTTTGATAGCGTATAAAAAAATATTTAAGAATTCTGTGTATTCAAACAACTTGTTTTGAATGAGAACACGGTTTTAATTCTTGAAAAAAAATATTAATGTTGATTAAAATATTACTGTATAAACTAATTATACTGTTAAAAATTCTTGAGTTAATCAAGTTTTCGTTTTGAAAAAAATATGTTCGCTGGACAAAAATGGCGGACAGTAAAGCTCAGTAAAGCTTCCTGTTTGACTGAAAAAAATATCGAAGCTACGAAGGCTTTTTTTATTAGGTTATTGACAGGTGTGTTCGTATTTCGAATTTATTATTTCTTGTGGTTAAATTAAAGATGGGATTATTTTAATGCTGTGTTTTTTTTAAGTAAGAAGAAAACATTTGTTGAGTGTGGTTATAATTATTCTATTTTTATTTTATTGGAAAATAATTTCGTGTACATTCATTTTATTTCTCTTTTGTTATTGAATATTGAATGCATAAAGAGGGATGTTGTTAAAAGTGATTTTTATATTTCTTACATTAAAAATATAAAATTGAACATATTCTTAGAATAAATTTATCGCAAATAAATTTATTTATTTTTGCTTTATTCCTGAGTGTGTATTTATGCATGAAACATTTTTTTTATATCCTAATAGGTTTTATTATATTACTTGTATCAAACAAAATTAAACCCCTTGTTAATCTTAAAAAAGACATTGAATAATCCATAAATGTTTATGTTTAAGAAAATTACTTTTATTTGTGAATTAAGATATGTTATAAAAATGAGTTTATATTATATGAAGTCCATTACGAGAGTGTGGATTTGTCTCAAATATTTAAATAGGCTTTTTAATATCTTGATAGGTAAAAGTAGTTATATATTTGTTTATAAATATGGCAATTTAGGGAAAGTGTCGAAAAGTGGACTTACTAAACTTAGCCACTGAGATGAGCATTGAAATAGATGCAAATGCGACAGTTTTAACCTTGAAAGAAGTCATAAAAGGTAGTGAACATTATGAACAAGAATTCGTAGAAACCTTTCTTCAAACTGCTGTCGAGGAAAGATTGACGAAGGAAGCAGACGAAAGGACCAGAAGACAGGCACAAGAAGAAGATAAAAGAGTCAGAGCGAGACAACTAGAAGAGCATCGATTGTTTCTAGAAAAGCAAGAGTCGGAAAATAAATTTCTTCTCGAAAAATTAAGATTGGAGAAAATGGAACAAGCGAGGCCCAGAGAAACAGAGAAGATATACACCATCTGATGACAAAATATGACTCCAAATCTGATATCAGCTTGTACTTAGTCCTTTTCGAAAGAACAGCCAAGAGGATAGGACTTCCAGAAGAGCAATGGGTGTCTCACCTAACGGGTCTCTTGCCAATTGAAATGGCCCAACTCATCGCTCGAGAATAGGAAAAAACATACGAAGATTACGAGGCTGTTAAGAAGGTCCTCCTGAACAGGTACAAACTCAGCCAAGAAAAGTTTCGACAACTTTTTTTTAATCACAATAAAGGACCCGAGGGAACTTGGAAAGACTTTTTGTTTGAGTTGAAAAATTATTTCTATGAATGGATAAGAGGGTTAGAAGTGAGCACCTTTGAAGATTTGTGCAATTTGATTTTGTCTGAACAAGTGAAGCGGAAGACCAGTTTGGAAATTAAAAATCATTTCATCGATGAGTGGACCCAGATGAAAAATCCGGAAAGGGTCGCAGAAAAACTGGATGAATACGAAAACTGGATGAATACGAAAACGTAAGGCTGCTCATGAAAAAGAAGACATTTCCACCAAAAGAAAAGACTTTCAAACCATGGAAAGGTAAAATTCAATCTGAAACAAAAGCCCCTCTAAACGAAACAAGGGTTGAGAAGAGTGAAAATGAAAAAAGTAAAATAATGAAGCCTTCGAAAAACGCAGGAAACCACGGTGTTTTCGTTGTAATTCTACTGGACATCTAAGGCCTGACTGTCCCTTGATGAAGAAACCTGCAGGAACTTCAGACATCAATCGTCTTATAAAGAAAGGAGACGAAGATGTTATGTCACCGTATACCTTCATGGCTGAAGTCAATGGGTTCACTATGCCCATTTTGCGAGATACTGGAACCAGCATCGATGTTGTGTGCCGCAACCGCATCACTCCTGAAATGTTAACTGGAGAGAACATTTGGGTGCAACAACCATTGGACGAATTTCCAGTTTGCTTACCGTTGGCAGAAGTGGAGCTGAAGGAAGAATTCGGACACGTCATAACAAAAGCAGCTGTCGTTCCATGCCAGTTAGATAAAGGAAGGTATCTGCTTGGGAACCAAACAGCAGCCTTGTTGGAGACAATGAAGAATGAAGATGTTCCTCACCAGATCAATGCCATAGAAACAAGAGCTCAAAAACGTAAGGCAGAACAAGATCAAGCTGTCGGAGACATAATTGAAGAAGTCGTGGACGAAGAGGAAAATGAGAATGATGAAATAACAATTGATGGAGATGATCTGTTGTCATTTCCACCTAACTATGAGGGCTTGGCGTTGTTGAAAGTGGATTCTAAAACTTTCTCAGATTAACAAAAAGAATGCCCTGAGCTGAAATCACTTTTGGAAAAAGTGCAAGAAAATACAGGTGAACTTGTTGGTGAATTAGAAAAGCTAGAAAAGGGAATACTCGTGAAGAGAAAGATGGACAAGACAGGAGTAGAGAGACTGCTACTGGTTGTGCCTAAAAAGTATCGAAATGACTTGAAAGCCTTTTGTCATGAGGGGACATCGGGACATTTAGGAGTGACAAAAACGAAAGACATCTTTTCCAGACACTTATTTTGGCCCCAGTGTTATAAAGAAATCGAAGACTACGTTCGAAGCTGTGACAGATGTCAACGCGTTGGAAAACCTTTTGACAAAAAGAAGGCTCCTATGAAGGTAGTTCCAGTGATTCAAGAAGTCTTTTCCAAGATAAATGTCGATGCTTGTGGACCTTTTCCAGCCACTCCAAGTGGAAAAAGATATCTGATGACTGCGATGTGCCTATCATCTAAATATCCTGATGCCGTCCCAGTAGAAGATATAACATCCGTGACTGTTGTTGATGCCTTATTGCAAATCTTTAGTAGGATGGGATTTCCAAAGGTTTTGCAGTCAGATCAAGGAAGTTATTTTACCAGCGCACTAAGTACAACTTTTCTCGAGAAATTCGGAATAAAAGTAGTTCACAGCGCTGTCTATTATCCACAAAGTAATGCAATTGAAAGATTTCATCGAACAGTTAAAAGAGTCTTAAAGGTGTTGTGCTTGGAGTCTGGGAGTGATTGGGAGCAAGCAATATATCCAGCTTAGTTTGCCCTAAGAACTGTTACCCATGAAAGCACTGGATTTACTCCTGCTGAACTGGTGCATGGCAAGAATCTTCGAACGCCTCTCACTCTGCTGTATGAAAAATGGTTGGACTTGGAAGAAACGGAAGGTGAGCCAGTGACTGAATATGTTTTTTCTTTGATTAACCGAATGAAGCGATGTCAAGGACTAGCAATCTCAAAGATGGAAGAATGCCAGCAAAAGAATAAGACTTGGTACGACAAGAGGGCTGTAAAAAGAGAATTTCGAATAGGAGACCTAGTACTGATTTTTGCTACATTTAAAAGCAACAAGTTAAGCCCACATTGGACAGGTCCTGGAACAATCCTAAGAAAACTCTCTGAAACAATTACGTTGTGCAGTTGCCTGGTGAGAAAGCACCTTCAAAGGTTTACCATGTCAATATGCTGAAGCCATACTATAAACGACCAAAAGAAGTGAATTATTTGATAAGTGATCTAGAAGGAGAAAATGACGAGGAACAAATGGAAATACCTTGTGTGGAATCTAACCCAAATATATTGGACCTTGAAGAGATGTTTCAAGATTACGGCGAAAGTTCAAATATGAATGAGGACCAAATCGCTCAAATGAAGAAGCTAGTTTGGAAATATATAAAGTGTTTTTCAAACGTCCCAGGAAAAACCGAACTCGTCATACATGACATTGAACTTAGCGAAGAACTGTCCATTCTTTCAAAGCCTTGTCGAACATCGCCAAGACAAAATGCAATTCTGAAAACCGAAATACAGAAGATGCTGGATCTGAAAATCATAGAAATTGGTTTTTCAGATTGTACTTCGCCAATGATTCTAGTAGAAGCTCCTTGTTAGGATCCGAGACCTTGCATTGACTATAGACACTTGAACAAGATCACAAAAACAAAGTTCTTTCCCCTTCCAAATAAAGAAGAAAGAATTGAAATAGTGTCTTCTGCTCAGTACATAACAGTTCTAGATTTGTCTAAAGGTTATTGGCAAATCCCCCTCACTGAGCGAGCCCAAAGACTGGCAGCATTTGTGACTAACTTTGGCACCTATAAACCCTTAAGGATGCCATTTGGTCTAAAGAATGCTCCTTACGAATTTAGTAATATGGTATATCAACTTCTAGATGGATGCGAAGAGTACGCAGTTCCCTATCTCGATGACATAGCGATTTTTTCGAACAGTTTCGCTGAACATCTAAAACAAGTCGATATAGTTCTAAAAAGAATAGAGAAAGCTGGACTAACCATCAAGCCTTAAAAATGTAAATTTGCTCAAGCGCGAGTACAGTATCTTGGACATATTGTTGGACAAGGTCTTAGGAAGCCATCCGAACTAAAAATTGAGGAGATCAAGAACTTTAGCCCACCTAAAAGTAAAACTGAAGTTCGTGCCTTTTTAGGGTTAGCCGGTTACTATAGCCGATACATTCCAATGTTTTCGTCGATGGCTGCCCCTTTAACTGATTCTTTAAAAGGGAAAGCTAGAAAAGGACCCATTACGTGGACTAAAGAATGTGAGGAAGCATTTGACAAGCTAAAGAACTGTCTTTGCAACTATCCTGTGCTGTACTCACCAGACTACCAAAACCATTCATAGTTGAAACTGATGCGTCAGATCAAGGAATGGGAGTAGTTCTGTCCCAGTTGGCAGGCAATGAAACTGAAGAACACCCTATTATATACCTAAGCAAGAAATCTACCAGAGTTGAAAAACGATACAGTGTCAGTGAGAAAGAGTGTGCCGTCATCATCTTTGCAGTTTCGAAACTTAAGTGTTATCTCGATGGAAATTTCTATCAAATTGTGACTGATCATAATCCTTTAGTGTGGCTTAATACTCATGCCAGTTCTAACGCACGTTTAATGCGATGGTCACTAATATTGCAACCTTTTAATTTTGAAGTTACTCATCGTAAGTGAAAACTGCACCAAAATGCAGATGGATTGAGCCGGATCCACACTCTCTAAAAAAAATTGTATGTATGTGCCCAATTTAATGCTATTTACATATATTTCTTTTCATACTTACATTTATTTCTTTTCATATGATAATTTAAATTTCGTTTTTTCGACACTGGGGATTGATAATTTTTGTTTGGCACTTGCCTAGGTTCCCGGAACAGTTATATAACTCTTGTATGAACACTAATCATAAACTTTCTCATTCTTCGAAAGTTTCTCCAGGGGAGGAGGAGTCCTGTAACGTACCTGATCCGTGACCCTCTGCCGGCCACTTTAGAAGTTTTCCCCGCCGAAACAGAACGATTTTCGAACTGATGGAGATAACACGGACTTAGAGATGACTTAGAGATGCTTATGTCCGAAAACGGACTGATAAATAAGAAACGAACCTTTTGTATGTTAAAAGTTAAATGAATGCTTTAAAAATTAATAAGCTGAATTAAACGATTTTAAAATGTGTTTTTAAATAAATAGTGGAACATTGAATCTTCTTTTGTTCGCATCTTGTAATTCGTTACAGTATGCACCTCTGTGATCTCGCTGCTAAATTAGAAATTGATGTCAACTCTATTATTTCCCACGAGTTCCCGGTCTGCAATAATAATAAGTTTCAGCTTCACTCTCAGAGCTTTCCTTTTCAGTCAAAGAACATCCCCGAGTCTGTTATTATTAATTCCTAAATAGACTATAAGAATCAGCTTGATAAATTTTCTGTTCTTATCTCAACCGATGCATCAAAAACCAATAAGGCATGCAAGATAGCTGCCATCAATCTTAACCCCAATTCTACTGCCTCTGGAAGCGTGTCATACATCAATAGCGTATTTACAGGAGAAATTTTAGTTATTCTTTTGGCTGTTATTACCTTCGTTACGTCAAATAAACCACATGTTATCTTTTCTGATAGTCTTTCTACCATTTCTGCGTTACAGTCAATAAATAATAAATCCAAAAGTGCCATTATTATTCTCTTCAATTCAACTTGATCATCTCTAAAGCCGACATTTATAAAAGTTTAACCTTGGTTTGGACCCCTGGTCACAGAGGAATTTCTGCTAATGAAAGGGCAGATCTGGCTGCCAAATTGGCGCCAGACAAAACTATTCTCAATCTAGTGCAAAAGGAAGACATTTTCCGTTTCTTGAAGCGTATTCACGATAAAGAGAGAATCCAATGGTGGCTTGATAGTAGCCACTAAAGTATTTTTCTACTCCTCTTCCTTTAGTTATTTATCTTCCATCAAGCCTAAACATCGCCTTCTTCCACCAAACAGAAAATGCGACTTTAATAATGTTTGTATATCTATTAATAATGATTATTAAAGATTGAAGACATGAGCATTTTTTATTGTAACATGTTGATCAGCAGAAAGTAAACATTAAGAATTATGGTTGAGTTGAGCTGTAACACTGCTGCTTAGAATGACATGGGTTATAATATTAGTTTGGTTTAGTTACATCAGTATAGGATACATTACATGCCCTTTTTTTTTCTTTACTAACAGATTAAGAATTAATGCTTTAAATGTTAAGAAGTTCTATATCTAGTTGGCACAGTTACAGTTCTTCCACTACGAGTGGTAGAGGTTGAGGGTGCAGGAGGCGGTGCTGGAGGTACAACTTGAAGGGGTGCTGGAGGTACAACCTGGGCAGGAGGCGGTACTGGGAGTACATCCTCGTAGTAGTCTTCCACAGTCGAAGACACATCCTCGGCAACAACCTAGAAACCTAGAGGAACATATGTTCCTCCGTTATCGGCTTTCACTGTGTAGGTTCTAGGTTGAGGTCCTACTTTTATGACTTTGGCTCTCAGCCAAGGATCCTCTGGTTTCAGGCGGAACAACACAGGTTGCTGAAGATGTAGATCTGGCAGAGTCTTCTTGTCTCGGTCAGCATATTTCTTTTGGCGTCTCTGGTTCTCTTTAAGCTGGATTTTCTCCTTCTGTATGTCAAAATGAGGTTGAAGGGCCTTTGTGTGACATGGGATGAAGGATCTTAAGCACCTTCCCATGAGCAATTCTGCCGGTGATTTCAAGCCGTTGGATGGAGTGACACGGTAATCCAGCAGTACTGTATGTAGATCCTTTCCTTCTTCCATGGCCTTTCGCATTCCACACTTAAACGTCTGGATAGCCCTCTCAACTTGACCATTTGATCGATGGAAGTGAGGGGACGTCTTATTGTGTAGTATGTTCCAGCATTGCAGAAAATTAGAGAACCCGTCACCGTTGAAAGGAGGACCACCATCGCTAACAAACTCTTCAGGAATGCCATGACGTGTAAATGCAGATTTCATTGCATTTATGACCGCAGGTGTGGCAGTTCCATGCATATGTTGAACTTCTATGTACTTGGAAAAGTAGTCGATCAACAGAAGATATGTGGTTCCATTCAAAGTCAGAAAATCCCCTGCAACCACCTGCCATGGTCTTTGTGGCAGATCTCGTTCAACAAGAGGTTCTTGTGTGTTTGATCTTTGATGTTTTTGGCAGATGGAGATGGAGCATCTTTCAACATAGGCTTCAATGTCCTGGTTCATTGATGGCCAGTACACGTATTCACGAGCCTTTGTTTTGCAGGCGACTATTCCTCTATGAGTTGTGTGTAGATGCTCAAGCGTTTCCTTCTTTGCCTCTTCAGGGATTACTAGGTGGTTACCTCGGCATAGAACCCTTTCTTCTGACAGGTACAGCTCATCTCGGCAATGCCAAAAGGGTTTTGCCACGGGGTCTACTTTTGATCTCTCAGAAGGCTAGCCGGTCGTGACATACCTGGACACCACTTGCAGTACCCTGTCTTGCAAAGTCATCTCTGTGAGTTGTTTCCATCTTGGAGATGTTGCGATTGCTAGGACGCTGGCGTGCACTGAAGGCGGACTTTGACTCTCCTCGTCAAACACATATGGACAAGTTGCTCTGGAAAGTGTGTCTGCAACAATCAGTTGTTTACCTGGCACAAAGTGGAGTTTGACATCATATCTATTGAGTCTGAGAAGCATTCTTTGAAGTCTTGGCGAGATTTCTTCGTAGTTTCGCTTGCTGAGTCCTAGGCTTGTGGTCTGTTTGTACATCTATCGGTATTCCATAAGTAAAGTAGTGAAATTTCTCAAGTCCGAATGCAATGGCTAGGAGCCCTTTTTCTATCTGAGCGTACCTCTTCTGAGTATCCGTCAATGTTGCAGAGGCATATGCAACTGGTCTGTTTTCTTGAATGAGCACTGCACCAAGGCCATACTGGCTAGCATCAACAGAAAGGGGTACTGGCTTGGAGCTGTCAAAGAAACTCAGACAAGGAGCTTCGATGAGTGTTTTCTTGATATTATCAAAATCTCTTTGCATGTTGGCATCCCAGATGAAAGCACAGTCTTTTTTAAGAAGTTGACGGAGGGAATGTGTAAGATCAGATAGGTGGTTTGTAAACTTAGCTTGGTATATGATCATTCCTATAAATCTTTGTAGGGCTTCCTTGCAATCTGGTGTAGGGAACTCTTGTATACCTTGAACTTTCACAGGATCTGGTTTAATTCCTTCTTCAGAAATTCTGTGTCCAAGGTAGGTAATGGAAGATTTGGCGATTTGCATTTTAGATGGGTTGAATTTCAGGTTTTCTTTTCTTGCTATTGTCAAAGCTTTTCGAAGTAGATCACAATGTTCTTGCAAGTTTTTGCTGCTTAACGCAATGTCGTCAAAGTAAGGTTGAATCTGTGATTCAGCTTCAAATATTTCTTCCATTGCACGTTGAAATTCCTCGGGTGCATTGTTTAAGCCAAAGGGTAGAACCAGGAATCTGTACCGGCCCCATGGAGTTGAGAAGGTAGTGAGGTAAGAACTTGCGTCTTCAAGGGGCAGTTGCCAAAATCCTTTTTTGGCATCTAGAAGACTGAAGACAGTGCATCCTTGAAGATTGGTGAAAAGTCTCTCAGAAGCTGGTATAGGATAGTGGGGTCTTCGGATGGCTTCGTTGAGTGGTCTCGGATCAATACAAATCCTCAGCTTCTTTGGGCTATCCACAACAACCATGTTGCTTACCCATTCAGTAGGTTCTTCAACTCGTACAATAATTCCTTGCTCTTCCATATTTTCCAGTTCTTTCTTTACTCTGTCATGTAGTGCAAGTGGAATCTTTCTTGGTGCAGCTACATGTGGGATAGAGTCTGGTTTTAGGTTGATTTTGACAGTTCTGTTTAGTCGTCCCATTCCAGAAAACACGTCCTGGAATTCTTCCAACACTTGTTCCACTGTACAAGGCTGATCTGCTGGTGAGGTTTTATTCAACTGGCACAATCTTTGGATGAGACCCAAACTCTGAAAGGCTTGGAGTCCCAGGATTGGACTCGAGTTGAGGTCACAGACGACAAATTTCAATTTCTGCTGGATTTTTTCAGTTACACAGTTCAAAATACATGTCCCAATGATGGGGATTGGATTTTTGTTGTAATCCAATACTGGAACATTGCACTATTGGAGTTGGGGAATGGGGATGGACATTTAGTCGTCTAAATATGTTGTTTGGCAGGACGTTGACCTGTGCACCTGTGTCAAGCTTGAAGTTGACACTTGTTTTGTTGACAACGACTTCTTGTGTCCATTCCTTGTGACCTGGGCTGCTGACACTGTTCACTATTAGTTCGCAAAGGAACATGTTTTCGGTTGGTTCAATAGAATGTACCTTGTTGTTATTTCTTCGCTTGTTGTTGAATTGTCCTTTAGACTGCTTACCTTCTTTTGATCTGCATTGGTCGGCCCAGTGGTTCTTCTTGCCACAATTTTTGCAGGTAGTTCCAAACGCTGGACATTTCCTGGGTTCATGCTGGCGACCGCAGTTTCTACAGGATGGAGAATGATTTTTCTTTGAGTATGGCTCCTGTTTGGACTGGAAGACAGCGTTGACTTCTGGTCGATCATTCATCGCGGCAGCTTGTGATCTTGACTGCTCCGCTGTCCGACACACTGATCACATCATCCAGAGACTTGGAGTTCTTGCTGGTTTCTCGTAGCAGCCTTTCTTGGAGAGGCTTGTCGTTAAGACCTTGAACGATCTTGTCCCGAAGCATACGATCGGGGTCTGCATATTTACAGTCGGTGACTGCAAGTTTTAGCCTTGCTAAAAATTCTTGAAATTTTTCATTCGGTTTTTGTTTGATTTCCAGGAACACAAATGAGGCGAAAATTTCATGCTGTAGCTCGCTATACTGGTCGTCTAATGCCTTTAAGATCTGCTCCAATGTTATCTCTGTGGCTGGGGCTATGGGATTCATGGTCATCGTTCCGTAGATGCTTTTGAGCTCCGGCCCACAGACGTGGCGAAATATCGCGCATTTCTTGGCTTCAGATAGTTCGGCGTTTCCTGATGCTTCCATAAAGTTCTGGAAATCCTGCTTCCAGAATCTCCAAGATTCCGCAGGGTTGCTGCCAGCGACGAAAGAAGGCATATCCAAATTGCTCGCCATTTTTTATATTTTCGTTGATTTTCTTCGAAAATAGTAGTTTTATAGGCTGAATATGGTTCGGATCAGCTATTCTGACACCATTTAATAATGTTTGTATATCTATTAATAATGATTATTAAAGATTGAAGACATGAGCATTTTTTATTGTAACATGTTGATCAGCAGAAAGTAAACATTAACAATTATGGTTGAGTTGAGCTGTAACACTGCTGCTTAGAATGACATGGGTTATAATATTAGTTTGGTTTAGTTACATCAGTATAGGATACATTACAGCGACGTAATTCTCTCTCGTTTTAGAACCAGATCTTTCCCTGCAAACTTTAAATTACACCAAATTGATCCCAGCATATTTCCTCTTTGCCCTCTCTGCAAAGTCCCTAATACAAGTGATCATATTTTCCTGTCTTGCGATCGTTTTAACGCCTTTCGTGATCAACTCAGGGGAAAATAGGCATAGTGCCTCTTTATTTCAATTATATTTTCGATTTATCGGACGATAGTGCGTCTAAAGTCTATGCGACTATCAACCGGCGAGCAATATCTCAACTTATTTTCAATTTCAAAATGTGTTTTCGTAAATAAAGAAGTCCGTTGTTTTTAAAAGAGTTTTCAATTATTTTTGAGGAGATTATATTTAGAGTGGCCCTCCATGGGGGACAGACCATAAGGATGATTTGTCTATATTTATTAAAATACTAGCAAATTTATACCCGTTCTTCGCACGGAATAAAAAAAATATCAAATAGATTCCAAATATGTGTACCATATACCCTGTTATAGGATCATAAACTTATTATTGTTTACGCTCGTTATAAATTATAAAATCCCGTTTCATTACCTTAAAATTCCAAAATGAAAAATACTCTATAAAATGCACTCATAAATGTCATCACAATTCCCTCATAAATACATAAAACCTTTGAGCTCATTTGGCGCGTTTTGGGAATTAATTTGGCGAGAAAATAGATATAGCTACCCACACCCATTATACAGCTCTAACACAATGACATTCGAACAACCGACCAGCTTATAAATTATTTATAAAAGAAATTGCCTATTTGGCGAATTGTAGTTAATAATTTGGCGAGTTTGGCAACGTATTTGGCGAAAAAATAAAGACATAAAACACTAATAGCTCTAGTGCAATGGCCTTTATTAACCATCATAGTTCAGTAATAGCTTAACTATACATTTATTGCTTAAATAATGCATACATGCAGTCAACAGAAAAATCAATTAAAAAAATCATCAAATAAACCCACAATAAAATCCGGGAATGAAGACTGGCGGAATTACGTCACTTGAAACATGTCAATTATTTTTCAAATAATGAATTTAGTTTCTCAAAGTAATGGCAAAAGAATAAAATAAACATTTTGAATTTTAAATGTTTTCGTTAAAAGTTTTATTTAATTTTTTCAGCCGATGGCATCAGGAAAGAGAAAAAATGATCGGATTTGAGCGAAAGTGGTGTATTTTTTCAGAAAATTCGAATTTTCTCTAAAAATGGAACAAATATGAAAAAACTAAGCCTCAGGTGCACACCTTGGTATTAAAGGGAATCTATCTTAAAAATTTCGAATTTCTGAGGGCAGTATAAGTAGGTCTTTTACGATCCGAAGACAAACGGACACACACAGACAGACTTTCTTTTATTATTATAGATAAGGTCATGAAAAATATTTATCGAAATTATTTTAATTCATCCCATTAAATAACATTTAGTAATTTGATTTCAATTATTGAGTTTTTCAGAGGTGGGAAAAAAATATTTTTCTCAGGATGCTAAATACCAGTTTTTACCAAGGTATTTATCGGGGGTAGTAAAAACCATGCCTGCCAACCCTGTTTATATCTTTGTAATATGCCTATTAACTTTGTTATTTTATTCATTCACACATCAATTTAGTATTGCAGTTTATCTAGATGAACGTTAGAGGTTTTGACACCAAAATTAGAGGTATGGGCATATTACACCTTGTTCTATTGTCCGCAGGGTAAAAGCAAGTTAAAAATATATCACCCCAACTTAATCTAGCTCTCCTCTATAAACATAATGCATGGCATACAAATTCAAACATACACATAAATATGTTTATCAGTGTTCATACTCATTTTTAATATTTAAATTCAGGGTGTAACAAACACAGAAAAAAAAAGACTTGGAAATTAGCATTATTGGCAGAGAGTAAAATGTCAATCACCAAATTTCAAAACTTGAAACATCAATTTAATTTTGACAATAAAGCATGAAATTAAAAAAAAAACTTCTAAAATGTATGCAAATAGAAAAAATTAATTCAGAACCCATATCCTAAAAGCACCACTCAATGAAAGCCCAAAATTGGGTCAATCATCAAACAGTAGCCATTGGGATGAATCTGCGGGGGCCTGGTTATAGCCCGCTAAGTAAGGAATGAAGTTGCATTACAAAATTACTCCATCTCAGTTGAGGAAAGAATATCTACTTTATTGGAGGGTTTAAATAATATTAGATTACATCCTTTTAGCGTAGACAAGACAATTTCTAGATAGTAGAGGCCAGCGCGCAAGCATGGTCTGAGAGCGGCAGGTCCTGGTAGGAGCGCGAAGAGAATGAATGTCCGAAGGAAAGTTCGAAAGTTACTGAATATAGGAAATTTCCACAGGGCGTGTTCGTGACGTACAGGTGAACCCCATTTTCAATTGGTTGGATCTTTTTCTTTAGCCCAGCCCAGTCGTTGAATCTTGTTGTAAATAATTGTTATTTTCAAAATGGCTGGCGTCTCGTTCAACCACGTTATTTACTTTTCATTTCAAATTTTTTTTTGATTACTTTAATGGAGAATTTAGAAAATTAAATAGTTGTTTTTTTAAGAAATATCAGCGGAAAGAAGCAGATACCAAATTAAGTAAGTAAAAATATCTAAATTAACATCGGTACCATCGGTAGACAAATTGGTCTTAGTTTGGTCTTAACCAGTGGTCTTAGTTTTTGGATTTTCCTAGTTATTAGTTGAACGATTGATTTTGTTTTGTACTATTGTAGTGTATTGATAACTTGTTAATTTTACAAACAATCGGTGGTAAAAGTTGCGTTAAATTTCCAAATTTTAACGAGAGGAACAGGTAAGTAGGTTTTTCCATTATGCTTTAATAGATTTTTAAAAATTTGATTCATGTAAAGTTTGTATTTTAAAACTTTCTGTTTAATAGTTAGTATTTCAAAATACTCATCTCTAGAGTTAAAATGCAGCTTGGAGAGATCCTTGTGTCAAGGGACATTTTGATGACTTCAAAAACTATATTTAATTTCGATAACTAAATGGCACACTAATCCAAGAAGAGTGGAGAGTATTAAAAAAAATATCGAACTAATTACAGAGCAAGAAGCACTATTGAAAAGTTATACAGTTATTGAGATGTCGCCAAGCAATTAAGTTGCCTGATCATTGTCCATGAATTCGCATTTGAAGTATAACTATGATATAAAGGCTGGTCTGTTCAGTGCCCTTTTTATACTAATTGAGTTATATGAAGTGGAATGCTTACCATATTTTAGCAATTTCTTTGCTGGGCAAACTAATGCAAGTCGCCATATCAAGACTATTATGAATGTCAAAACCTTCCCGGATGTGACACTGCAGCTTCCATTCATTCAGCAACTGTGTTTTGGGTTACGATTAATATAGTAGTAAAAGGCCAACTTAGTATAGCTGCCAAGCTTGGAAAGCCATTGGACCAGGAAGATGCTAAATGTTCTACATTATTTATTCAATTTAAATACCTTTAATTTGTCTTGTTTTGTCAAAACTTGTTTTTAACTGCGTTACCCACAGAATTTCCCACTTTGGTTCACATGTTCCCCTAAATATAGTGTTTTAATCCTATGTCTTTTTTTTTTCAGGCAGAGCTGTCGACAATGCACCACATTTCCTAAACTAAATGACATTTGATTTTGGACTGCTTATTGTTAGCATTAATTATCAAATATTTTTTGGTAAAATATTGCTGTAGCTGCAGGTGACGGTTAGTTTGTCACACTCCCAAGCTTTTGGCTCGGGTTTGAACATGAGTTGGTGGCTGGTGTTGGATTCATCTGGGCTGCTGGCAAAGGGCATCTTAATTTTGAACTGCAGCCAAGTGACGAGGCTGGCCTTTTTTTTTCATTGTAAATTTATTGCCAATGAGTAGTGAGTGTAAAAACATTCAAGAAAATTTACTTGTGTCTTTCAAGTAAAATAGTCAAGTGAAGTCTTGTTTCATGTGTATTTATGTAAATGTTTACCTGTTTCGGACGTTAATAGAAATTAGCTGGAATAATTTCACATCCTGTACATACATTAGTTTAATGATATTCAATGTCATAAATTACCATATGTTATTGTAAAGAATATCTGAATAAAATTATTTCATTGTAGATTCTTGTTAACTTTTTTCTTATGCTTTATCTTTCTAATATACAGGGTGATTCAAAAGTAATGATACATAGTTGATGCTATGTAGTATTAAATGGGTGAAATTTTTTGTATCACCCTGAATAATTTTATAAATTAACAAATACACTACTGTTTTATTGTGAACATGTATTGGAATCTCTTCAAAGAATTGTTTTTAAAATAAGACAATATTTGGCTTAAGTATCATTAAGTTAAGAATAATATTAAATATTTGATATAGAATTATAAGGCCTCCCTTCCAATGATGTTTATAATCAAACCTGTAGTCATTTATAATTTCATTTGAGATCTAGACATTTATTAGTTTAGTGAAGGGGCTATCATTTGTGAAACACAATTTACATCAAGAAGAGATATTTAAATTATTAACATTTTGTGTAAAATCTCACCAGCTCTAGTGCGAATTTAATTCATCATTCTCTGGCCGTTCAGTGTAATCAAAGGCAGAACAAATATTCGTAACCCTTGTGAAGTAGTTTGATCCAAGTAGTCTAGTTGGTCTTCAAACCTGTTAGTCCAGGCATAGAATTGAATAGTTTGTGTATGGGTATCCTATAAAAGATATGCAGCTAAGAAAATGACTGTTGATTTTAATTGTTTAAATGGCTTGTGCATGGTAAAGCATAAGTGTTATGACACCGAGTACGATATTGGTCTAGGTTACATTCGGTACACCCTCAGGTACCCGTGATTCAAAATTATGCCAATGCTTTTTTTAAAAAATGCGGACAAATAACCGTCAACACTAAAAATGACTTCGATCATTGTTTTGAATAGTAAGGAAATATACTGATGGGTAATTCAGTGCAAAAGTTATCCATTTATGTCTATATAGATGTATTTTAATATGCTGTATATTTTTCAAGATTTTTTTAAAATATGAGTTGATGCCCTTTTAGATGTCTCAACTAGTTGAAATTTTATAGGTAATATGGTGGTAACTTAGATTAACTTGTAGAAAATAGGTGCAAAGGATTAATTTTGTTGAAAATATCAAATTCTTTAAGAATAAGAGGGTTATACCCTTCAATTTAAAACCGGTTAGAAATATTAATTAATGATAGTTATTCTTTTGTTTCAAAATTCATTGTAGTTATGATCATTGACATCAATGTAAAATATGAACTTGAGATAATAAGCTTCAAAGACAGTTTTGGCACAATTTGTGAAGAATTTCCAAGTCAAATAATTGACATAATTGTTTTTGTACAAGAAATGATTTTCACATATAATCTAAGCACCCATACAAAACAGAAGTTATCCATTCATAAACCATAGATTTATATAGAGTAGGTAGGTGGGTTCTGTGTGCTAAGGCCTACAAGAGCCGTAATAAATAGTAATTGACGAATGCTTTTAACGATTTTATCGTTCTTACCTATTTGGGGGCAATAATTATCCCACGAACCCCAACTTCGAATCGCCCCTGATCCAGAAAGTGCATAAGCTACTCCCTAAGTCGAAAATCATACTTAACCTCTGATCGAAAAAAAGACAAGTTTTTGAATAAATCAAGGAGCGAAAAAAATTGGGCAGTTAAATGTCTTTTAACAGGTTTAGAATTAAAACTATTACATGTAAGGTGTAAGGAGGGATATCACATTAGTGTAGTATTCTCTTTCCAGGGCCTTTCTAGGAAATCTCAGACTAGGCACAACCTATTTTGGGGCCCCTTTACGGAAAATTTTGTGTATGATTTCCAGTAAATGATGCTATATGACCTATGTATCAAATTTTTGCTACAATTTTATAGGCTTCCTCATAAACATCGATCAAAACAATCACGTTAGGTCAATTTCTTAGTCAAAATGTAGCAAAAAACAAAGGTGGAGTACCAGAATTTTTTTTTTTAGTTTACTGATATTTTGGGGATTTACAGCATTTAGCATAATAGAAACTGAAATTTAGGGGCCCTAGGCCCGGGCCTTATGGAAGAACAGGCCCTGTCTCTTTCTAATTTTCAAAATCTTCAAAACCTAATCTTCAAATTTAAAAATCACCCTTTAAATATTTTAAAATATATGTGTTTTACAGGCTGTAATTTACTATGAATATGCTACATTTCATAATGGGATGACAATGGAACCACATAGAAAAAATAATTTTGTAAAAAAAATTAGCTATAAAAGTTAAGCTTGTAGTTAATCGAAGATTAGAAAAATAATTTCGATGAAAGTGCCATAGTTTTGTAATGCTAGTTTGAAAGAAAATTGTAGGAGTTTCACTTTATTAAGAAACTTTAAATATTTGGAAAAATTTATAAATTTTTGAAGATTTTTTTATTATATCGTAAAGTATTTTGATGAAACTCTTTAGTGAAGTGCATAAAACACAAATTGTTTTTCAGAAACAACTACATAGGTCCAGAAAACGTATCTAAAAAAATATTATTAAGAAGTTTTAAATAATCCTTTTTTAATACTTTTAAGACTATATATTACATTAATCTATATCGCTGAAAAGAAAGTTATTTATTCAATACATTGTACTAGGTATAGTTTTTTTTTTAATCAGAATAGTGGACTTTTGAAAATTACTGTCGCCTTCATGATCGCCTAGTACAGTAACTTAATTCCCAAAGCGATATTTTTCTTTATGTCGACGAACAGTCTCGTCCCGAACCTTGTGTTAATTTATCTTATAAATAGTATGTATAAAACCAAAAGTTCAACATATTTTTTTCAGTTTCCTTTCATCTTGAATTTTTTTGATAAATTACAAAATATTTGCTTATAATCTAGTTTTTTTTTATTATTTTACCAACCCAAGTGCTTAAAAAGATTTGATAACAAGTTACATTCAAATGATGTTATTTATTTTAAATTTTATTTTCGGTAACTGAAAAAACAATTAATAACGAGTAATTACTATTAATTTCAAAAAAACATTTTAATAAACTTCTACTCCGAAAGAAACAATTCAACTCGGCTTTCGAAAAAGCAAAACATATGAATGGGCGGGCGTAGGAGAAATGAACGAACCAATTGAAAATGGGGTTCACCTATACGTCACGACCACGCCCTGTGGAAATTTCCTGTATTCAAGATCAGGGAGGAGAGAGGGGTACGGAGAGGCCCCGTAATATTAACGAATTGAAGTATTGCCGTCAGAAATTTCCGAGTTCTGCGCATAACAAAACCCAGTGCATTGTGGGATACATCTCTTATAGAAAAACTGTCTGCTCTCTGTGCAGGTGTTCAGTCTGGTGTACTAGTTAGATGGAGAAAAAGTAAGATGAAGTTTCATTTTCAATGTTTTATACTTTTATAAACAAATATTTTGCATAAATATGTTGATTAAAGATAGACATGTCCTTCCTATTATAATATGCATGACCTATTATGATTGCAGTTTCTTACATTCAATTGTGCATTGTGGTTCAATTGTGCATTGTGTGTGATTTCAATAACGTTTGGTTTTAGGTTGTATATTTTTGGTTTATAGGTAAAATATATTTCCAAAATGTCCTGTGTAGCCTTTGGATGTTACAATAAATCTTCGAAGAATATTGCTGGTATTACGTTTCACAGGTAAATACACTTTTATTAAAATTAAACTTAGCTTTTGCATCACGTCCAAGCATTTATAAGTCTGTCATAGTAAATCCTTCTGTTTTGTGATTGTTGATTAAAGGAAGTCTATTATAATATGTTTGTAAAACTGATACTTATTTTTTAAAAATTAAGCTACGTCTTTTTGTAGCTATGTAGTTGCAGTATTGGCATGATTGTAGTTTTATACATTCAAGTGTGCATTGTGGTTTGATTTTTGGGTAATTCCATGTTAAATCAAATCATAAAATAATATTTTGGGCCTTGACCTCTTGAATTTCAATAACGTTTGGTTTTAGGTTGTATATTTTGGGTTTCGGTATATTATTTTGTATATATTTCTTATATATTTATATATTACTTTGGTTTTAGTTTATAGGTATTTAATCTATTTCCAAAATGTCCTGTGTAGCCTTTGGATGTTACAATAAATCTTCGAAGAAAATTGCTGGTATTTCATACTACAGGTAAAAACATCTTTTATTAAAATTAAACTTAGCTTTTGCATCACGTGCAAGCATTTATAAGTCTGTCATAATAAATCTTTCTGTTTTGTGATTGTTGATTAAAGGAAGTCTATTATAATATGTTTGTAAAACTGATACTTATTTTTTAAAAATTAAGCTACGTCTTTTTGTAGCTATGTAGTTGCAGAATTAGCATGATTGTAGTTTTATACATTCAAGTGTGCATTGTGGTTTAATTTTTGGGTAATTCCATGTTAAATCAAATCATAAAAAAATTTGGGGCCTTGACCTCTTGGATTTCAATAACATTTGGTTTTAGGTTGTATATTTTGGGTTTTAGTATATTATTTTGTATATATTTCTTATATACATATATTGTTTTGGTTTATAGGTAAAATCTATTTTCAAAATGTCCTGTGTAGCCTTTGGATGTTACAATAAATCTTCGAAGAAAATTGCTGGTATTTCATACTACAGGTAAAAACGTCTTTTAGTAAAATTAAACTTAGCTTTTGCTACATGTGCAAGCATTTAGAAGTCTGTCATAATAAATACTTCTGTTTTGTGATTGTTGATTAAAGGAAGACATGCCCTATATAACATATTTCTAAAACTGATACTAATTTTTGGCATGTATAATATAATAAGTTTTTCATTGCATTTTGAGAGACAAGCAAAAAAAAAACCGCACAATCACGGTTTTTAGGTAAGGGTCACCAAAGATTACAGAATAATTGGTGCGGCTACACGCAAAACATTGACCATCAATACAGAAATATAGCTGGCAACACTTTCAAGAAATTTGCAATATTGATGGCAACTTGGATATTTTGATGAAACATTGTTCGGCAATCATTGCAGGAAAGAGTTGACCATGTGTAATTGGGCCTATATGACCACATTGCAATATTATTTAATTATATAGTTTTCTAAATCCATATTTTGCTACTAGATCGTACCGGAACTTGATTATGGATTTATTGCATGGTTTAGTTTATTTAATTCATTTAAGTTAGGCATTTTTCATTTTGAGTTACGTATTTTAATTACATTTTAATCGCTAAATGTAAAAAAAGGTACTACTTTCACTAAAATGTTAAAATAAGAAGCATAGTAGAAGATTCGCCAATGGACTTGGCCCCTGTTTACATATAGCAATTCATTTGTTGTTAAAAATTATGAACAGCTAAATAGAGTTTTTTTTTCTGTTTTCTAAAAGTTTTCTTGTTACCAAATTTTAGGTTTCCAAAAGAGGAAATTTTAAGAAAAGAATGGGTAAAAGCTGTCAAAAGGGACAATTGGAATCCTTCAAAACACAGTGTACTTTGTTCAGAGCATTTTGAAGAATCGGATTTTGATAAATGTTCTACATTACGTGTTTATTTAATATAAACAGAAGTCTGCAAATGTTAATTTCTGTTTCATTAAAAACACTTTTTCAATGTGACTCAGTTCCTATTTTACTTTTTTATTTTTTTGTTTATGTATAATCCAAGAAGGTAGAGCAAGTGATTTTAGATGGATTTTTTAATAACTAAATGGTTATTTTATAACACATATTTAAGTTCATTTGAAAGTTAGAGCTTATTCGTTTTCTAAATTAATTTTTAAAAACTATTGTGAAATTTAGGTGTTGCATGTTCGAATATACAGTCCTTGAAAATCTAGAAATATATCCTTGAATGCTTCATTTCGTTAATATTATAAGGCATACTTTGCAATTAAGACAAAACATTTTATTTTACAGTTGTGTTTGAGCAAAACCCACACATCAATGAATATATATGTAATAAATGGATTGTAATTAATTTTAATGGATAATTATTATATTTTAATTAATTTAAATGGATAATTAATTAGCTCCCATTAATTAAAATGGTTGAAAATAGGTCTTGGCTCCTCCAAAAACCAATTTATGGATCCGCCAATTATTAAACCAAGACGATCTTTCACACTCCATGCTTTCACCTCATTCGTCTGCATTACCGATCTTGAAAACCGAAACTCATTATGCATCCCAAGATGCAATGCGGCGTTGGCTTCTTTTGTGCGCTACTGCGCAGGTACTGGGCCTCTCCATACCCCTCTCTCCTCCCTGTTCAAGATCGTTCGGAAAGTTCACTCGTGAGAGTTCGTCTCCGGGGCGGAGTTGTTCGCCTCCTGCTTCCCATTGGAAGAGTTTCTTCAGTGGGTTCAACCGTCGGTGTCTAGTTGTGGACGACGCCGCCGCACACTCCTCCCCCAGTGTCATCCATGACACGTCACTATATCAGTCTGCATATCGCAAGATGCTTGGGGAAGTGTACTCGGCGACCCGATCTTGTTGCTCTCGTTGCTGGCACCGACGATGACTGCTCCTCCGTCTGCAGTGTTGGTCTGGTCGACGTCTTGGCTGGAACTCCAGGCGTCGCTGATTCCGGGATGGTCGGCTTGGCTGGAACTCCCGGCATCATTGATTCCTGGATGGTGTCATCTCTCTGCGCCAGGAATGCCGGCTTGACGCGGTCAAGGGACACCGTGTGGTTGTCTTTCTTCACCTTAATTTCTAAGGTTTTCTCTGTCCTTTTCAGGATCTTGTAGGGGCCTTCGTACACCGACTGCAGTGGTCCCTTCACGGCGTCTCTCCTCAGGAAGATGTGAGTGCAGTCCTTCAAGCTGGGGTGTACGAAGGTGGATCTTCTCCCATGTGGTTTGGTCGGGACAGGCCGGATCTCGTTGAAGTGGTCCTTCAGGTCTTCTACCATCTCTTTGGCGTTGGCTTCGCGGGGTGAGGCTTCGAAAAATTCCCCAGGGAGCCGGAGGGTCCTGCCATAGACGAGCTCTGATGTTGAAGCTTGCAGGTCTTCCCTCAAAGCTGTCCTGAATCCAAGGAGGATAGTCGGCAGTGCTGAAGTCCATCTCGGGGTGTTATACGCCTTGATGGCTGCCTTCAGTGGTCTGTGCATTTGCTCCACCATCCCGTTGGCTTGGGGATGATATGGTGACGACAGGATCCTCTGTATTCCCAGCAGACGTGCTAGGCTCTGGAACAGATTGCTCTCGAATTGTCTCCCTTGTTCGGTTGTGACCCGGGACGGCACGCCAAAACGGGAAATCCAAGTCCTGTAAAATGCAATCGCAGTAGTTTCCGCTGTGATGTCCTCAATGGGCACAGCTTCTGGCCAGCGGGTGAACCTGTCCACCATGGTTAGACAGTATGACTTGCCCTCAGATGTTGGCAATGGGCCTACGAGATCCAGGTGGACATGATCAAATCTATCCGCCTGGCCAGGGAACTTGCCCAATGGGGTTCGAGTGTGTTTGGACACCTTATTTTTTTGGCAATCAATGCACGATCGTGCCCAATTATTGCAATCTTTGTTAATTGATGGCCAAACAAATCTCGAACGTACTAATTTTGAAGTTGTTTTAATCCCTGGGTGAGAAAGTTTATGCAAAGATTCAAAAACTAAGTTTCGAAATTTTTCTGGAATATAAGGTCTGACATTTCCAGTTGAAATATCGCACACCAGTGGAAGTTCCTGGTAAATTTACTCTTTTAAGTTCTAGTCCCTGTTTTGGTTCATTTACTAATATTTGCAACTCTCTATCCGTTTCCTGAACTCTGGCAATTTCGTTATAGTCAATCGGTGAAGGCATTGCAATAGCGGAAATTCGAGACAGTGCGTCAGCTACAATATTGTCCTTGCCACTTATGTGCAAAATTGACGTAGTAAACTGGGAAATGAAGTCAAGTTGACGACATTGCCTTGGCGAGGCCTTTTCTGGCTTTTGCTTAAACGCGTAGGTAAGGGGTTTGTGGTCTGTCCACAAATCGAATTCCCTTGCTTCCAACAAATACCTGAAATGTTTAATTGTGGCATATATTGCCAATAACTCGCGATCGTACGCACTGTATCGACATTCTGCGGGGGAAAGTTTTCGTGAGAAAAATGACAAAGGCTGAAGTCCCTCGTCTACAATTTGAAAAAGTGCTCCGCCAATGGCGTAATCAGAGGCATCTGTCTGTACGACTAATTTTGCATCCCTTTTGGGGTGGGCCAGAAGTGTGGCTTTTGCCATAAGTTTTTTGCAATTTTCAAATTGTTCTTCAGCGGACGTTGTCCACACGATGGGAGTTTTGTCATTTTTCTTTGCCCCTTTTAGGTAGGCATTTAACTCTGTTTGGGCATCTGCTGCTCCCGGCAAAAACCTCCTGAAAAAGTTTAGTAATCCTAAAAACCTCCTCAACTCCTTTACTGTTTTTGGTTTGGGGTAATTTAATATAGGTTCTACTTTCTCCGGTAATGGCACTGTGCCATCTTTTGTTATCCAATGCCCCAAAAAGGAAATTTCTTGTACCCAAAAACACATTTAGATGCATTTACAGTGAGTCCATATTGGCTGAGCTTTTCGCAAACCAATTTTATGTGCAACTTATGTTCAGCTTCATTATTACTGTAAATTAATATATCGTCCAAATAAACAAAACAAAAGTTTAAGTCTCCCAAAACCTCGTTCATAAACCGCTCGAAAGTTTGAGCAGCTCCACATAAACCAAAATTCAAGAACGGGAACTCAAACAATCTAAATGGTGTACAAACGGCAGTTTTTTGGATATGATCTGGATGGACTGGAATGTTAAAATAGGCTCTCACTAAATCAATCTTTGAGAAAATGGTCTTGCCATATAACGCATTTGAAAAGTCTTGAATGTGGGGAATGGGATATCTATCAGGCACCGTACAAGAGTTAAGTTTCCTGTAATCCCCCACTGGCCTTATCTCATTAGTTCCTTTTGGAACAACATGCAAAGGTGACGCCCATGGTGATTTTGATGGCCTACAAATGCCCTGTTTCATCATGAATTGAAATTCCTTTTTTACAGCATCGTACAACTTAGGATTTAATCTACGAGGGCTACAGTGTATTGGGGCGCCTTTTGTTTCTATATAGTGCACCGTTGCATGTTTTACCTGTTTGGGACCTTGTGACAGCTCCAGAATATCAGGGAATTCCGATAAAATTTTGTGATATTCCGAAGTTGTCGAAACCAATTTCACAGACGCAACATCATTTTGTGATCTAATGCCAAATCGGCTAAGTTTTGTACTTGAATCAATTAATTTTTTGTTCTGGAGATCAACCAGGAGACCGAAATGTTTTAAAAAATCAGCACCTATTATAGGTGTTGGAACAGAAGCGATGAGAAACTTCCATTGAAAGTCTCGTCTTAATCCGAGATTTAGCTGCAACGTTTTTGTTCCATATGTATATATTTTTGTTTCATTGGCAGCAAACAATTGTAATGCGTCTGGTTTAAGTTTAGTCGTGTTTTTTGGTGCTGGAATACAGCTTATATCACTCCCAGAATCAATGAGAAATTTTAGATTTGTTAGTCTATCTACAATGTGAAGGCGACAATTGTTTGTGGCTACCAAGCTCGTCGCGACCTGGCCCTCAGCAGCCGGTGTTAGTTTTCCGAGGCTGTGTTGTTTCGTCTAGAACCTTCGTAATTACAAGGCGAGTCGCACCTGTAAGCCCTATCGCCAAATCTGTGGTGGAAATAGCACTTTCCATCGTAGTTTTTCCGATTTCTACCACCCGAGCTACTTCGAAAGTTACGTCTAGGCGACGGGTGAAACGGGCGGCCTCGATTTCCCCTCTCCTGTGGCCCAGCCCTAGCCAACCGTTCGATCTGCTTGGTGAGCTCCGCCACCTCGCATCGGAGAGCACTTATCTCACCCTCGTATATTGTTTTGTTGCAATGCACCTCCTCGTATCGGTCGCTTTTAGGCAATATTGTCTGGCTCATAGCCAAAACAGCATGTCCTGAGCTTTCGCCTCGCAAATTTTATCGGCCATGTCAGCAAGTTTATCAACTTTTTCAGAGCTGACCGACAAAATGGATTGCACGTCCGTAGGCAATCTCTGCATCCACAGGGTTTTTAGAAAATTATCGTCGTGAAAGGTTTTTCCTGCCAAATCCCTCATTTTTCGTAACAAATGGGACGGTTTGTCGTCCCCTAGCTCCATCTCAGTTGAGGAAAGAATATCTACTTTATTGGAGGGTTTAAATAATATTAGATTACATCCTTTTAGCGTAGACAAGACAATTTCTAGATAGTAGAGGCCAGCGCGCAAGCATGGTCTGAGAGCGGCAGGTCCTGGTAGGAGCGCGAAGAGAATGAATGTCCGAAGGAAAGTTCACTCGTGAGAGTTCGTCTCCGGGGCGGAGTTGTTCGCCTCCTGCTTCCCATTGGAAGAGTTTCTTCAGTGGGTTCAACCGTCGGTGTCTAGTTGTGGACGACGCCGCCGCAAATCCTTTATTAGTAGTTCGTATATCATTTAGTTTAAACAGGATGCACCACAGGAAGGTAGATCTACTTCGCACCCCAACCTGAAATAAAAAAAAACAAAACTATCAGACAAATAAAAACCAATAGAACTATATTTACAATAAATATATACAATTAATGGGTATGATTTCAGGTCGTGAGTGGTTAAAAGCCTCAAACGACTATGTCACATGGGAACAGAACACCTCAAACTCCTTGAAACGTCTACAAACAATTTATTTAATGAATTAATGTTGACATTAGCAGCCGGGGGTAGGTAAGAGAAGGGTAATTAAAATATCGCAATATGGTGCTGAACAGTGTAGAAGACTGAGATTGGTTTGCATAAAATCGAATTTTACATAATATACAAATCAACGTTATTAAGGGTACATCCGTGCAAATGACATGTACATATAGCTATAGTAATAAATACAGAAATCAAAAGTACATTATAAAAGTTAACCAATTTTGTTGCACGTACGCACGTTTTGAAGGTTCCATGACTTTTCGTTAAAACCAAACATAGAAAACAAAACTTTAAACAACATTATTCATGAAAATAATATAAATATTTCAAACCTGACATAATCGAATATTGTAAACAAACTTCTCCTTCAGCAAATCTAAACCCTTCTTTTGCTCGTGAAACAAGTTTAAATCACGGGAAACCAAATCACCCAGCTTTCCATCATAAGATAATATTTCGGTTAGCCCGAAATTAATTAGAAGCAAAGCTTTCTTATTAATACTCTCCATAATCATTCAACTTAATAAAATAAACTTTCAAGCTGAAATAATATCTCGTGGAACTTTTCAAACAGTAATGGCGAACGAACACGAACAAACAAAAAACAACCTGAACCAGGCATGGCAAGTAGGATAGGATCACGCACGTGTTCGAGTAAGTAGTATAATATTGCGCGTGACGTCACATGAATATTGGCCATTGCGGACTAAAATATCCTACTTCAACACATAAGATACATGGCGGCGTACTAAATAAAATTTGTACGCAATCTAACATGTTTTTATTATCTAGCAAAATTGTAATAATAATTGTGCTAAATAATTGCAGTGTCTCCTTATCATTTTAATAAAATATTTAAAGTTATGTGTTCTTTGTTTGTAATGTACATATTCAAAAATGGTTTGATAAGAATATAAAAATAATGTAAAAGATTATAATAAAAAAGAAATATGTTGATAATCATGCATTTAAATTTTATTCTTGTATTCTTTTTAATCAATATTTTAAATAATAATCAATATTTTAAAAAGTAATTTCGCGACATATTTATTAAATATTTTGCATCATTTTAATTTATATTATTTATAACACTACATTTAATGTAAATGAAAATCGCTTATTAATATTGAGAAATATTATCTTTCGAAAAGTGATTTCCATAGAGGTAAGAAAGAGAATAGAGAGGTCCATGTATATGCGCAGTAGCGCACAAATGAAGCAGGCTAGAGCGGTGCATCTTGGGATACCTTGGTGCCAGTTTCGGTCACTATGTTATGCGCAGTAGGGTAACCATTTGAACTCCATAGACCCCTCTACCTCTCCTTCCTAACTCTATGGTGATTTCATAAAAATAAAGTAGGTAAAATTTGCTTCCTACTGCCTATACAGCTAAATACAGCTGTAAATAAAAAGGTTACCCCCCCCCCCTTAGGACCAGAAATTTAAAATGTGACCCCCACCCCCCAAAAAAAAATCCGTCAAACAGTTCCACAAACATTATACTTAAAACACAGTAGTTTTGTTTATGGTGAAATTTTATTCTTAATGAACAAACATTTTAATTTTGGAAGTTTTCATTCAAAATGTTAATATGATGTAAGTAAGTGAACTTTTTAAAGATTTTTTTGCGGAAATTATTTATGTTCTCAAAAGTTGGTAATTGTCGTTGAAAATAAGCAGATTTTTTTTACAACTGGGTTGACTGTCTTGCTGTAGGTTGAAAAGAGAATCTTCAAGTGTACTATTTGTCGATTTGATAAGTTAATATGATGCAGCTCATAGAAAATACGATACATAATTTAAAAAAGTTTTACTTAATGTATGTTGACATCTTAGCTTTTTGAGGGTTTAAAGGAGGAACTTTATATTTAGTTGCCGTTACCCGGCCAACTTGATCGGTGGGAAGTTGGTTACAAAAGTGCGTTGCCAAAACTGGATTCCAAAAAGGAAGTGAGAGGCAACAGTGACGGTTACAACACTTTCTTCTTTCATAAAAAAAAACATTAAAACATGAAGTATAAACACAAACAACACCATCACAAGAAAATCCTAAAAATGGACATAAGTAAATGGAAGTAAACAATTAAATGGAATGGACATTAAGTAATGGAAGTGAAACAATTAAAAATTAATTAACAGTTCAGGTACACTTTCTCCTTTTAAAAAAAAGTGAATAGTCCAGCCTTCTGGGGGGCTGCTTGGGTCGCGTTGACCTGCGAAGGGGAGGCACAGATACAGTTTGGGGTTGTGCTGAAACAGGTCCCTGAGGGGTCAGTACTGAGGGTCTTGCTCTGCTGCTAACTGGTGATGACGAACCATGTCCTGCTGGTCTTGCAGGAGTGTTCGGTGGGGATAATGTAGGCAGTTGTAGACCTGGAGCAGTACCACGTACTAGTCGGAAGGGATTACGCGTCGGCAATTCTGGGCGTTTCTTCCCTATGACCTGTTTGGGACGTCACATCTCGCCACGGATAAGCAGGGAGCTACCATATACTTGTTTTTGTCACTTTCTTTCGTCGGAAACTTTCCACCGGTCATATGCTGGTGGAAACTCGTTCTAGCCGTCTGAATTTTTGTCGGTAAAGTTTGTTTGCATTGTTTGCAAGTTGGGGACAGTGGGCATTGAGCTATTCATGTAGGCGGCGTGCGATATTAATCCTTAGCCATTGTTTGTTAAAAATTAGTATTTATTAAACTAAAAACGAGATGTTTTCATATTAGAAATGGAATATATGTATGTGTGTGTATTTCATTTTAGGCTAATTACTCAAGTTAAATTACTTTGTACCATTTTCTTGCTCAAAATTGTCCTTTTCATTATTCATTATCAGTTGATTTTTCATATTTTACTTGAAATTTTGTTACATATAAATAAAGTCCATAAAGATAGCAATTGTATGTATTTTATTTTGAAGATTATGTTCAATATTAATGTTATGTATTGAAATCTTAAGCTTCTTCTGCATTACCAAAAAGTAAGCATGCCCATACCTTTTTTTTTTAAATATATTTTATTGGTGAACATCCTATATAAATAGTTGCCATATTTTTTATTTGAATATGAAAGTACAAATTAAAAGTGAATGTGCTTTATACTATAAATTAAAATTTGGCTATGTCTTTAACGCAAATTAACAAAAAGTTGAATAAAAATACAACTTTTGTATCAGAATTAAAATATGTTAATAGTTTAAATATTTTTTATTCGGTATTTAATTAGTTGGGGGAAAAATCGGAAAAGAGTAATTACATGTTAACATTCTATTGGTAAACATCCAAAATAAATAATTGCTAACTTTTTATTATTTGAATTTGAAAGTACAAATTAAAAATGACTATGCTTTATACTATAAATTAAAATTTTATTTTGCTAAGTCTTCATTTAATGGTGTTTTTGTTAATTTGCTTTAATAATACAACTTTTGTATCGAAATTAAAATAATATAAGTATTATAATGTAATTATAAATATTATTCAGTATTTAATTAGTAGATGAAAAAAAATCGAAATACAGTAACATTTGTTTAAAACTTATAACGTTTGCATTGGATTGTAAAATAGATTAAGATAAGTTGGATCTAATTTTATTTCACTGCAATGAAATGCTTGCCATACAAATACATTAAGACATAAGCAAATTAAATGCTTTCGATCTGCAATAGAGCATGCATGATATTAAGTATGGCAGTTTAATGTTTATTTTATTTTGCGAAAATTCATTTGCACTAGTTTTGATATTTAAAGTTGATGGAATAAAAAAAAATTCGAAAAGTAACAAAACATGACAACAAAACCTTTTAAACTAGCTAGTAGCTAATCCCTTTCGGAAAAACTAAACGGGTTCGTCGCCAATTCAACACTCCTATTGGTCAAACCACTTTAACCACTAACCACGCCCTCACCTGAGTTACTTAACATACCACCATCGGAAGCGACTTCCGACATCGGGGAAAAATGCGCTCATGGTGATACCTAAACCGGTTGTCGGAACTGACGGTCGGAATGGGAACTTATCGCCAGTGAAAACTTCTCGCTGCGGTAACTTTCCGACCAGTAAATGGTAGGTCTCCTGGAGACATTGCAGGTGGTCGTGGGACTGGGGACCCAGGCCCATCAGGCAAGGGGGCACCCTGTGACGGTACTGCTGCCAGCTTTGTGTTGTCAGGAATCTGAAGAGGTGTTGGCTGTGTCACCTCCCGGTGTTTTACCTGGTCAACATGTCTAGACCATATTCCCGCAGCAGTTTCCACCTTGAGCATGGCGTTGCCCACTGTCGCCAACACCGTTCCCGGAACCCACTTAGAGCTGCGGCCAAAATTTCTGGCCCAGACCAATTCTCCTCCTGCGTATACTGACATATAACAAGGCCCTTGCTTCTTTGTCGAGTTTCCTGTTTCCTGCAGTAGATCTAAACTGCTGCGCATCGGCCGACCAAACATGTTTTCAGCAGGGGATCTGCCCGTGGCTATGCTGAAGGTGTGCGCCTGTAGGAGAAGAGGAACCTTGCCAGACGTTGGGCAAAAGGACCTTCTGTTATCTTCTTTAACGCTGACTTTGTTGTGCGAACTGCCCGTTCTGCAATTCCATTGGAGTTGGGATGGTAAGGAGCAGTTCTGATGTGGGTGATGCCATTTCTTGACATAAACCTTCGAAATTCTTCACTGGAGAATGCTGTCCCGTTATCGCTCACCAGGCTTTTAGGTACACCAAAACGAGCAAACAGGTCTCGCAGCACTGCAATGGAAGCTGAAGAGGAAGTGCTCGGAACTGGAAAGACCTCGAGCCATTTTGACTGAGCGTCCACGATGATGAACAGCGTATGACCATCCACTGGCCCTGCATGGTCCACATGAATCCGCTCCCAAGCTACTTCCGGAACTGGCCATGGGGCTTGTTTGGAAGCAGGCGCGGCAGAATTTTCCTGACAGGGAATACAACTTCTAACTTTGGATTCCAGCTGACTGTCGATGCCTGGCCACCATGCGTAGGATCGTGCGAGTGCTTTTATGGCTGAAATACCTTGATGTCCTGTATGCAGCTCGTTCAAGATGAATTCACGGAACTTTTCGGGAACAAAAACTCTAGAGCTTCTAAAAATAACTCCGTTCTGCAGAGACAAGTCATCTTTCACTTTCCAGAAAGGTTGAAAATCCGGTGGGACTTGACTTGGCCAACCATTCTGGATATAGGACTTCAGTTGAGTAAGCATAGGATCTTTCTCCACCTCTTCTTTTAACATGTGTGCCGTGACAGGGGACTCATCCAGTTGACTGAGAAGAAAAACAGACACCACTGGCACAGGGGGGTCTTCACCTCTTGTCTGCAAAGGAAGGCGACTGCAAGCGTCTGCATTTCCGTTTGAACTACCCTTGCGGAATTGAATCTTGTAAGCATATGCAGAGAGCGTTAGCGCCCAGCGCAGGATGCGAGCTGCTGCTACTGGTGGCACCGGCTTGTTTTCGGATAGTATACTCAGTAGCGGTCTATGATCTGTTAGCAATGTGAATGGCCTTCCCAGAAGGTAGTTTCTAAAGCGTGTAATTCCAAACACCAGTGCCAACGCTTCTTTCTCCAGATGGCTATAGTTCTTTTCAGCTTTTGTTACAGAACGTGATGCAAAAGCGATTGGGCGATCCCCTTCAGCCGTTTTGTGAGAAATGACAGCACCTAATCCGTAGGGACTTGCATCACATGCTAACACCACTTCTTTGTTGTTGTCAAAGTGCACCAGCAGAGAGGAGCTTCCTATGGTGCGTTTGGCTTCCTGGAATGCTCTTTCTTCATCTTCTTTCCATTCCCACTTTCTGTTCTTCTCTAGCAGCTTGTAGAGGGGTGCCAAAAAGGTTGCCATGTTTGGTAAAAATTTGGAATAGTAGGTAAGAAGACCGATGAAAGATCGAAGCTCTTCAACGTTCTTTGGAGAGGGCGCTTTCTCGATGGCGTCTAACTTAGATGTCACTGGATGTAAACCTTCTGTATATATTCGGTGTCCTAGATACTCAACAGAGGGCTTCATGAACTCGCACTTGTTTGGGTGTAACTTCACACCAGCTTCTCGTAGTCTTGATAAGTCATCATCCAGGTTCTTCAGATGGGCTTCTTCGTTTTCGCCTGTCACCAACAAGTCGTCTAAATAGCAGGAGGCTCCAGACTGTCCTTGCAAGATCTTACCGATTTCTCGTTGAAAAATGGCAGGAGCCGAGGCTACCACCAAATGGCAATCTTGTATATCTGAACAGGCCTTTCTGTGTGTTGATGACTAAAAATTTTCTTGATTCTGCAGCCACTTCCATCTGGCAGTATGCGTCGCGCAAGTCCAGTTTTGAGAATGACTTCCCATTCGCCAACTGCGCAAATAAATCTTCAATACGAGGCAATGGGTATTGCTCCAATTCAGTTACTTTATTAGCTGTCAGCTTAAAATCACAACAAAGACGTATTGAGCCATCCCGCTTAAGAACGGGAACCACTGGAGCTGCTCATTCAGATGTCTTGACCACTTCAATGATGTTGTCATTTAGAAGCCTGTCAATTTCGTGATCAACCTTGTCCCTTACCGCATAAGGTACACTTCTTGCTTTGAAGAATTTTGGCAGAATTGATACTTGTGGGGTGAGTTTCACTTGAATGTCCTTCATCAGACCCAACCCTGGAGAAAAGAGTTCTTCATGCTTCTTTAGCAGAGAGCTAAGCGTAGCTCTGAGTGGACTGTCAGCTCTTGAGTGGTTATCAATGAGGAAGTCTTTCCTTGTAAGCGGATATTAATCCGAGGTTGTCGATCCAGTTTCTCCCTGCCAGGCTGGCTGACCCATCTTTCACAACTAAAAGAGGTAAAATGCTGCTCTTCCCTCTGAAGGTCACTAGAACGTTCACTGCTCCTTCTATTTGAATGCTTTGTGTAAGATTGTACTCTAACATTAGCTTTCTGTAAAGCTGGCATTGCAGCGTTTTGTTTGTAAACAGACAGGGGTATTAATGAAAATGAGGCACCAGAATCCAATTCAAAAGTCATGTCTTGACCTTCCACACTGCATGTGACTTTAGCTGCTGGAGGTGCTTCGCCGATATCGCACCGCAAGTTGAAGAGTTCATATTGCTGATAATCTTCTTCAGTCTGAGGTTCGATGACTTGGTTCACTTTGCCTAGCCTTGATTCATGGATATTTTCTTTTCTTGATCCTTTTGATTTGGACATGCACACCTTGGCGATGTGCCCAATCTTTCCACAGGAATTGCAGGTAGACCGCAGGAACCGGCAATCTTGCGATCGATGATTATCAGCTCCGCAACGATTACAGCGAACTCCGGCTCTTGCGGGCGTGGTACTCGGCGGCGGTTTCCTTTTCACCTTTGCTTTGTTCGGCATGGATTTTCGCTGCACGAAGTTGGCATCGGAAACTAAGGCGACCTTCAAATCCCCCGCATTCTTTGCAGCCATCTCCATGGAGAGCGCGATTTCCGTAGCGCGTGCCAGGGTTAGTGCATTTTCGGAAAGCAGTTTCCTCTGGATTGCTTCATCTTGTATGCCGCAAACGATGCGGTCACGAAGCATCGTGTCCAAGGACTGGCCGTAGTTGCATTTCTTGGCAAGCCGCCGCAGTTCCGCGATGAATGTGCTGATCGACTCACCTCCTTTCCTGACCCGCGCGTTAAACCGGAAACGCTCTACGATCTCTGACGGAGCCGGATCAAAGTGCTGATCGAGTACCGCTATCAGCTGCTCCAGAGTCCGCGCCGTCGGAAGTACCGGCGAAAGGAGGTTCTTTAGCAGGCCGTAGGTTGACGGGCCAACTACGGTCAGGAATATCGCGCGCTGGCGATCGGCTTCGTCGATCCCGTTTGCGATGAAAAACTGCTCAAGGCGCTCTGTGTACTGGGCCCAAGACTCCGTTCCTGGATCGTAGCTGTTTATTGTGCCAAACGTGGCCATTTCTTCTCAGAGATAGTCACCGCGTGTGTCCGTCTTCGACTACGCGCCGCGCCGGTCGCGTTGCGTTGCGTCTTGGTTGCTTTGGTGCCTCCTCCGTCGAAATTTATTCTTTACCGATAATTGGGTTCGTTTTGAATACTCGTCGCCACTTAATGTATGTTGACATCTTAGCTTTTTGAGGGTTTAAAGGAGGGACTTTATTTAGTTGCCGTTACGCGGCCAACTTGATCGGTGGGAAGTTGGTTACAAAAGTGCGTTGCCAAAACTGGATTCCAAAAAGGAAGTGAGAGGCAACAGTGACGGTTACAACATACTTTATGCATTTTTTTTTCTAATGGGGCTGCAACATTGGCGGTCAAGCCTTTGCAGACTCGGCACATCCCCCAGAACTGAAAGTCATTTCTTTGCGGCACCACATAGGCAACTCTTGCTACCGATGTTGACGCCCAGCGACTAGAATCTAACTTCTGACGCCCCGCGATCTTGGGCTTACGAGGCGGACACGTTTAACCTCTCAGCCACTGAGCCGCTTACTTTATGCATTTGTTGTATAACTAACTTACTTGGTTAAATTTGAAAAGCGTCAACTTTACACATTTAGTGTGATATGAATTTTATATGCTTCGGGAATTTTTTTTCTGAAGACCTTAAAACTTAATAATAATAATTGAACCCCCCACTCCTTGGTAAATAATTGAAATATTAAAACCAGACCCCCCCCCCCCCCTTTCAAGGATAAAATTTAATCATGACCCTCCCCATAATCCTCCCCCCCCCTTTAACTAAATATACTGCACCTGCCCTAACTCTTCGTCAAAAGTAGTTTTTTGCCGTTCAGTATCCCGTGATGCATTGCGAAAACGGTGAAAAGCGGATTCATCACACAATCGCGGGATTTGTATTGCGTTGTACGGGGATTGCGCAATCGATGACTTTTTTATGGCCGAAGCACTCAAACTGGAATATATATGTACCAACCAACCAAATTTCTCATAAATCATAATCTCATTATGTGATTAAATTCAGAATTTGACGAAGTAACAATTTTTAATTTCTTGACATTTGGTAAAAATTTTGCAATACAGTAGTTTAAAGTTGGTCTTGGTTGGTTCTTGTTTGACTAGTAATTTTTATGTGACAGGTAGTTAAAGGTATGTTTTGGTTGAAGAATTTCTCGACTTGATTTTTAGTATACACAGTTCTTGAATTAAATTGACTTTGAATGTTTTCTTTTGCAAGCACCCATATTGTTGCGTTTAGAAATCGAATGTATTACGTCTAGAAATTTTATGTAATGTATAATTTTGTGAATCTAGTTAGTGCCGTTTGGAAATATATATATTATACGAAATCCCTTTATCCAATGCCTTTGTAGTATTTAAATCTTTTGCATGTTTCTATTAGGCTATGTCCTCACTACGACATCAAACGCCACAAAAGCAACAAACGCAACAAAATTTGGCGTATGTACATCTGAGAGTGAGTTGAGCCTGTTCTCTCCTATGTAAGATCTTAAGTAATTCTTTAGAGACGATTTTCAAATTTTTATGGGCCTCCTTCCTGACTGGGCCCCTAGCCCTGGCCTTGTAGGCCTAGGCCGTAATCCGGCACTGCATATATTAGAAAACAAAACTGGGGAAAGAGCTGTTCAAATTTAAGAGTCCCCCCCCCCCCCCCCCCCCCTCCCTGCAGTTCCTGCTAATCAAAGAGGTTGTTTTATCAAAGCTTTTGGAGTATATTTAGAAACTTTCTTGGGTTATACAAAAGAACAATAACAGGTTCCTTGGTTTGCCTTTTCTCTAATCTTTTTAGCCAGGATTTTTTTTTTATTTTACATTGCATTAAAATTATTTTGTTTGTACCACCAATTTTACTTATTAAAGGTTATTTTGTTTAATAGATATCTCTGAAAAGTAAAGCTGTTGCTAGACTGTCAAAATGGTGAAATTATTTCATTTGGCCGTGCTATATAAACATCCTTCCAAGGCAGTTTGCTTGTGTGCAACAAGTGATTTGACTTCTTTCGGCTACTTTCAAAGAAAGAGGCAAGTGCAAATGAGTTTAAATAGTATTTGAGATGTTTAAAATGGCATTTTATTTGGAAATCTTAATAATAGTACAATATTTCAACTTAACACTATTAGGATTAAATTTAATTACAAAGGATATGTTACTGCAAATCTTTCGTGAGTCATAAAAGTTGTTTCTTGAATGTCTCATTGTGTTGTTGTTAGGATTTCTTCCTTTTGTGTGTGTGTAATTTTCAGACGTACACCTTGGTAGCATGTGTATCATATATAAATAAAACCACCAAGGTGAAAAATTAAACATGCTAAATGTAAGCTACTGCATTTGGATATACCGTATAAAGGCAATTCCATCATAATTTTTAATTTTATGTCCCTTGGGCATAACTTATGAAAAAATTAATATTTTGCTTTTATTTTTTTTTATTATACTAACAGACTAATCATAGAGTATTTTAAAACAAAGAAACTAAACATTTTTTATTACAAAAAAATTGCCTAAAATTCCATACCGTCCGCTGTCCTTATTGTCAAATTTTTAGTTTAGTGCTCAAACTAACACATTTTTTACCTAAAAATTACCTTCATTTGAATTTTAAATTGAACTGATACCATATCTTAACAAATTCCTTCCCTAAAATTTTAGCTTTAGATAATTATAATATGGATTTCTTTTATCTTAACTTTGTCCCTGGGTTTTGGTACATTGACTGGTTTCTTTGCTAAAGCGGTCAAGAGAGACATCGGATTTAACGAAAGTTATTATTCAATCATGAAAACTAGATTGCAGAAAACTCTCATTTCAGTTAGTTGCCACATTTTTTCTCAAGATTTTAAAACGGGTAAAAAAATCCAATTCCGCTAAACTGGAGTTAGTTGTAATACAACAAAGACTGTAAAACATAATGAATTTCCTTACTGTCCCCATGATCTAGGGATCGAAAACCTGTTTTAAGACTAACTGGTCCGGTCTCTTTGAAAACGGTCTCTTTGAAGAAGGACTTCCCTGAGGAAAACCAAATGGGTTTTGCTCTGGGTGTCCTTGAAATTTTCGCTGTTATTTTGATGACCCGGAATGGAGAGGCTAAGTAGATGCAATGTTCAGTAAAACGTGAAGACCTCGGACAGCGCTGTGACAAGGTTAAGGACCAGCACTGTTTTCTATATACTTTTGAAGACTGGTTGACTGAACTGCCCTGTACAAAAGCTACATTGTGCAAAACACGCATTACAATAATCGAACTATTATTAGGCATCATTGGTAGATTTCGTGAATTGATACCAATCTTATTTCATCCTCATAATTTAACTGTTTTTGGGTATTTATTTTTAATAGATAACATTTTAAACTTAAGTTTTATTGAAATTTAGTGAAAGTTTAAGGAAACAGGATTTTTTAAATGATTTTTTTTGTCGGAAATTTGATGTTTCGATGACCCTGATTTTTACGGAGTTAATCTTGTCCAAAAACTTCTTGGCTTACACACGAGTATGTACGGTATATAGTTTGTGCAGGAATGTTTCCTCTTGTTAGATTTGCTTTTTTCTTTTAGATTAGAATTAACCATAATTTGTTATTTAGTATCAATATTCCTTGCAGTATGCATGTGCTACCGCTACTACCTTTTATGTAGTTATTTAATAAATATGCTTAGTAATTTATTTTGATTATTCTATAAAAAAAAAGGTGTAAATTCATTATCAAACATGACTTGTTTTTGCTTTTTAGCATATTTCTGCTTTTTCCTAAGAATTTTTTTTTATTTGGAAAAGAAATCGGAAGGGACCCTTTAGAGTGTCATAGTTTTGCTATTTAAAAAAAAAGTTATTTCCCAAAATTATGGTCAAATACATGCTTTTGGCTTTTTTCACTTTTTTTTTGTATTTTTATCCACCATTATAAGTATCTATCTATATACTTAAACTATATCTTACCATACATAAATTATGTAACCTGAAATTTTTTTTGACGGCTATTGTGTAGAAACTCGCCAAATGGTGCTTTTTAAAGTGATTCGTAAAAATGTCAACAATGAAAAAATGTTTTTTATATATAAATTACTAATAGTTTTATTTTTAATAAGGATATAATACTGTGACTTAAAAATCTTATCGTAGCATTCATGTCAACAATAAACTTTCTGAACATTAGACCTGGCTTTTTCCTTAATTTGTGTGCAAGTCTTTCTAGCAATAGCCCTAATATTCCACATTTTTTCATTTGGAAATGATTTTAAGATAATATTTTTAAGTTGAAATTTTTTTATCAAGTTTACGCCTCAAATTGATAATTGTTGGAAAATCTTGTGTTGATTTATATATTCAGTTCTTGTTAAAATATATTACTGTTGTACTATATTTTTGTCTTTAAAATTTGTTTTATCAGTGTTGAAGAATTTATGAATTTCACCAGTCAAATATTAGTGGAAAGAAGTCAACCATCTACAAGAACTTCAGTTAAAGAACAAGGTAATTTTTTACAAAGTTCTTTACTTTTAAAGCCAAAAATGAACCATTTTTTAATAATTTTCTTCTGCAGATTAAGTTGTCTTTGCTTTTTTTGTTCAAAAAGTATTTTTTTGCTCTAAATAATAAAGCCAAACTTAATATAATTTGATTTTACATTATTTTAAAAATTAAAAATAACCTAATTTTTAGGCAAAAAAATAAGCATTCTATGTCACTTTCTTAATAAACAACTTTTAGTTAGCATGATTGCCCATTCTCATTAACTTTCTTTTGCAAATTCACTTAATATTATTTTTTATTTGCTTAATTAATTTGCAGTTCAAAGAAAAGTTCTTTAAAATTGATTCCAAAAAATAAAAGTGAAAAATCATAGCATTGTTATTCTTTATATTTTTTCGAACTACTAATCTATTATTTGTATTTTGACTTCATTTTCCAATTTTACATTAAAAAAAAGCTGAAAAGTAAATTAAAATGACCAGATTATTTATTCAAAAATAATTAGAACGTCTCTCTGCTTCTTTCTAATACACATATAATGAACTCTATTGTGATGTATTAAAAATTAATGTTCTTAAATTTTTCAAAAATTATATGTCTGTAGTAGTGGGTTATAAGTGGATCATCCATGCTTTAAATTTTAAACTTTAATAAAAATTTTAAGTTTTTACATTTTTAAAAATTATGTGTGTTGCTGAAAACCTGATAGTCTGGTGACAAGTTTATATGTCTGTATCCTTCAGAGGGTTAAGGAATAGTGCTAGTTTAATTTTTTTTTGCAAATAAATTTGTTTTGGGGCAACAAACTAAAAATTTGATGTTCGTTACAGTAAGAAATTCCTTGCAATATTTCGTGTTCTATAACTAAAAAAAATTGTTAAACCAGCTAAAACATTAAATATGTCTTAAAGAAAGTTACTCTAAGAATCAATGAATATTCGTTGTTTCTTAGATTGAGTAACTTGTCTAAAGTTCACAGAAATATAGTTAAAAAAATTTATAAGATTTTGGTTTTTGTATTTAATATTCTTTTTTTATAGCCTACATGTGTCACATATATGTAAGAGGAGATAATTTGGCTGGTGCATTAATTTCTGATCATGAATATCCTCATCGTGTAGCACACACTTTACTAAATAAGGTACCTTTGCTTAAACTAATATTTTGAAACTGTGAGAAACTAAGATTTGTATATACATATATATATGCTTGTATATAATATGTTAGAACCATTTACTGATTAATATATTTTTCTTTTGTGAAAAGTTTACTGATAGTTCAATGAATGTGTTGCATATTTGCAAAAAAAAAGGTGTTATCTTGCACCAGATAAGTTAATTGAGTTGTAAATTTGAATACTAAAAAAGATTTTTTTTTTACCTTAACAATGGCTTAAAAACTTAACAGTAACTGAAAAAAATCTGTTCAATGTGCGAGTTGGAACTCTCGTAAAGCGTAAAATAAATTAAGACTAAAGAAAAAAAGATTTAAAAAAACAAAGGAAATTTATTGCGGTAAAAAAAACGAATTAAATTAACCTACAAAAAATAAAGACGTTGCAGAAATAATGTGCCGTAAGGGCCAAAGAAAAACGGCTATGTTTAGCCAGACAGTGAGCAGCGTACCTTATGCATCAAGACGAGTAGGTTTGTTACAGAATCTGTCACTTAAACCGCTTCCACACAATATTTGTGCTCAACAAAAAAATGCACTATTTATACACCTCAGAAAGAAATTCGCCAACAAGGCCTTTAGCTAATAATTTATTTCTAATTCAAACTTTTAAACGCCAAAATAAACTATTTTAAATTGATCTTCTTTTGCAAATTAATAATTACTCATTATCGTTTGCTAAATTTGTTTGAAATTCGAAGAATAATGATGCAATATTTTTTTAATAAATCTTTTAGTCGCCACAATTTTCCATGTTCATTAACTTTCTTTCAAAAAAAAGAATAAATAATTAGTAAAATTTATGCTTTAAATATAAAAGCGAAATTTCACATATTTTTTATTCAAAGTTAGAATTCCCTATGCATCTTTCTTCATAAATTTTTTATGAACCATCAAAAGAACTCTATTGTGATATTACAACAATCCAAACTAAATTATATCACATAAATAAATATTCTTTCAAGAGTTTTATTTTAAATGAAGTTTCTTGTACGTTTGACGAAATGGCAACAGTGAAAATATTGAATAAAAATGGAATTTGCATGTTATTTAAATGCGGATTAAATTTTTAGTTTTTAAAATATTAAATATACTTCTAATTTAAATTTTTTAATGAAATTTGGGATGTAGCCTAACCTGATTTTTTGCTTCAAAATGACGTATCCCACTTGTTCGTGCGACTTGCGGTTCGTTCTGTGAAAGTGGGTGACAGACAGATGGACTGAACGATTATAATACCTTCCACTTTTTACGTTATAAACATAGTGTGGAAGCTAACACCAGTATATATACAAACGATCAACTCGAAAATTTGCATAAGTAGAAAAGTTTGCCGTGAACGGCGGCAGGGTTGGTGGCTCCAGTCAGAAACGAGCGCTACAGTCGATTCGAGAACAGAAGATCGGGCTAGTTGAAAGGGTTCCGACGTGGAGTGCATCAACCAAAAGCCATTTTGTGGTTTTCTAGAATATTTTTTTAAAGCTGATGTAGCTAAAAAAAGAATTGGAGTTTGGTAGACATTACATTTTCTGCGACTTTCATATTCCTTTTTGGTTTTGCCACTTTAATAGCAAGCGAGGTACAGTATATCAAAGTTAAGTATGTGTTAACCTTTTTGCTAATATGTTTATTCTACTACTATTGGATGTAACATTAGAGCATAGGCTGCAGTTTATATTTTATGACATCTTCTAAGGAACAAAAAATAATATAAATAACTAGCTGAAGTTTTGAGGAGCAAATTTTTCTAGAAAGAAAAATGTTACCAGATTTTCAAAACCGTAAATCCGGAAAGTCGGGAAACAAATCAGGATAAGTTTTCAATAAAGCTTCAATCGGAACCTTACTGTTGCTCATTTGTGTTTTTTAGCAAAAGTATATAAATGGCTTGAAATTTGGAGATTGTTCTTTGTACCATTTAGAAAAATGCATATATATTTCTAAATGATTACTTATAGGAATAATTAAAAAAACAAAGAATAATCGGTGGTTAAAAACTCGTGTGATGATTTTGTTGGTCTTTAACCAACCAGCTTGGTCGTCCTACAAGGTCAATGTATTCTGTATGTGACAGATTCTACACCAATTTTTTATTTTATTTTTATAAAGTTATAATTTTTTGCTTGGTCAATTGAGAATTGAATAAATGACTAACCTCAATGCACACACATACCTATTGTACCTTTAAAAATATGTGACTGATATGTCTTTTGTAATCATGATATGCTAACTTATATAATAATAACACAAATCTACTATGCAAAAAGTGCTTTGGTCCTAATTTCTATTTTATTTGACTGAATTTAGTATTCAATAACCATTGTATTAAATAAATTTGCAAAAATTTTTCTACATAATCAATAAAATAAATTTGGTACTATAGTTAAGATTTGCTAACTAGCTAAACAGGCATAAATTTACCTTGCGTGGCTTTTCCCTTTTTTCCCGCTGATTTCGGCAAAATAAAGATATGTAGAAAAATACTTTATACATAGTTTAGTTGGCTAAAACATTCAGGCCATAATTCTATTCCTATGAGTGGAACTAGAAGTTCAAAATAATAAAAAGTGACAATGACAGGAGGATTTGTTTAAAGACTGTTTAGTTTGATTTTGACCTACAAGTACAAATGTAATTAAAAAAATTTCGAGGCCAAAATTTTGAAAAAAAATTTGTTTCCATGTTGATACATTATATTCCCCCCCCCCCCTTTTTTCTAGGCCACAATCGATTCTTGGAATGGATTAAGGATAATAAAGTCTTAAAATCCTTTTATCAAATTTTAACATTCATGAGTAAATAATCATTTAAATTCATCTAAAAAAGTGTATTACTGAAAAATAAAAATGTCTGCTTGAAAAATTTTAGGATTAGTTTTATTTTAACTGAAGCTCTTAAATTTCCTGGGTATTTATATTTTGACTTTAATCCAAAAATATTGGTTGAAGTAAGCTGAAAAAGTTAAGGAAAAAATTATTTATATATAATGTGTAGTAAAAGCAAATGCATTAATTTCATTTTCTTATTTATTCTTTAAACTTTAAAAATGTAGTTTTAATTAATATTAAAAATCGATACTAGTTTTAACGTAGATAAATATTTCCTTTTTCATCCTGAAAGGAAAAACACACAATTAGATTGTTTTATGGCAACCGAACTAAAAGCAACCCTAGTAAGAAGTGGGGTACATTTCAGATTTTGACATTCTCCTCTGCCCCCCCTTGAGGCAGGTTCGTTTTTGTACAATTCACACTCAAAGGGTTGAATTGTTGAATATCTTTGAAGGAAGTTAGAATGTAATATAGGGCAAAAGTTTTGGGAAATTAATATGTGTTCCAGCTCATGGTCGGTTAATGCAGCTTTTTGGGATTAGCTTCATAAGTTGATGTTTGGAACATTGAAGGGGTCTTTTCTTTAATATGCACTTAGATAATTTTTCAGCCATTTATCCATTACTTTTTGATAAAAAATCAAATTCAACAGCATTATGGCAAACCCACATTGAAGCTCTACTGAAATTCTATCGTAATATGGTAATCAGTAGGACCAATTGCCATATGAAATCCCTGATGAAATTTTAAAAAATGCAATTTATATTTTAAACTTACATTTCATAAAACTATCTATTGCTTTTTATTGTAATTTCTATTAATTAAAACTGTTAAAAAGGAAAATAATTATAAAAAAGATTTTTTTTTAAAGCAAAGCCTGTTTTATGAATTTAACAAATTACTGCTGCTTAAGTTATTTCATTTGGTAAAAAGTGTTTCTTGCCTAGGTTTTGGAAGATTTTTGTAGCAAAATTCCGTCAACTGCCTGGAGTGGGGAACCAAAGTTAGTACCATTACATTAATTTAAAAAAAAAAAAAAACTCTTTTTAATAAAATGCAATGGTTTTTTTTTTGTGTTGTAGATGGCAACAGCTCCAACGATTTGTTTTCATTTGTTGGCTTGGAATTAATTTTGTTTTAGTATTCAAAAAAGGCATTTTCTAAGAATTTTTTACTTATTAAATTTTTTAAATGCCAATTTCTTGCTGTGCTGTTGGTTGTTTAAAACATTTGCTAAAGAAAGCTTGAAAAGAAAGAAAAGTTTCTTTTCATCTATATCGGTCATTTTGAGAGTGAAATAACCAAAGCAATTAATGAAATCGCAGTACGGAGGAAAATGAAAATGAGCATTACATCATCTGCAACATTCCCATTCAGATATGGGGATATAGATAGTGCATAACAGATTTAGGACCTGCATGTTTGGTTCAACACAAAAAGCACAACACACTCCTTTAACAACTTGCAAAATTTTAAGACCTACAATATATAAAATATCTTGCTTTTAAACACTACCCAAAACTACACATTCTATTAAAAATCTTACATTAGCCTTACAAACCATAATAGTAGTCTTAAAGAAATGTGAAGAAATGCAAAAGTTGCAAAGTGTTTCCGATATTTTTCCCCCACTTATCAGTAAAAAATATTTTTAAAACTATTTTTCATATATATTTTTCTTTTTTACAGCTCAGTTGCATTTATTGGAGTTGAAAAGTATCTATTAGATTATCAGGTTAGTTAAAAGTAAATTTTCCTTTTTAGATTTCAGCAAAATCTATATGTAGTAGTGCAGTTTTCTTTTAAGATCAATATTTTTTATCATATTGTTAACCATTTAATTTGGTATTATTAGTATAATATGACAGTGATTATAATATTCCTCAGTTTCACTTGCTAACTTATTTGCCCCTGGGGTCCTATTTTTAGAACACCCCACACTTAATTAATGGACATCCCCCATACTCTAGTGAAAGTTTTAAAGATAGCTGTTTTGAAAATAGTTTTGGACGTTCATCCAGTAAATGTTGAAGAGATTAACTCTTCACAAATTCAGGCATACTTACTTAAACATTTGATCCAGTAGATAAAAAGGTAATTTTAATTTGAGGGTAGGGGGATTTTTCAAACTTTTAAAAAATAGTTTTGGTTGTATCTGATGTCTTTATTATTATAATTCATAAAATTCTTTTTGTTTTTTTTTAGGATCCTCGAAGTGCTGATTCTCTTACCAGAATTCAAGATGAATTAGCAGAAACACAAATCATATTGGTAAGTTTATCTATATTATTATTAATATGTAACTGTGTATCTGTCTGAAATTTTAAAACTTTTAAGTTTATCTCAAAATTTTAATATTTGAAACATTGTGTCTGGTTTCCATGGAAACTTGAAGCAATAATATTGTGTTTAGAATTTTTTAAAAAAAATTCTGTTCTCATGCTAATATCTGTTACATGGGAAAATATACTTTGTCAACTGGAAATCTGCTCGAATTCAGGTCTGCTTGAATGGTCAATGGTGACCGGAAACTGTTTCGCCCTTGCTGGGTTTTTTTTTGCGGTACATGGTTTAGGCTCATGTCTTGCTTGAATTTTAGTCGATAGAAAAATCATAGTTTAAGACTTCTTATTTAATTTCTTAACATTTTGACGTATAAGACATCTATTAAAATTATTATGCAAAGATATCAACATTCCAAATTCTCATTGAAATGTTATTTTTAATTTAATTTTAGTCTTTAATTCCAAAATCAGTTTTTTTTTACAAAAGAAGAATAATTGAACTACAAAAACGATTTAAACACTTAAAAATCATTATGCATTCTAAGTATTGTACTTTTAGGAATAATTTCCAAGCATTTTTGTTAAATTTTATAAATTAATAAAAAATTGGTGTTAGTTTAAAAATTTAGGACACGGTTAGGATCCAGGTAGGTTTGGTCCACTTTGGTCCAAGCATGAAGTACATAAGAAACATACTTTTTAACATCTTTAAAGGCTGTGGAACCAAATTAAATAGTAATATTAAAATGTTTAAACATAAAAATAACAAAGTTATAAGATACATAGTTATTAAAAATGGTATATAACTTAACATTTACATTGCAGTGCATCGTAGAATGACATTACACTATGAATACCAGTATTGATTGTTGCTTAAAAGAAAAGTAAACTTCAATTTTAATAAGGAAAAATAACTTATTTTTTTAGCAAAATTTATTAACAAATATCTTTATAAAAAGCAAACAATTTTATTATAAACGAAAAAATAATATATTCGTAAGTAGGAATTTGAAAATGTTTACATTTTGACATTAGCGATTTTGAATGTTGTACACTTCATCTTGCATTTTATCTTTATCTTTTTAATGTTTGAAATCAAATTATTATTTAAAAAAAATCTTCTCAAAAATGGGTAATCATAAAAGTAAGACTTCAAAAATAGTTAAACAGAATACATTTTAACATACATTTTTAAAAGTGAAAAGTTCCATAAAGAAATCCTTACATCTTGGACCAAAGTTAACCGCATTTATCCACAAAACTTTCCCAGTGACTAATAATTAAATATAGCATAAAAAGTATTCAACTTAGATTAAAACAAATGGTGTAATATTCATCCCCATAAATAAAAGAATAGTATAGAGTGTTTTATTTAGCTATTTTTAATATTTTTTTAGGTGTTCCAGACAAAAGTTGGAAGAAATAGATTTTTGTCATAAAAAGCTCGTACTAATACAAACGTCATTTGTAGCATTGCCAAAATTAGAATCAGAATTTTTTTTACATGAAATGAAAGGCAATGTTTCCACCTTTCCAAAAATGTAAAACAATTTAATATGGGATCATTTTATGAAGAGAAATTAAGAAACAAATCTTTTTCCGACGCGTGGACCAAAGTTACCCTCCATGGCCAAAGATACCCCCTTCGACGGTTCTTAAATTAATTTCTAGTCCAGAACTACGATTTTTCTATCGATTGAGATTCAAACACAATCACTTGAAAGACACTCAAACTGCTAGAAAAGTACCTAGATAAAAACCAGGTTTCTTGCACAACTTTAGCGATAACTCGCTATCATCACCAGTAGACCTGATAAGGACAGCTGTCTTGATGGTGAAGGTTCAAAGCAAATCATTAAAGTAAGACAGGTCGCTATATTATAGTTCTTTGGTGCATTGTTAATGGCACACCTGTGCACCGTCGCTATATAAAGCTAGTAACAATGTGATTCTTTAAAATACTAATTGGTCAATTAAAAAAATCATTACTATATTAAAACTTATATATAGGACATGTTCCCCCCTTTTCTTTTAACATGAATAATTTGCTTTGGTGATATAATCCTTTTTCTTTCTGTTGTGTTGCATTGAAAATCGAATGGCAAATACTTGTACCTTTTTATAAAAACTAAAAGGATGATGGATGTATTTGATAAGCAGGACATATTGGCAGTCTAATGACAGTAGAATGAATGTGCAAAAGCTGGTTTTGAAAATCGGTGGGCGTAACAGTTTCCGATTTTCCATCCATATTTTTGCTTATTCTTTGTTTTGTCATCGGACTGACGATATGGAACAACTTGAAATATATTTTTTTCCTGTGCATATTTCATCTAAAAATAGGTATTAATATATAACAACTTGTGTTGTGTCTTGATATAAATATTAAATCTTTTTTTTATTCAGTAGGCCTTTTTTTTGCTTGCCTTGTATTCCCTTCAATATCATAAAAGCTTACAATGCTTGGTGAAAATACTGCCCCTTGACAACCTTTATTTTCAATTTATTAAAAATAAATGGTAATGAATATTGTACCACATCCAACTTAGATTTTATAACAAATTCTATTTTTTTTAACTTCACATATAAATTTTTTTATATAATAACTATAGTCAAAACCTGCTATAAAGTCAATTACATTTACACAAACTTTGTGAATTTATATTACATTTAATTTTTTTAAACTTTTTTTTGTTCACAAACAACATTCTACGTGGGGATAGTAGTTACCAGGAAAATAATTGGAAAACCCTAAATATAAACGGCTAATAGATGGAAAACTATTTTATTTCTTTATTATGATTATTCTTTGTCCAAAAATGTATGTTACCACTGTCTATTCAAAACAGAAAATTTTTACTTGCATGTCATGTGGGATAATCAGGAATGACAGTAATTATGAAGTAAAATCACACAAAATTTCAGAGATTTCACTAAAACAATTATTCTACTAATTATACTGTATTACTGTAAAGGATAGGTGTTTCTTGTTCGCTGGAAGTTACTTTTTGATAATTTAGATTTTTTTTTTCTATCTTTGTGGACACATATTATGAAAAAGTTGGACTTGTATAAAACAGTATAAATAATAAAATCTGAATTTCATGATGGTTTGATGATTATTAATATTAAGACAGTCATATCATTGCAATACAAAAAATTCCTTTTTGTGACACATTTATGATGTAGATAAGTTGAGAAATATCTGTTGAGGACACAGGATCATACATTATGTTTAACTATACTTTATTTTTCAAGTACTGTTTGATTACAATATGACAGTTAGGCATATAGTTTTAGTCCCTTTGCTGTTTTTAAATTAAAAAGTCTTTAAATTAAAATATTTTCCTGAAAGGCATTAATTAAGGACACAAAATCTACATTTTTTAAAATCCCCATATACCAATCTGAATGGTCTTGTATACGGCAAATTTAAAATCTCTATTTGAATTCACTTCCCCACCCTCCTTACAAACATTTGTTTCTTTTCTTGACAATTATGTTTCTGGACAAAAATGTAAAATCCTTATTATTTTTTTAGCATAATACATTAGAATCTGTACTACAGAGAGGTGAAAAACTTGATGATTTAGTTGTCAAGTCAGAACAACTTAGTTTTCAGTCAAAAACCTTTTACAAAACAGTAAGTTTGAATTTTCATTTGGAATAAATTAAAAAATCTTTTAATTGCAACATATTTAAATTATCATTACATATATTTACATATTTAATTTTGAATATTTTCATTAATTCATAAGTATTTCATCATTATTTTACAGGCACGGAAAACAAATGCATGTTGTACTATTCTCTAATATTTTGAAAACCTGTTGTTCAATAGTTGTAAAGCTCTAAAGACATGTGTTTTAATGATGTGATAAGCCATTTTAAATAGTTTGAAATATTTTGCATTATTGTAAAGTGGGGTCAGGTTCATAGGAGAATTTCCCAGCAACATCTCAAAGAAGAACTTTGTAGGAAAAATATTCCTACAGATTTGACTATTTTTTTACATTTAGTAATTCAATTGCTGTAAACAATTTGAACATTCTTTTTTCTATTTATACATTATATTTTTGATTATCTGTATCCTTTTAAAATTTTTGTTTCTTTAAATGTATGTGTATGTATTTTAGGATAGTGTTTGTTTAAAAGTAATTTTTGTAACATTTCAAATATAAGGTTAGTGGTGTACATATCTTGGGGCATATTTTTGACCATTTACTATTATTAAAAAAAATTTAAGAAATTATACTTGACTCTGAAGAAATCTAATTTTTGGAAATTTTTGTAGGCAAAAATTCATATTTTTGTGGAAATATTTCTTATAAGATTTATTGCATTTCTAAAAATCCCATATGTATTTTATATTGTTAAAACTACACTTTTGTCGAAAATTATTTTTGCATGAATTGCTTTTCTGATTTTTGACATTCCTCAAGAACTGCTTAGAAATGCGTAATTTGCTTTTGAAGACTTGTAACATGTATTGCAACACACATTTTTGCTTGTAATATCTTAAAAATCTAAAACAATTCATTCTTTTGAGGAAATATTTATTTAAATATCAATCCTCCTTCTTGTACATTTAACATACCATATGAAATATATTTCATATGTAAATTTCAATGCAAAAATTTGATTTAAAAAAGAGTTGTGAGTAATTAGTACTTGCTCATGTTCTGCACGCGTCAGATATTTCTTAAATTTTCTTACATGATTTCATGTCAAATAATGTTGTGCAACTCGTATATAAGGGTGAATATTCTGAAAACGAACCATTTCCCAAGCAGCAAATAATCGTTGGCCAAACGTTGCAAAAACATACTGCGACATCCAGCTGATTACGTCGGAAATTGATTGGCGATGTTGCAGTGGCTGCGTTTTCTCCTTGGCGAGCAACCATTTGCCAATCATGTGCAACCACTTACTGACTCATTTTGGTATGTTGACAAGAGATATGTATGTTGGCAAGCAATATGCCAATAGGCAGCACATCAGGCCAATGTACAAAGCACAGCCTTTGGCCAATCGTCTGCGATTAGTTACCGCCCTTTTTGCGATGCCAAATTGCCTGCTATTGATCGTAGTTGACCATCGCAGCGACTTCTTGCCAATTTCACATGCGGCCATTTACCCACATCACGCCAACCTCGCTTGCGTTATTCTGTGATAACCCATGCGACCATTTACTTACGGGGTTTACCCAAAGCTTAGACGAGTCAATTCCAACGTCTTTCCTACGTAATAATGGTTTCTACACAATGTTTGACCAACATGCTCCCGATGCTGAACCGAGAACATACCCATGCAACTAAAAAGCATTGAAGTTATTTTGGAGCTGAACCCTTTTATTCGAAAACCATTGAAGCAAAATAATTTATCCATTTCATGTAAGCTCCTGTCTAGTAAAATGTTTTTATTTAGTCAATTTATTCTTATATAATTAAAAGGTCATGTCCGTGGACACAAATCTTACCGTGGGCCAAAATACCACGGACATGTCCACAGACGTGAGAAATTACATGTTTCATCCTTGTAAAACATGGTATGTTCATATTTGAAAATGAGTTTGAAAAATTAAGCTCTTTGTATCTAATGCTACACATAATTAAGAATAGACATTTGATTAGCTTGCCTAAGTTCTTTCTTAGCCACAGACATGATGTACCCATATTGACCTTTCACTAAATCTTAAGTTTAATGAAAAAAAAATTACTTAAAGCTAAAAACATTGATTTTTTGAAATTGCTGTATAATATGGCTGCAAATGAAGCTAAAATGACATAGACACTGCGTTGTACTGCCACCTATTTAATTCAATATATGTTTTTGTTCATGTCCACAGGCGTAACTGCATTCATTGGGGACAAGCATTTAATACTCAGTAAAATAAATACAAATGAAAAAATAAATATAAATATTGCATTAATATATTCCCAAAATGTTTTTTTTTTCAATTCTCTAATTTATAAAGTAAATTCATATCTTATAAGTTAGATATAAACTGCCAAACTCCACGGACATGACGCTGGGACACCACAGACATGACATATCATGCTTTTTGGACTAAAAAAAACTAAAATAAAATTGGAAATCTTATATAATTCTTTCTGTCCTATATTCTATAAACTGTATTCTAATTTTTCCCTCAGTTACTTTGCTTTTAAAAGCTTATATTACTTTTGAAACTGGCTGGGACAAGAATGGTTCGTTTTCAGAGTATTCACCCATAAGCAGCTATCTGAAACTCATAAATTTTTGGAATATGCATTATTTTAGCGAGTTTTTTTTTGTATTAATAAAAAAATTTTGCTCCAAGTAAGTGGAAAAGAAGATAGGGAAGCACCCACAAAGTAAGCAATTGTTCCACAAAATGAACAATTGCCTTTCCTCATGTTTTCCCCCATTCTTAGAGTACAGTATTTTTAATACTGAGAAATTTCTTGCTAAAATCTTCTATGAATTCTACTTATTCTTCTACATATTACTTCTACAAATTTGTGATTTGAGAACCTTGCTTATATATGAGTTAACCAACATTATTTGTTTATGAAATCATGTAAAAATGTAAAGAAATATCTGACATGTGCAGAAAATAAGCAATTACTAACTAGCTACTCATTAATGCTCATAACTTAACTAGCTTTCAACTCTTTTCATTAAAATTTGCATGAAATGTATTTCGTACATCATGTTAAATGTTTCAAATTTTGGTTTTTGTAAATACAGATTTTATCAACATCTGAACCCAAAAACAGATTGTTATTTTGTTTAAATGTTTGTTTTAATATATTCTACATAAGATGTTTCTTTTGGTTGGATAGTGTTACTCCTTTTAAAGAAATGTAGCTAATGTTTAGATAAATATTTCCTTAAAAGAACCAGTTTATAGATTTTTAAGATCCTGATAGTACAAAACGTTTTTTAACTTTGGTCCCACTCTGCATAACGTCTAATTGCAATCAAGATATTGAAGTGCGAAAATGTGTGCTTTAATGTTTGCAAGTGTTCAAAAGCTAGTTTCGTATTTCTTAGTTTTTAAGAAATGCTAAAAAACCATATAAAGGTAATTTTGGACATTGAGTACTGAGTGTACAATTGCTTTTATATAAAGAAAAGTGTTTAATAGTGAAAACTACTTTTAGAAAAACTATTTTATTAAATAAAAAAACCTTGAATCAGTATGTATTTATACTTTTTTTTTTACCAAAGAAAGCAATTACTTTCAATGAAATTTTAGAACAGTGAATTATACTTGTGTGAAATTGTTTGTATATCTGTGCTAGAACTGTAAAGGTTAGGTTTGAATTATCGTCGCACTAGAGCTACACGAGGGCTATTGGCGACGGGCGTCGTATTTTAGAACCACAGTCAAGTGACCAGCCGACACCTGAATAGGCACCCAACGCAACCGTTAAGGGTGATATCGTACGCAGCGTTAGGACTTTGAAGGATATTTAACGTGCACTCCCTTACACGGGGTATTATTTGTCGGACATTTTTGGCTGCACGGGCCGTTTATAGGTCGGCAGTTATTTTGGCGATGCCCGGACCCGAACCTGGGACCTTTCGCATGCTAGGCGAGTGCCTAACCGACTAGGCTCCCCAGCCCCCAGAACTGTAAAGAATGTAAACTTTGTGCAGGATAGTTTATTCTTTACCAATATTTAATTATCATTGTCGTAATGAAACATCTTTTTTTGCAATATTTTGTAAAAAAAAAGTGTGAAGAGTTTATAGCTCTATATGTATTAAAATTTAGTTTTATGAATCTGGCCATAAATTGACTGGTTATGGCAAAATCAAATTTAAATTTTCAATTGCATTATGAAAGTTTTTTTTTAATTTTTGACGAACTGTCACATTTTATAACTGTTAAGCAAAACAAATGTAATAAGAAGTGTATAAATGGCAGAGTTTTAACAGGAAAATATTGTAATCAATAAATTTTCTTTATATGCTTTTAGTGTGCATAATGGTTATTGGTATATATTTATTATACAAAATTTAAATAAACAAAAAAAAAAAACATTGTTAAAATTTGAAACCAAGCATCTAATCTGGCACTAAATTATAATAAATATTTTAGATTATATTTCTTGTGAAAAGAATTTAAAAAGACTCAATAATACTTTAAATTTAATAAAACTTATGAAACATTTAGAAATTATCTTTTTGTGTAAAAACTTCATCCCTTGACAGTTCCTTTCTAATGTATCCATTAAGTAGTTAAGGCTTTTTTTTATTAAAACACATAAAATACTTCCTTACAATGTCAAATTTCACTAAAATATTCTGTTCAAAGTTATTTTCAAACACAACAGAAACAAAAAGCAACAGTTAATTCAAGATAAACCCTATTCCACTCGAAGAGGACTGTTGATTAGCCATCATTACATTCGAAATTGATCATTAATATTCGAAAGAGTTGAAATTTTGTTTGGTTTTGGGTTTTTTTTAAGGTGTCACGGAGCATAGTATACAAAGATTTTACTACTTTTTAAACCACTTTCATGCTTAAAAGTGCAAAATAAAGTATAGAAACAAATGAGAAAAGAACATATAACAAAAGGGGATTGAAAATTCCTGTTTATCTCAGATTATCAGGCTTTAAAAGAACCTTTTTACACCGCAGTTACACTAGCTCAATGCACTGCCTTGGGCGCTGCTTTGAGCCTGACCTTGGATTTGCCAAGGATTTCCAAAAGGTTTTTTTCGGTGAGATTGGCGAGTGATTCTATATCGCGTTCGATTTTATTCATTGTTTGAAAACCAACGGAGATTATGGATGAAAAAATTTTGATTGCTGCTTGCGCTTTACATTTAAAAAGCATAGATAATTATATAGAGGTAATTAGAAAAATATCTGAAAAACGTCGTCGAAGATGGTGGATGATAGCATGTCATCGCAACCGAACGATGTACGTAGAAAATATTTAATTATTTGTATAGTATATTTTTCATGGAATGATATCTTTCATTACAAAACAATATTAACCTTGTGCATTCATAGCATACCAAAATGTGCATTTTTATGGCTTTTTTTTAAAGCCTGCTTAATTTACCATGGGGGAAAAGCATTAATTGCCAATAACCATATAAAACACTTCATTATGGGTTTTAAAAAAAATTTCAGTTAAGTATTTTTCACCTCAAAAGGAAAAGTTTTCAGTTTTGAGTTAAATGCTTTTTTTTAATAAATATACTCGCGGCAGAAATTTAGAAGTTTCGTAATATTGGGTGTTGAAGATGACTTTAAATAATAAATTAGCATCTTGTGTTTTTTTATGTAAATATTCATACACAATGTTGCGCGAAAATGATTATTTGTCAAGAAGATCCTTGTAAAGTTTGACGAAGGTACTCCGGTATCAGTATTTGCGCGTTCGAAACCCGTTACTGGAATAAATTACTTATACCATACATTGCAAAAAAAACCCTGTAAATTTACAGTCCCTTTAATTTTTAAGTGCAACAGCCGTATTTGGTAGAAAACAGTCTGACCCAATAAATAAACGCCCGTATCCCATAGACTGTTAGAAATTTAGGGAAATCTCCGTATTTTTAGTTTTTAACTTTTTTTTAACGAAACATGACTGTTTCTTAACGGGATATGACTGGAATCTCTGCTGCCGGTTCCTGCCCATTATTTTACAGGGAATTTTTTTTAAAGTGTGTAGGAGAGTGTTTTTTTTTGTTTTTGTTTTCGGGGACTATTCTTTTCCGTAATTATATTTTTAACTTTTAATGTCGGAGTATTACTGAATAAAATTAGGTCAAGTAAAAAAGTGTGTATAGTATATTGTCTGCCAAAAATTTCGAAATTATTAGTATTAAAAATAACTGATTAAGCTATCCACTCCAACCAGGTTTTAATATTTTAATGCAAAATCTGGTTTAAAAATTAAATTTATTGATTACGGGTGAGATTATAAGAGATCGAATACTTTTATTAACATAGAAGCATTTTATTATCAACATATTTTACAGTGTTAAATTTTGAATTTCATTCATATATATGTTTGAATTTTACTTTCAAAATAATAAATGCGTCCTGTTTTAAATCAAAATATATTAAGTAAAACCTCTGAGAAAAACTCATAAAATTCAATTTGAAGTTTTAAAATAATTTTTCACCATGTAGGATCGCTTAAAAAAGAGAGAACCCGCCAAGATGGCTGCTCTCTACCTATGGTTACCATTTCTTTTGAAGTTTCCGCTTTTTTTTCCGATCGGATTGGGAAACTTGCTCGGGTCATCGTCCCGAGCAAGACATTGGATTTCTGCGGTTACACTGCTCGGGTCGGTGCCTTGGTTAACGCCTTGAGCTTCGCTCAAGGCGCTGACCGGGGTAGTGTAACTGCGGCATTAAAATAATTTATAAATTGACTTTTTTTCTTTGCATTCTAAAGATCTTCATAAAAAAAAACGTAATATCCATCATACAAAAATATTTACCTTTGGGTTTCTTAGATGAATATGTGCTTATAAATTAAGATTTGTTTTTAATAATAATTTAATTTTTCTGATAACTTTAAATGAGAGCAACAAGACAAGTAAAAATTTGAAAACACTCCTTTATTTCATTAGATCTGTTGAAAAAGACTGGAGATACTACGCCGAAACATACAAAATGCATTAAAAAAAAACATCTGAATGGCATAAAGTAACAGCTTTGGGATTGAAAATATTCTGAAAAGGAAAATTTTAAACGCTAAGTATGTTTATATGTAAAGCCCTGGTTTGTAAGAACACAATATCGGACGCTGGGCAGTTTCCGCTTTCTTATTGGCCCTAGTTGTCACGTGACCGCGGCACCAAAATTAACGTTGATCTCAGCGTTCGAAAATCTCGAATCAGCCGTGGTTTGATTAGATCGTCCAAAACGTGCGAAATGGCCTATGTTTCTACCTATTCGAATGAGATAACGGTGGCCTTCGCTTACTACGCATGTGTTAGATGCGGACGCATCGCTAGACGTGAATTCTAACAAACCACCCAAACGAAGATAAGACGCTGATATCGATGAGCAGGGCGTTTTTTAACGCTTTGCCGTACGTTTTCAGTCCTTACAAACCAGGGCTTAAGATATGACGTAATGCGATGAACATTAACTAAGCGATAGGTAAGAAGTATCAGCATAAGCATTAATGCAATTACAAAACAAAATAGAGTCCAAGCACTAACAAACAGTACGAATGTAGAAATATAAAACCACTCTTAGTATACATGCTTTTCTGATGGTTTAAATCTTTACTCAAAATTCTTTTTACATGAAGAATATATAACATACAAAATTAAAAAAAAGTGATTGTTTTTAATATTAATTTGTATGCTTATATCTGCAGTAGATTTCGGCTAATTGAGTCACTCTTATAAGTTAGACATTAATGTAGGTAGCTTTTTTAATTCGTTCTTTAAACAATATTCACCTAAGTTTCTTTGCTTATTTAAAAAAAATGAAGGGCAAAAATAGGAATAAATCAGGTAATTTGGACAAAAAACGAAATTTAAATTCAAGAAGTATATTAAAATTGAGGGATGTGTAAGTAAATAGGCGAAAATAGTGATAATTTTAACTGACTGAGTCTTAACTTAAATCCTGCATTTTTTGTTTGATTTTCAAAATAATAAATAGTATTTTATTTTTCGGTTTTAGATGACCTAGAAATACCGTTGAAAACTAAAAAAAAAAAACCAATTAAAAAAAAATCTGAAAAATTGATATTCCTTGTCGAATAAATACATTTGTTATCCTCCGATGGTTTAAATTATGTTTGACTGCTACCCCCCCCCCCTCTCACACACACAAAATGAGTATAATACCATTTTTTTAAGTATTGTTGCACAAAAATGACCAGAGCATACTCGTAGAAGCTGCTTTATTGATCCAAACAGTGTCCAAATTAACCGAAGTCTACTTTATAATTTTATCACTTTAAATTTAATAAAGCACCTGCACAAGTGAAAACCAAGACATTAACTTGACAAATTCAACTTAGAGCATAAATTATATTTTAGGACAAATTGTTTATTTAAGTATGGTCCTTTGGAAAACATTTTTTTAAGTCATAGTTTTTATTTATATAAATATTTGTATAGCTATATTGGTTGGGTGGAAAAACTAATTTTCATGTTACTCTAATGAGATATTTAAAAAAAAAACTTGATATCTGGTATTTTTATCTCCACAACATTCTTTTCACATAAATATGTTGTTCAATTAAACAGGTTCTTGATCCATTTGTGAATTCCATTAACACTCATTACCGAATTAAAACGCTAACTTAAATTTAATTTGTTTTTCGTGTAACTAAATTTGTTAAATGTAAATTGGTCTAAGTCTTCCATTTGTCTTATATTGTGTTTTTTAAGATAAACTTAAACAAAAATAACCTTGATTTTGTATGTTAAATTTTCTTGCTAATCGTCGTTAATGAGTTAATCATCATGAATACAAAGTTAAAGTTTGAGATTTCCACCAAACCTACAATGTTACAGAGTATATTTGAGTAGAATTTTAAAAGTTTGAATTTGTTATGTGTTAAAAATTTAAAATGTAGTTATTGTTATGGGATAATATAACTTTAAAAAAGCATTGCATTTAAGCTTTTGTAAATTTTCAATGATGTTCACTAGTACTTATATTTAAGTATGAACTGTGGCGCAGAAAAATTACTTGTGCGTCGACAGAACGTTTCATTGTTACCTCCTTGCATTTGACATCTTTGGACGTTTCGCTTTGATATTAAAAATTTGGGATATGTTTCACATCATTACAATCAATTGTCAATGATATGATTCATAGTATATGTATAATTATGTTTTGATCTAAACTACAAACTAATTTCAATGAAATTTTTAAAATACAACAGTCAAGACACAGAGGTCTTGAAGCTGTTTGGTCTATAAGGTTATTTTGATGTTTTACAAGAATGATATAATTACAATTATTCAATATTTTATACACTATAATAAAAAAAACTTAACAATTTTTCACAAAAATTTCTAACAGATGAACTTCTTAGTTTGAATCGCGAAATGGGTTAACTACCATGCGACTCGTAACGAGCCAACTTATACACAAAAAACAAATAGTAGTTATTCATCTAAAGCCTCAACAATTAATGATATGCAAGTTTAAAGAATAAAAAATATCCAGGAATTGTACAGTAAGCATTAGGATGTAGTAGTATAGCTATTTCTCTGAAACTTTCTAGAGAACCGACGAAAAACAATTGTGCTTGGAAGTGCGATTCGCAAAAAAATACACCACGTTGCAATTGCCACTAACCGAAGCAAAGACTATTTAGTATAAAACTTGGTGAGTAATACTGGAGATGGCTAAGAGATCAAAACACATAATACGTGTGTAATTGACATCAGAAATAATGGTTGTTCAAGTGTTTGGCAACATTCTCCCAACGTCCAAAAACTAGCTATTCATCGAGAATATTGGCCTGTGATATGCACAATCACGCCCACGAAATGAGCTCTTCAAATTTGGAAAGTCTTTCAGAATTGGAATGAAAGCGGGAATTGTGGAAACGAGATATTTTTGGACAAATACAAATCATTGTTCGTTTTTTAATGGGTTATGTCCACCACACAAATATTTGAAAGCAGTTCAAAGTCCTAGCATTGCAACTGGTGTTCAGTTGTAACCAGTTCCTTAAGATCGCACTGTATAACATCAAATTTACAAGGTTTTACATTGGATTCAAAGGGCGAAAGACTCATCGAAGCCCGTTACACACCACTGAAATATTTTTAAGCATTGCAACTGGGTTTCGGTTGAAACCAGTCCATCAAATTTGCAAGAGTTTATAGCAGATCCAATGACTGAAATACCAGTCCAAACCAGTTTTAACAGTTATCAACCATTCTGCAAGCTGGTGGTTGCCAAAATTTCATAAAGCAAGATAAATAGATTGCATATTCCAACAAAGTAAATACGCATGCAGTTGCATTTAGTTTCACGCAACCCTATGGGAAGTAACACTTTTGGTTTTGACTTGACATAATGGGATTTGTAAGTCGAATTTTCTTTTTCCATAAAGGATATGACTTGAATTCAGGGGGCATTTATATGCAGTCTCTGGTCTTCCAACAAAGTAAACATGAACACAGTTACATGAGGGTGTTGAAAGCAATTCTGTCAGAGTAACTTTTGGTTTTGATTTGAAAGAATGGGTTTAGTAGGTAGAAATTCCATTTTCACAAAGGATATGTCTCTTAAATCCAGATTGCAATCTCTGGTTGACTTGCGATATGTCGTGGTAGCGAGACTTTACAAAGGCCACGCCAAGATATTTCATAGCAGACGGAGGAGCAAGGCACCCACGACTATGTAAATGGAAGCACGTATGAAGGATCCCAATCCGCACTGTTGTCCAATGCTGCCTTCCTGAAATAGAAAAAGATACTTGCTCAATAACCAACAGCAGTAAGCAGACTATTTTCTTCTATGATGTTTACTATGGAAACATAGTAGGTAAAAAAAAAAAACCGGATATCCATCTTCACTTGTCTTGACCCTTAACCACTTTTACTCTGAATCACTAATGCACAAGGAAGAAATAATTTCGCTGAATACCAGAATACGAGTAGTTATGACGAAATTTGATTTCTTTAACTCTTTACTTCACAATTAAAAAAGTATTACAATAACAAAAAAAGTACATATTTTTTTTTGTCTATAACCCACTCATTTAAAAAAGTACCCAATACACATCATTAAATTATTGTTATTGTTTTAACCGTACATGTTTTTTGCTTGAAACCTTGCAGTCTCGAAATTAATATTCAGCTGTAAATTAACACAAATTTAACACTCTGAGGGATAAAAAAAATGCGACAAAATTTAAACCTATTTTCACTGTACAAGATTAAAATATTCTCAAAGTTTTTAAAATACTCTTCAATACTTTACATTTTAAATTCAATAAAATGTTTTTAAAATTATATATTTAAGTTCTGTAAGTTATTTAAAAAAAACTAACGATCCCGAAACCGGTTTATATGCTTGTATCCCTCCGATCACTTACAATCATATTTCAATTCAATAATCATATTTACATCCTTATAATCATATTTTCACGTTTGAGGTTGCAGCTGACAAAAATGCGAGTTACAGTTTCCCTCAGCTAACAAATACGATTTTACAGCTCTTTTTTTAGTGCTTTAAATCAATTGCATATAATCCTAAATTTAAAAAAAACAACATAATTTTACATCTAGAACTTTTTAATTTATATTTTAAAATGGCTAGTTTCGATATCAATCTGAAACAAGAAGTTATATACTTTCGAGTGACAGATAATGTCTTGTCACAAATAGACAACACTTTCTTTGAAATATTGAAGTTTTTTGAAGTTCAGTTTGCGTATTAGGGTTGTTTCACGTCGTGAATAGCAACAGCTCCAGCGGTCTTGTTTTCATTTTTTGCCTGGAATTACTTTTGTTTTGGTATTCGAAAATGAGTTTTCTAAGAATATTTTACTTATTGAATTTTTCAAATGCCAATTTCTTGCTGTTCTGTTGGCTGTTCATATCATCTGTTAACTAAAGCTTGTACAAAAATAATAGTTTCTTTCATCTAAAACGGTCAGTTTAAAAGTGAAACCGAAAAAACCAATGAAATAACCGGACGCGGGAAAATGAAAACAAGAGCGTTATATAGGCTGTGTTTCTCTTTTGGTGTCTAATTCAATTAGTTAATACTACAGTGGAACTTCGTTAACGCGAACTAACTTAACACGAAATTTCGTTTAAGATGAACTGAAAACATTTCCCCAACCTATGAAGCTTTGAGCTAATGCTAAAAATCTCTTAAATCTAACGCGAAATCGCTTTAAGTGAATTAAACCTCACTTAACCCAAACAAAAAATTGATTATTTGACTTTTTCTTAGTGATTTCAAAGTTTCAAAGTTTATCAAATGAAGCAAAACATTAAAAAAAGCGAAAAGTGAAAATTATAAAAATAGTTTTCTACTTCTGAGGAAATCACAAGATCTCCCAAGGTTCGACAGTTTTAATCCTTAAAAAATTTCCAAATTTTCTATATTATGTACAGGGTGGCGCAAATAAAAGTGGCCCCGTCATGTAGATGAGAATAAGATAAAACTAATGTAAAAACAGGTTTGCTAAGTGAAGTTATTGATCGCTTCAATATTAAGCCCAAATAAACGCGTGGCGAATCGGGCCTTTTTGTTTATCCATATTCTAAATTGATTGCAAGACACAAAATGTGGTGTTCCCACCCGTTTAGGAATGCTTTTGAACTGACTGTCAGATCCTGTCTGACGCCATTTCGTAACGAATCGTTGCATAGCACTCTTTTTTTTGCACTTTTACACTATTTAATTCTTTAACAAAGAACTGGACAAAATTTTTCCACGAAATTCTGTTAAGAAAACTTTCTACAATGAACACCCTCTGCTGTAATGTGATGCTAATCACATTAGAGCTACTCCAATGACCAATCCAACCAATGCAAAACAGGTTTGCCAAATGAAACCATTGTACGCTTGAATTATCTTTTATTTTGACTTAAAGGCTTTCAGACGGCTTCAATAGTTTTTCTCGCCAAGCATTTCAATGCATTCCTATCTCTACACTGGGGCCACTTTTATTTGCGCCACCCTGTACTAGTCCAAATGTGTGTGTGTGTGAACTTTGTTAATTGAATTACTAATTCTTTATACAGTGTGTTACATTGTAAAATTCGAATAATTTTTGGATGTTATTTTTTTAAAAAAAACTTTTCACTAGTTCAATGTGCAAGAAAATCCCGACGGTTAACATGAAATTCGGTGAACACGAAATGTTTCAGCGTTCCCTTTGAGTTCGCGGGGTTCGACAGATTAAAGTGGTCTTGCCTCTGGATGGCGATGGACACAGGGTTCGGGCAGCTTCCTGAGTGTCCCATTCTTCATCCGCTGGCAGCGCTCCTCTTCCTCATACATCACTTCCTCCAGCTCAAGGGCCTGCGAAGAATCCATCTCGGACAGGGAAATATTATCGCAAGAGCACTCGCTGTATGTGACCAGCATCATCAGGTTGGTGTAGGGGACGCGCTGAACGATGTAGTTCCTGTAATATTCCGAGCATTACTCTCAGCGATCCTTAATTGGAACACAATAAATACTAATAATATACTGCAAATACCCCTATTTTCGTGAAGCTTTAATTTGTTTGGCTTTTGCGAGACCGTTGTAATTGCGGAAATTTAAGCCCCGTGATATAATTTTAATTAATAAATAAAAAATGCCTCCAATTTTTATATATTCTTTGAACTATAAATAATAAGTATGGGCAACCACAATCCTTGACGAAAAAAAGAGGATATAATGTTTGATGGCGTCTACCAAACGAATATTACTGACAATTATATTTCCCATAAGCAAACCTATCACTCTCATAAAGTTTAAACATTGCAGATGGTAGACTCATAAATCTCACTCAGTTTCTAAAACATTTCGATGAATTGATGGTATTCGCAGAATTGTTTGCCAATGGTATCCATGAGATATTCCCGCCGTATTTGACAGGAAGCGAAATTAAGTACATGATTATGATTATTGTTTTAGATTTCAGGAAACAAAAAGGACAAGGAAGTAGAATATATATTTCTCCAACGAATGGCCCATTTTTAATGATATGCAGTGGTCGCGGTAAGATTTAACAATTTAAATATTTTATGTTTGTTGAATATTTTAAAGGATACTATTATTGAAAAGTTAATTATAATTTATAATGATAATTTGAGTTTCAAAGCTTATACTTTATAAAAAAAATGGTGCATCAAAAATATCAATTAATATTATGGGCATTAGCCCAAATGTGACTATGGGTAACAAGGACAACACTTGGGTGGACTTAATTCAAAGGCAGTCCATTTTAGGGTGGGGTGGGGTGAACTTACTTATCGCACTCTTCTGAGACGCTGCAATTGGGTACGATGCCTTTGGTAGGCTCCCAGGAGTCATTAGGTCTCATTTCATAAAGAACAAATTCCTTGTCACAAGGTCTGGCTCGAGTTTTGTTTGGGATGACAAACCTGCCATCGCTGCCTGGACCATCTTCATAGTCTGTAGAAAAAAATAATACAGTAAACCCCCAATTTAACTTTTCCATATTTTACGGTTCTTCTCAACATATACGTACTATCATGAGAAATGATTGTAATACATAGGGGATACAAAGGACACCTGACCCAATGTTTAGTTTGTGCTTGTAATTTAAAAAAAATATGGATATTTAAATGCAATCTTTTTGCACTTTACTATTATATATTGTGTAATACCTTTATATTCTTTTCTTAAGTATTAACTGCAATTGCAATCTAATATATCTGTTTAAAACTTTAGTTTTTGGTCATGCATCTCCAATGTATAAAGATTCATGACCCCCCCCCCCCATTAGGGATATATTACCGAATCCATACATATAGTAGTATGTTATGACTTGATACACTGATAAAACGGCATTTGGTAAAATGTCCCAATTTTACCCTACTTTTGCTGCTATTCAGTTTTTCTTTGGTACAAATAATAAATTCTCATAGCATACTTTTCTTTCTTGAAGACTGAATTCATGAAGGTAGTATTTCAATGTAATGTTTTCAAGGTTTTACGTTTCACTTTCCTGACAATCAAACATGAGATTTTATTATATATTTGAGGAACATTTATTTTTTTATTGTAAACGTTTACATACACTGATAAAACGGCATTTGGTAAAATGTCCCAATTTTACCCTACTTTTGCTGCTATTCAGTTTTTCTTTGGTACAAATAATAAATTCTCATAGCATACTTTTCTTTCTTGAAGACTGAATTCATGAAGGTAGTATTTCAATGTAATGTTTTCAAGGTTTTACGATTCACTTTCCTGACAATCAAACATGAGATTTTATTATATATTTGAGGAACATTTATTTTTTATTGTAAACGTTTACATACACTGATAAAACGGCATTTGGTAAAATGTCCCAATTTTACCCTACTTTTGCTGCTATTCAGTTTTTCTTTGGTACAAATAATAAATTCTCATAGCATACTTTTCTTTCTTCAAGACTGAATTCATGAAGGTATTATTTCAATGTAATGCTTTCAAGGTTTTACGTTTCACTTTCCTGACAATCAAACATGAGATTTTATTATATATTTGAGGAACATTTATTTTTTATTGTAAACGTTTACATACACTGATAAAACGGCATTTGGTAAAATGTCCCAATTTTACCCTACTTTTGCTGCTATTCAGTTTTTCTTTGGTACAAATAATAAATTCTCATAGCATACTTTCTTTCTTGAAGACTGAATTCATGAAGGTAGTATTTCAATGTAATGTTTTCAAGGTTTTACGATTCACTTTCCTGACAATCAAACATGAGATTTTATTATATATTTGAGGAACATTTATTTTTTATTGTAAACGTTTACGCTTGAAGAGTAAATACACTGAAAAAGTGTTTTTGTGTTTCCCATTTTTGTCTTTTCCTTATCTACATTTTTTTCTAATTAAGACATCATAAAAAAATCGATGTTTCATGGTAAACAAGAAAACCTAGACAGTGTTGAATTTGAGTTTCGTTAAAACTAACACTCCAAAACGTATGTTTACGTAAATGTAGTCTTTATATAACCCTTACTCGTTTTAATAAGCTAAACTTGCTTTTAAGTTCTTTTGAAGGTAATCACTGGTGCAAATTGATTGAATTACACGAAAACTTGTTTCAAGATAAGACAAGCGTGTGTTAAAATGGATTTCTTTATGCTCCCTACTGTAAGTTGAACCATTAACATTACGAGTTTCATTAAACGTTAATGAAATTAAGACATCGAAATTATTTGGTCTAACTCTGGTCACTAGATTAAGGTATTTATAAAAAAAGTGGAAATATGGATAGGGAAAACAAATAAGCAATACTGAAAATATGTATAAAATTAAATATGGATCTTATTGTAAATATATCTTATAGTGATGAAAGTCGGTAAAATTTGATATAATTCCCAACTCAAATGTGTGAAATGGTACGAAAATGTTTACTGCAACGTCAATTGTTTGTCTTCTGATAACTATCTTAAAATATTCCTAAATGTGTTACGGTTAGACTTTAAAGTTTGCTGTAAATCA